>OY776662.1:25041419-25570827 GCA_963675795.1 Crossocerus cetratus | reverse complement strand
CGAGGCTTGGACGGGGCCCGCTCAGGAATGCGACAGGGAGTCACAACAAGCCGACACTGTACTCGTACTTAAATCCATACAGATTACACAGTAGACTGATCGCCACCACTTTGCGGATAATTCGATCTATCAAATGCTTGTCGAGAGTAAGTGGACGTTGGTAGTGGGAGGACATGGCTCTCCGCGCATTTGAAGGGTGGTCCTTGGGGGTTGGAAACTTTCGCAAAATTCGAGGGACCGCTTCGAGCCGAGGCGGGAATAGCTCTCGGAGCCGTGGCGCTTTGAAAATCGAATTTGCACTTAGAAGGAACTTGTGTCAGCCTGGCGATTCACTTGGCGAGGAGCGGAAAGTGTTATGGAAGGGCGGGCGGGCGGTCGAGCTCCGTTGGTACTCTTATTATGCGCATCACACGCGAACCACTCGCCAGCCACTTGTCGGAAGCGCGGACTTCCGATTTTTCTTACCCATAACTCGGACGTGTAAACCTGAGCTTGCAGAATACGTAAGAGAAGGCTTCTTGACCCGTTAGCCCCACCTCTGGCCCCGATATATACTCTCCGCCGATGGTAACTTCCTCAAGGGGACCAACTTTCGAGCACGCTCGGCCAACGCCGCACCTCCCTCAACTCCCCTAAAACAATTCCAAAGGAAAGGCGAGAACAGGAGGTTTCAGGTCGCACGCATACCAGACGTCGCGGCGGCTTCCCAACGCAATGTGTCGCGGCCATGAGGGGGAGGACCGGCGAGATAGGAAATCGCAGACTTTAATAACGCATTTCCGCCGAAACGTGAAATTCTTCTCGCGTTGAGGTACAATGCGGAAAATCGAGAACAGCCCGCTGCTACTAGACTGCCCCCGTCGCCACCCCCGTCGCCACCCCCACCGCGTAAAAGGGCGCACGAAACGCCCGCCGTAATTTACGGGAAAACGTGCCGGGAGTCGAAAACCGGGGGCAAATATCATTGCCCGCTTCTTTTTCCCCAGCGGTCCAGTTATAATCAAGGGTACCCTCGCCAGGTACCAATTGAATTTACTGCCGACCGTACTCGTACTATTTTCCGGATCCGTGCCTCTTCCGATGAACTAATTATTAGACCGCCGGGTTTCAGTTACATTCGCGTGTTCGATTTCTATCTCTCTCTCTCTCTCTCTCTCTCTCACTCTCCCCCACTCACTCCCCATGCTACTATTTGAACTTTTATCGCCGATCCGGCCAGAGGCTAATTGAGGCGTAGCGACCGACGCGCGTTTATCCGAATCAAGCACGCGACTCTCACCGAATTCTCCCCGCTTCGGTAAACGGCCGTTTCGATCGCAATCTCTATCATGAGCTCTCACATCGGAAATACTGCGATACGTGTCGATCGCCGATTCAATTGGCAGTTCGTGCCCGGCTTTCCTCGGGAAAGCTCTTACAGGAATGGCTTCATTTCCCAGAGCTCTTTTAAGATCGCCATTACTCCAAACTTTGCTTTCCAATCATCTAGAGCAACTCTATATATATACATATATATATGTATATGCAAGGTGATCTTCTGAGAGAAATGTCAGTTAATCAAATATACCAAACCGAGAGAATGGAACATTGCATTATCGAATTCTCCTATACTAATGTAATAATATAACTTCTATATTTGATCCGCGAAGACCAAATCGAGATGATGCTTTTACAGTGGGATGGAAATTTGAGGAAATAGATGCCCGAAATCCGTGACGTAAGTCAGAAAGATGTTAAGAATGCGGCTGCGGTGGCACCGTAACCAACTCCGGCGCCGTGCTTGTCTCCTGTGCAGCTATTTTCTCAGTGGCTCACTTTTCCTCTCTTCCTCCATCTTTTCCCTTCCGCTAACTCTCACGCCTGCCGGCAATGCATCGCCGTTTGTATGTGACTGTATGCCAAGCACACACTTACTCAGCCGCGCTGTATCACACCGGAAGGGGAAGTAGAGGCTGTTGAGAGGCAGTCCTGCGAAGGGTGTGCACACGATCATCGCCTTACTAGAACACAAACTTCTTCAAACCGTAGACCGCAGCCGCACTCCACCACCTTTCTCCTTTTTAACCCCTTTCTTCCCGACATTACGTAAAGCCTTTCATCTTTTTCATTACTATCTTCTTTTCCGAGTCAGAATTTTCCTGCAGACTCCTATGCGAAGGTTTTCATTCAGATTCGCGTCGCATTCCGCGTCAGCCGCGCTGTTTGCGTGGAAAACATTTCAGCAGCTGTCGGCGCGCACACATATATATTGTCTCTGTGTAATAGTGAGACTTTATAGAGATTAGTCTGGCGCTGGGGGTCATGCCATGTCGTGTCATAACAAGATCGAATTTGTTTTGCTCGCGCGCATTGGTGATATATGAATCCCAAGTGGGTACGGGGCGCAGACAGGTTTCATCGGCGGAGTGCAGACGAGTGGGTATTTTTCTGCCGCGGCTGAATTCGAACGCGAGGTAAGGCCAGGTCGGTACTTCGGAACGGTAGAGCAGTAAGGATCGAACGAGCACCGATGCCGCGAAGGAAAACGCAGTGGGCCGCTTTTACCGTGGCTCGCCGCTGAACAAGCAGAGACTCCATCCCTCATGCAACTTCAAGATTTGATGCATGTGCCTGCAGAACATTTGTTCGAACCCTTCGCGTCCCCTTCTTCCCTTATCTCGCCTCCTGTTACCTCCCTCTGCGTTTTACCTCCGTCATCTTCCAGCTCTTTTTCTCTCTTCTCTACACGAGCCTCTCTCAGCCGACGAGTTTCTTCGGTGATAGAATCTGGAGCAGCCCTTGAACTCCGTGAGCGAGCCCATGCTATTGGGACTTCGATCTTTCGATACTCTGCTTTATTTTTATTCCGGACGATTCATTCGATTGAACATGACTGGTGGTTGCAGGCCTGACAGTATATCCCCGATATTACGGGACAACATTTGCCGACTGGTGCATCCCGCGAGTCCACTCCATTCTCTTGTATCCTCCATCCTCCCTTTTCTTGGCACGAGACGGCCGTGACTCCCACTACGTTTTTCTAAAATACTGTGCCATCCTCACAAGAATGCCACTCGTTCCTTGGAAACCCATAGTTCCCCCTTTTGACGACCAAAGTTCCTAGAAAACTGGCATGCGTTGCTCGACTCCCAGCGGAATTTTTCGTAATTGCTCGAAAAATGGCAGAATTTTCATTCCCAAGATTTCGACACGCCTACTTTTGCAAGTACGCAAAACGGTTTAGTTACGGCTTTAACGAGTGAACCGAGTTCGAGGACTTGTTTGTAAAATATGTGAGAAGCACGATTTGCACGAGGCAGAACCCCAGAGGTGCCGTCATTTCGACATCGACCAGCTGCAGCGGGAAGACGTGGACCGGAATAATTATATCGCAGTTAGTAGTTAAGCCATTCTCCTCGCTGGCGCGTGCCAGGAAAGTACGAATCATCCTGTGCCACGCACAAATGCTACACTAATTAATGCGTCTCAGTATTCTAATGAAGCATTTCATTTGGAAGCGGCACAGCCTAGACACACTTTGTAAGAACAAGGAATATCTGAGTCATTTCCAGAAATTCCAACCTACTTTTATTCAGTATACTTACAGATTTTAAGTATAATGCCAATTTGACATTTTTCATCGAGCTCGCTAATTATAATCCTGCATATATGCAAATATCTATAAATACGAATACATATATGCATGTACATATGCATTTTTGATGTTACTAATCCATAATGATTCACAACTGACCGGTCGAATATCAATAGAACCGTTAATTAATTACAGGCCAGTCAGTGTTCGAAGAATGATAATGAATTAGCAATTATCGTTTTGCCCGCGGCAGAGTGTGATAATCATACTGATTCGACAATTACATGCAAAGCTTTCGATGGTGTTGATGGATTATAGTGTGTAAACAGTAATGCAGCAAACTTGAACGGTGAATTACTGTAACGATGATCGTCAATCTGGCAGTACGACTATTCATTGGTACTCAAGCGCCCGGTGCGCAAAGGTAGCCAATTAGGCAGCGTTGTTGTCGGTGCTAATAAACGGATGCGTTGGCACTAATACAATATACCGTCGCGTCGGGCGTAAGAGGGTGGAAGGTCGACCGAGTAACTAACGGTATATGCCTGAATTATCCGTTAATGGATAGCGATGTTGCGGCGTAGCCCCGATTCATTCGATTATTTGCGAGACTTGCAACTGTCCCCCTACCGTAACCACTCTCCCGAAATCGCTATTCTCAAAAGATCAGTCACCTCTATGACAGCGAATGTTGGTGCCGACAAATTGACTAATCTTTACCCGCGTACCTGTTTCAGAACAAGGACAGAATACGAGCAAGAAAAAGACGACTTTCTCCCGGCTACTTCGGGGCTTGAAAACACATCGGAAGGAGAAACAAGGCCAGACTCAAGGCTCGCCGAGGCACGGCAGGGCAAGGATGGGTGTTCCGCAAAGAGTAAGTACACTATATGTAGTCATGGAAAAAGACACTAAAGTTCGATTGCACCCAGTATTAGGAATCATGTTGATTACGAACTGTCAAGTTTTCTGCCCAAATCGAGCAATACACTTCTTTTCGCATAATACTCACTTTTCAGAGGGTAGGCGAACTTTTTCGATCCATCACCGCACATGAATGCTCCTTTATGTAAAAGAGCGATGAGGGCGCTTTGTGACGTGTGTCTATGCGAGGAGCATTTTAGGACACAGTGCAAGAAAAAAGACATTTTTGTCAGCTACAAATGTCCGTACCGCTTTAGAATAGCTCCGTAATTTTTGAGCGGACGCGAAATGCGGGGGTGTTGGGGTTGGGGTCGGCGGAACCGCGACGCAAGGCGGAAGCGCTATTTAATTCTGTTTCATGGACCACTTGCATTTCCATACCGGTAGAGCTGGCCGCTGAGTTCATTGCGCACGTAATGGCACCGACATGGGTTATTGTTCAGCGTCGAATACTTTTCAGCGTTGTCAGAATGAAAATTGTTGTCAAAAATCACACACTGCTCGGACGATAGTTCCGAGCCGCCTTTTTCGCCTTCTTCGTACACTTTTGCCAATCACCGATCGCCAGCCACGCGACGTCCATTTCCCTCGCTATTAATCTTCATATGTTATTCGTGTGAGTTTAATTTTTAACCGACAAAGTCAGAGAGCCGTCCTTTTTCCAGCCGTTGTTAATGGATACGCTGTATTTGTAAGTGGGATGATATTGATCGCGTGTAAAATTCATAAATCTCGATGGTCCATACGCATTCGCCGTGTAAAATTTAAACTTTCATCGGCGCGCGTTGCTTTTATCAGCTCAATTACACCGTCAAATTAACAGGAGCCCAGTGGCGTCACACAATGACGGCAATTTTTCCAGGATACTTCTAGCGTGGTGATGGTGGTGGCATTGGTTATGGAGGAGGGAGGAGTTAGAGCGCACTGTGATATTGGATATTTGTCAGCGGGCATTGTACCCACCGCCGTGCAAATTGTCTCGTGGCTCACGGCGGAGCTTGCTTTAATATGGATGTTAATGCATGGCGATTCATCTTTTCCGAATTGAGCCGTTTTATGGTGGCCGCGGATTAACCCGGCTCTCCGACTTCAACGGACGTGCTTAAACTTTCGAACGGCACACGTGCTTTAGTATGTGTGTATGTGTGTGTGTGTGTGTATACGTTCCCTAGTGAATGCACACATTTGTTAAGGGTTTTTATCGCCAAGTCAGGGGTCGTACATGGTATTAGGTGGATATAATATGCATTTGACACTCGAAAGAATTATTTTCGTAATAAGGGCTCATGTGTATCAGCATTTTTCCAGTTAACTGATGGCATTTTTGGATAATGATGTTATGAGACCCCGAATGTTTGATGGTAAATGCTGGAGCAGAATAAGTCTCAATAAATCACGTCATATACAGAACGTCACATCATTATCGTGTACTCTAAACGCGAACAGAGCTACCTAACAGAAATATGAACAATGTCAGTCACTCAAGGTGAAAAATAGTTTTTTACCGTGGGAAGAGTATTGCAAAAAGAAACGAGCAAAGAGGCGAAATTACAACGGGAATGTGGGTAGAGTCTGTATCGAGCATTAAGTGTGGGAGATGTTCGGAATAAGCCGCAATTGCTTCCGGAGCACGGACATAGGGTACGACCCCCTCTAATGGCAGCGGTGCCGTACCGTGTGACCATGTACATAACAATAAGCTCGTTTGCAAAATTGTCAGCGGTAGCGGGGTGTCCAGCTAAAAGAGGGCGCCGCCAGCGAAACGAAGGGACGTCGGCGATAGCGCACCGGCACGTGGGAAATACGGATAACCGTTATTTCCTCGTCGTAGAGCGCGGTGGGAAGAACGATGTGCATCGACCTGGTGAGCCGCTAACTGGCAGAAGTAAAGATCTCCAAGATTTCCCATGTGCCGTCGGTGCGCTAACTTCGTCGCGACGACGACGCCGATGGTCTCGCTCCCACGCGACCATCGCCGACGCCATCCGCCTAATTTCATTTGCCAATTTGCACGGCTCCGCTTACCAGTACGCTCGTAGCATAGGTATGATACTGTAGCGAATAGATACTCCTAAACCTTCCTAATAGCAAATGCACCCACGTAGAGAGTTGCACTCAATAGTTTCCGGTGATACTAACCAATACGATACTAGAATACAATACATGATACGGAACTATATATATCTCTGCACTTTCGCTAGTTTGATTTCCTATCGCTCCTACACATTTGCAATCTTATTTCTTAAAGCTTTTTACCATTACACTAAAGTATACTAAACCTTGTTTCTATTATCATTGAATAATCACTTTGCATTTCATGCAGTCAAATGTATACATATTGCAAAAGTATAAGTCGAACATTTGGCAGTTTCTAGATAAGACATTATAAACGTAGAGTAATGATACATTACTGCTATGATTAGGTGGCGAAAAATACTAGTTTCTTTTAGAACTCCGGGAATTGGACGAAAAATCTTCTAGCGCTCTTAAGTTTATTCACAGTGTCCGGGGCTGACGGTACCCTTCCGCATACTGAACCCCATCTGCTATACACCGGATTTACTTTGCCTACTCTCCAATCAATGAGAAGCAGGCGAGAGACGGCTCCCTGAAACATTTTGCGTTATTTCTCATAAACCAAACGCTTAACTTGGCCAGACGGCTTTTATCTTTAGCGAAGGTTTCGCGTAACCGGTTCACGTAATGCTGCGATATGCCGCATTCCTCCTAGTCTGCTCTCAAAGACCTTCCTCTTCCTTTGACCTTGGTACAAAGTGGTGCGCGGACCTCGATAGTCCTCCGAATGAAATTTCCTCGAGGGCCTCTCGATCGAGCACTTGAACACTCGTACTCGAAGCTGGAGCCGAGCGTTACCGAGTGGTCCAGCCCTTTACGGGGCTCCATATCCACTGCGGTCCTCTCCGATCCAGTGTTAATTTTTCTAGACCCCCACAAACTCCTTCTACCCCCCTCTCCCTCTCTATCTCTCTCCTTCCCTCTGGCATCGCTTTTTCTTATTCTCCATGGCCAACTTTGGAGGGTACGGCAGTAAAGGCGGCTCAGTGTCGGCCATCGCGATGAAAGTCCAATTATGCCGTGAAGACAAGAGAGGAACGAAGTGGTGAGTCTGCGGTATCCAGAAAATGAAGGCTGTACTGCGTGCAGGATGGGGCATGATGGCAGGCCGACAGCCCTCAGAGCTGCTACATAGTAGCAGATGATCTGAGTTGGTCAGCCGCCTTTACAGCTGAGTGGCAGGCCATCCATTTGACATGCAAACGGGGCTTTGATCATCTCACGCGCGAAGTAGCTGCCCTCTCTCAGCTTCTCCCTCTCTCTCTCTCTCTCACACACACACACACACCTTTTCCTTGCTCTCTGCGTCGTCGTGAGGCTGATGGTACGCCCTATTACCCGCACCCACTACTTAACTCGGAGTGTAATGCGCGCTTACCTCCATCAGAGTAATGTCCTGTTAAGATCGTCACAAACGCCGAGTGTAATAAGCGCGCAACGCCCTCCTGGCCAACTATCGTCCCGACACACTACTCTCTCTCTCTCTCTATCCACCCTCTCGAGTTCTCCCGACTAAATGCCCGTTGCTCTTTTCGTCTTTAATTATTCTTCGTCACTCACCGGCGCCAGGCCGCCCTCGACAATTCCAATTCCACTTACGCTTCAAAGTGTATATCAGTGGCGCGATTGCTTTCGCTCTTTAGTGCCCGAGAATTTCTTGCTTTCCTACTTGCGACACTCCTCGGGGAGAGTAACAATTGAGCCTGCTCTTGCGCGAGCTTTGATGCGAGAGCGGAGTTTGGGCGTGCGCGTGCGCGCGCCCTATGTGATTTAATAACGAGGGATATCTGTCATTCTATCATCGTCGCTGCTCCCGAATGGCTACGTAGGATGTAGGTAGTGCGGGTGCGTCGGGCGTGCATTATACGTTCACTCCCTATCGCCAGTACTATCGGCCGTGTGGTTGGGCGGCCGCAGCCGTTGTATGAATTCTCGTGGCCGTGACCGCAGGCTTGCTGGTAGTGGTGGCAGGGTGAGTTTTACTGCTCGCACTCGCAGGGCTGTTCGGCCGGGAACTGTGTAGGTGTAGGACGAAAGGGGACGCAGGCCGGCTCACCGGTGAGCGACGAGTTCTCGGAGGACGCGGTCGCAATTGCTGGGCCGCGGAATATCGCAAACTGTCAGCGGCAGTGCGAGCATTCCGCGTCGATGCCACCGACCGCATAACGTCATTCGTCTTGTTTTGGAGCGACTGCACCGCTCCCGGTAGTCCACTTGGGATCCGCAGGATCCAATGCCCGATACACGCGTTTCCTTTCCGCAAGCTCGTCGACGACTACGTCTCCCAGGGGACATCTTTGTTCTCGGCGGGTCCCTGCGGCTTCTCGCACCGCCGCTAGCCAACTCTCTGCTCCTCTCGAGTCCCTTCTATCATTCCGCCTCGCTGACAGTTTAGGCCGAATTGCCGGCGGGTCGCTCGGTTCTGATAAGGCACGATTTTAATTTCGCCGAAATTATTTTCCACGGCTTTTTCAATACTGAGGCTTTCGTCGTATCGATTGTCCGCGGGCTGGCGACGCAGGGTCGTATTGTTGGTAACGAAGTGCGTCTCAACGCGTGACTGCAAGTGGCTGTTCGCTCGAACATTCCAAATTGTTAACTCTACTTACACTAGGTAGTGAGTATATACCGTGGCTGCAATTCAGTTGGTCGGGCGCGCACGGCGGAATGGCGGCAACTTAGTCGATTTACGTAATCCAGATTGCTCGTTGATAGGGAGAGTCGTGCAAAGTAAGTTCTCCGAGAAATATAAACTTGTCCGAGCGGAGGGAAAGCGCGCTTACACTAACGCGGAATTGAATACAGAGCCGGTGGCGCGGTAACTTTCTTAAAATAAAATAGCCGCCACTTGGGAAAATGGGTTGGGTGTAGCATGTGGATTTATAGAAATGGGGCCCGTTACGTTCAGGAAGGTACTTGTTTTCAGAATGGAGGCTGACCCGTAATCAACCAATGCTGAGGCATTTTCTAACATAAATAAAACGGATATAGCCTCTCGCTTTATATGCTAATAGTAAGATCGGCCCGGGCGTGAAATACACTCAGCTGTTAACCCCCTGACCCCAGATATTGCATCAAGTAACTCGCCTCGTCCCGCTGAGAGCAGCCATCTCGTTTAAATAAAGATAGGCTTAATTTAAATAGCAAAGGAAAACACTTCGCGGTAAACATGGATCGTAGGTCCGACACCCTTGAAAATGCCCAGATTACATGTAGTGCACTAAAGCACCGATGACTCGGGAATTTCGGGCGCAATACATGCACCGTCAATATATGAAGGCACAGTCAACTATATGAGAGCCGGCTAATATGTGCAGGCCGGTTAAACGAAATTCATAGAATTTGCAAAGGGCACGGGCGCGGTCGCTCGGAAAGTGGAGTGCGCGCAATTATTCCTCTAGTGCGGAGGGTCAGTCTATCAGCGGTCGGTGTACTCGTTACGATTTAAAACGAGTCTACTGGCATCTCCGTTGAGAAGCGTGGCCCGTTCGCCCCGTTCTCGGCTGATGGGCGAGTTTAAAGGGAGTAAAGCGGACACACCCACAAGCGGCTCTCGCAGATTTCTCGCGACACAGCGTTTGCTTTCCTTCCGAGGGGGAGGGAAGAGAATGCGCCGGCGGTGGTAGGACACTATCATTCTTCCGCCGACATTCCCCGCGTGTATAGAACCGGGTAGCGCGTCGGGGCAGCCTCTCCGGTAACTCCATTAAATTCTCTGAGCGTAAAACTGTGTAACACCATTAAGGTAAAAAATATACCCAGCGACGGTAGGCGGGAATACCAGTGGCGGAAGGAACCTTTCGCGTAAGCCCACTTTAACAGTCGCTGCAGCGCCCGTCTTTCACCACTCTTTTTCCCTTTGCCCGTTCGGCCTCTTCCTCGTGTCCTCGTCGCCTTCTGTCTTCTTCCCACTCCGCCCTAGTTACACTCCATCCGGATGGCCGATATGCACGAACCGCTTGCTTTTGCCTCGGGTAAAGGCTACTTTGCATAGACTGACGTTGCACCCGAGCGACAACCCACCCTGACTTACTTACTCACTTGCCGCCAAGCAATTTCTTAGCTGCGCACCATTCACGCGGATTACTGTATTTATCTAGGATTCTTGGATACTTTCTTACCCCTCGCTGCCGCAAATCACGCGCCGTTCTCTTTCGGGATGGAACTCCATCTACATAAAATCAGTATAAAAGCGATATTCGAATCGGGAGAGGGTGATTCAATGCGAAAGATACTGGAATTAGCAAAGTACACTGCAACTCTACCTGCGTGTAAATGCTGCTACGAGGTAGAGCAAACTAAATAAAATTCAGTTAAAAGGCCAGTCGCCCCCGCAACCGGAAATTCTTTTAGTCATTTTGGATGCCCGTAACTCGTGCGCCTCTCCTCGCCGCCCTCCTTTTGCCGGCTTTTGTACGAATAGCCGTAGGAGAAGTCGTATCGGCGAGAGGCGGGGTCATTTCAGGGAGAGGCGCCACGGCACCGAAACAACGAGGCTCTTCGAAAAACTTACGGTCGCTGTAAAGCGAATCTACGATGGTTCAGGGTTAACCGGCACTACGTCTCTGTCGTCCTCCTCCATTTGAATTAGCCCGGCGCCGCCGGGCGGGAAAGTATGGAAGAGAGTTCGGAAGGCCGGCCGGGGAGAGAAAAGCAGCGTAAGGTTACGAGCAGTTAGCCCGGGGCGCCGCGTTTCCATAAGCAAATCCTCAGGAATATTTGAAAGTCGAAGTCTGGAAGAGAGAGTTCGAATTACCCTGGCGCTGGTATGGCCGAGGAGAGTAACGACTTGGAAGGCTGCCTAATGAATTAACCCCTGAATTGCCTGAAAACGCTTTTCCGCTATCCTTTATTACTCCGATCTTGATCCCTGCGTCTTCTTAGTGTAGCGTTGCATTTGTAAAACCGTCGTTCCAACTGCCCCTCGAGTTCCCTTCGACTAATTAGGAATATTGAATCTTTCCAATGAATCTCGCCGCTCAACCCCTCATCCCTGCCTGCCACTCGTTACCTCATCCTCTCTCGTGTACATTCGTGGAAATCGTAGCGCTTAAACGTTCTTGAAAACAATTGTCAACGAGATACATTGTGAACATCATTTTCTTCTGATCTCTTTTTAGCTCGAGCATCAACTCTATACTGGTACATTTATTAAAGTATAGTTCGTGTCTAGCAGCGTAGCAAGCCATAATATTCCGCAACGCGGCTGGTTGCAAAGGATCATGCTACTGCGTGCATTCGAGCGTATCTGCATGCAACATCGTGAGCGGCATAATAATTCGCCATATCTCGTTCGAACAATCGATCACTCCTCGAGAGTGTGACGCTTTTTGCTCGCAAGCTGAAATTGTTTAACCAAGGGCCATGTCCGACATGCGTCCGTTCCCCGCGGCAGCTGTTGCTCGCCTCTTCCAGGCCATTTTCTCTCGGCATCCGGCGTCCGAAAGTGGTTTACGCGGCTGCAGCAGTGAGATGTGACTTTACGGCCAGTAATACAATCTTGCGTTATCGGTGGTCCACGAACGGCCACTAAAGATGGCAAACTCGCGAATGCGCGGCCGATCTTATCGCACATGTTTGCTCGCTCGCTCACACGCTTCCATTCTCCGCCGGTTGGTATTCCCAGGATGTTCGGATGGCATACATAGTATACACCGGAGTCGGGCACTGTCCGAGAAGTAACTCGGGGCAACGCATTTGAATGCACCAGGACTGTGCCAGCAGCCCCCCTCTCCCTCTCTCTCTCTCTCACTCTCTCTCTGCTGGCACAACTGTAGGCACCTAAGTGATTCCAGATTGGCGCGCTAATGACTGTTTCATATTCATTGGCCCGGTAGTAGTGGCCGCTCGGTTCTATCACCTCTTCAACTATCACTGCATTGAGCGAGGCGCCAACGCGCTTACACTGCCATTCCGTCTTTGATCACCCGGCTCATCGGACTCGCGCTTTTGATTACGCCAAGTACGTGATACATTCTGTCCGTTCGCTTTGACCAGCTACTCCCGTCATTGTCCCCTTGTACTAATGATTCCTAACCCTGGTGTTAAATTAGGATTTACATTCGTCGATCTACGAGGAACTCGTCGAACGCCCGGGGGAATTCCGTCGCAGTCGACGGTATACATATGTATGCCCTGGTAGAAATTGAAACCGGGCCCCCGCCGGGCTACAGCCTGGACGCCCCGGTTACCAGCCGGGCGCTGGCCGGGCAAACTAGCCGGGCCCCGGTCGGTTCGGTCACACTTTATTAGTCAGCCCCTGGTCGGGAATCCTGACCAGGGCCCGGCTTGGCTGCCCAACCACAGCCCGGTCAACCAGCTTTGCATACAAAAAATGTATTTTCAGTAATGCAAACGCAGAGAAATCAGTGACTGAATGAAGGAAGACATAGTATCGAGAAGAAACTCCGACGCTAAGCATACAATGTAAGAAAACTGTAAACTATCATCTGTCTCGAGCGGGACTCGAACCTGCGACATTGTACTTATTGGCCAGCCACGCTACCAACAGGACCACGGCATCACATAACAAATATTATTTATTTTTAGTTATACTAGGGAGAATAGTTGCAATGTATCAGCCGATTGGATTTCATGAAGTAGAACCACTATAATGTTAATATACATTTCTTGTGTAATCTCGAGTATTTTAGTGTTTGCACATTCTTAAATAACTGACAGATTTATTACAGTACAAAACTAAAGTGCAAAACTGTATCTCTTGTCATAAGAATTTGATTTGTTGTGGTTGGTACTAAATTTTCAATGTGTTAAATACTTTGAATTTGATTACAAAAACTATTTTTATCAACATTATAATGTAACCAGGATTTGCTGGCGGTAGCTATATAAGCTCCACTTATATATGTATACTGGTAAGAGCGTCCGATGTTGGGGGTGAATGTACTCCCAAAGAGCTAATTTTTATGTTGCATTTATTAAAGCTTAACGGAACATTACACTATGTACATATAAAAATGGATTCGCTATGTGACTTAGGAAAATTAATTGGAAATCGAAATTATTTGGAGTGCTAATACGAGCCCGGCCAGACCTGGCCGCAGTTGCTCGGCCAAATCTGCCCGGGCATGCCAGGTCACCGCCAGGCCAATAACCAGGCACGCCGGGTCGAGGCTGGTTGGGGCCTGGCCGCAGCGATCTGGCTAGATCCGCCCGGCCGAAAACCGGGCGAGACCGGTCCAATTTCTACCAGGGCAGGGCGCTCTCGGTCAGGGCCTTGCCGTAGTGGCCTGGTCAGATCTGCACGGGCATGCCCGATCATAGCCAGGCCAATAACCGGGCGCGCTCGGTCAGGGCCCTGCCGCAATGGTCTGGCCCGATCTGCCCGGTCATGCCCGGCCACAGCCAGGCCAATAACCGGGCGCGCCCGGTCAGGGCCCTGCCGCAATGGTCTGGCCCAATCTGCCCGGTCATGCCCGGCCTGGGCCAGGCCAGTAACTGGGCGTGCCCGGTCCTATTTCTACCAGGGTGCTCTGTTCGATCTTTCGATGTTATCATCTGTGCTACAAAATTAAGTAAAATCGTCAACGATATACATACTGTCGATAAAACATTTTCGACAGCCTGGATTAAGACGAAGTCGAAGGCCGCGTTAAACTCGTTAAGCTATAACAAATTATCATTAAACCGTAATAGTTTAACGTCGAGCCGTTTCGCTCGCGTTAATAGCTTTGCTTCGAGACGTGTGCATAGCCTCGAAAGGGTTAAAGAGGCGCGTATCAAGCACCAGGCAGTTTTCCGGCTGAGAATTCTTCAGGGTTTTAGCGTGCAGCAGCCGGTTTACCCTGTGAATCCCCGCGAGGCGACAGAGCATTGAGTAGTAGGACGCTGTCGGGGAGGGCAGTCGGCAGGGCTCAGGTCGGGGATTATGCTTACGCAAATGCGTGTCCCACGTCGAAGGTACAACGTGTACCTACCGCCCGACTATGTAGCGGAGGGAGCAGAGGAGAATGAGAAAGGAGGATAGAGGGGCGAGGGGCGAGGGGGTGGAAGGCTTGCACGAAGGGCGCTAAGAGGATCCGGTGCCTTCCCGGGTGTCCCAGTCGTGCGAGAGTTGCGTCGGGCTGCAGGAAGGGGCGCGCCGTATGCGGGGGTGCAAAAAGGCGATAGGGAAAAAGGGGAACGCGAGTAGACCGCGACAGCGGTGGCTAAAGGTGGGTGTTTCAGGTGCGATCGATGTAGCATGCCACCCTCGACATCCCTTGAATTCGCCCGTCGTGCCCGCTCGCACGCTCCTGGTCCACCTTTCGCTCTCGTCACCCTTTCGAGCAGAGCCGAGCAGATCAGACCTCGCGCCCTTCACCCACCCTTCTTGCATGGCTCGTTCATTCTTTTCCTGTCGCCTCTTTTCCGCACCGGGTGTGCACGCAGTGCAACCTCCCCCGCCCCACCCGCCCCCTCCGGCCCTTCCTCCGCCGTCCCCCATTCGTCTCACTCGGCGCGTCTGTGTCTCCTTCCTGTGTCTCGGCGAAAGCCTCAATGTCAGGGTCTCGTAATTTTCTCAGCACCGAAATGCACCGGGGCAACAGCAGTTGCAGCAGTCGGGGTTGGATGTAGGAAAGGTAGCTGCTTCGACCCCGCCAGCCGGCGGAATACGAATGCGCCGCCGAGCTTTTCAAGCGGCCCGTTCTAATTAGGAAATGTATCCGCCCACCGGTAATACTAATGGGAGAAATGCTCGCGAAATCGGACGCCGAGAGGAACTGAATGGGCGAGCGAGCGAGCGCGAGAGTACACGGCGACGAGTCGCTGGGCGTCAGCGTGTCAGTGCTCTCTCGACGAACACCGGGGAATTGTGCGAGTCGCGGAGAGCGCGCCCTTGATAAGCAGAACTCGTTCTGCTTGAATCTGTGCGCACGCGATACGATTCACGCGAGCGAGCGACGCCCTGCTTTCCACCGGTGAGATTTTTCTGCCAGCGGGAGAAGAAGTGCTAGAACGAGAGCGCCGCCGAGAGAGAGAGAGAGAGAGAGAGAGAGAGAGAGAGAGAGAGAGTGAGAGAGGGAGGGGGCGGAGGCGGAGTAGAGCTTGATCGATTCCGTGCCGTCTAGACGGACGTCGGCTTTATAGACGCGTCTACATTCCGTTTGACGAAGTGCGCGATAGCTCGTTGAATTAAACCGATAGGAAAATTGATTACCGTCCTAAGAACGAACCCGCCGGCCGAGTATCGTTTCACGCTCAGACGAACGTCAGCCAACCAGCCAGTCAGCCAGCAGCCACCCAGCAGCCGGGACGCTGACTGCTGACGCAGCCAGCCCGAAAGAGGCGCATTGTTTGTGCACCGCGGTGCATTACAGTGCACTGCACTTTTTCGGACGAGCGTACCAGCGCTCGGCCCAATTCATCGTCCTGGGGATTGGCAACGATGATACGGCAATATAGCCGACCTTAATCTTGAGAATCGATCAAATCTCCCATCATCTCTGTTGATCACATGCAAGTGCAGTTTCACGCGTTATATTATCTGCTGCATATGAATGGATGCGACGCTGTCTGTTAAGCATTGGGTGTCCCCGAGGCGAACGAAGGGCTCTACTATCTACGTAAAGTCTCCATCTGTGGTTATTGAAAGCAGCCAGTCGCCTGTTCCTTCGCGCACTTGCTTGCCAAGCGGTAACGCTGAACTCGTTAACACCGCATGACGAGCACTGCCACCCCCTCGACCCGTCTGTGGTTGCGCGACCTGGGGGAGAGCGCTTCCAGCCCCCCGACAGCATACCAGCAGCGCGGCAAATAATTTTAATTACTATCTTCTTTCAGGTATAAAAGGTATTAACATTGCGCTCCGACGAAATTTCAATAGCCCGCTCGCCGTTGCCGCTGCCGGCCTGAAAATGCGGCATACCATTTACCCTTAACGCCGGGAGTTACTTCTAGTCGCATTAATATCCCCGGGCCCGACAAATTGCAGTATTTACAGGGAGCGCGAAAGCGGCGCTCCCATTAAAAGCGCCTTCCACATCTCTTCTAATAGGAACAATAGCGAGTTGCCAAATTGAAGGTGCACGGCAGGATGCGCCCGCGCGCACCCCAGCAAAATTGCTTATCCGCACTCCTGCACTTTGCCCTGACCTCAACTTATCGTAAAAACTGTTTGCGTCGCGCTTTTCCCAGCCGCAGCCTTACTCGAAACTGATCCCTTGCAATCAGAGTTACCTTGCTGCCCATTCTTCCTGGTGATCCCGATGTTAGAGAGGTTCGGACGTTTTCGCGGAGTCGAATCTTTTCGTTACGCCTAGCCTGTTAGATAGCTACTGGCAGTTGAAATCTGGCCACAAATCTGGGGTAGAATCGGTCCTTCCACTTCCCATTATTGCTACTCAATCTTCTGGAGCGGAGACATTATCTTAGAGTAAGTAAGGGGATACGTATTAGTTAGCTGGGTTGTTGTTGGTATCCTTTGAAATGAATACATCCAAACAATAGTTGATGTCTTGTACGGAGTAAAACTCGATACAAGTACACAAAACAAGCGTGTATGATGAGTGTAGTAGCGGTATAGTACACTCTTGCACATATCAGCCGTTATAGTATTGAGAGACAGATTTTACCTAGCTAGGTTTCCGGTTCGACATTCGTTAGCACTGGTTCGGCGGATGGCGAGCGGGCAGAGGCGGAAGGAAAGCAAGAGAGGAGGCGGCAATAAAAGAGAAGAAGGCGTAGGGTGGTGGAGCGGGCATTGAAAGCTCACAATGGCCAGGCCTTCTTACCACGACAAGACGGCAGAAGACCGCGCGCTTTGGAGTCCGCTTAATTAAACAAGATATCAGCCCGCAACCCCAGGGTCTTCGGCAGGGTCCTTTTCAGTTCGTTCGCTCCTTTCCCACCCTTTCGCTCGGCCCTTCTCTGAGCGGCACATGCGGCGACTATTACTGTCGCTCCTCCTTCCCGCTGGACTCTTGAGTGATCCGGGCCCTCTTAGGCGCAGACTTTTCAGGTGTACGCCACCTTAACAACGTCTCCTGCCTCTCCTCTCCCGTAGGCCCTATCTTTTCTCTGCGCTTCTTTCTCGCCCTGGCCCTTCACTCTCCTTCACCTCTTATTTCGGTCGGCGCCGACTCCCTCTACCGCCTTTCGAGCACGTGATGCCGCTACTCGACTTCTTCTGTCCTTAGCTGCCCGCTGCCACCCACCCCCTCTCTCTCTCTAGTTTTGTCTTCTGAAACGAACAACTACACCCACACAGAGCGAGGCTGGAGCCAATACCTCGAGGGATTTGCTTGCGCGACAACTACCACTTGTTCGACATCCTTGACGCCCGCCAGTCCAACTAGACACTACACCCTGCACACAGTACCTAGAGCCCCCGGAGAATTCGGCTTCCGGGCTGTTTCGACTTTCGAGTATTGACTCTCGCAACAGCGGAAGCGATCCTCCGAATCACTCGACTAGCATCGAGTGCGAGTGAGCAGTGTTTGTTCTGTCATCAACAGGGCCGCTGCTTTCGAGTGGGCTGCGCCCGCCACTGATGCAAATATTAAGAGGTCTTTCATCGCTGCAGCGTTTTATTACTGCGCTCGCCGGTCCATATATCGGCATTCAGCGAGCCGGCGCGCACGTCGAGGAACCACGCGCTCTCGAGCGAAATTGAATTTGTCAGGCAATCTATATCGAGTGGGCAAGGCTCGGGGTGCACGCCCGGTGAAACGAGTGGAGTCAGATAAAAGGTCAGCCATAATGTATGTCCGGCTTATGTGTGCAGTCGGCTTAATAAATGTCATTTAATTAAGCCGCTCTGTCTCGCGCCGTTACACCGACTGCCAGCTGCAGAGACGCGTATCGGTTTGGTCGTTCGCCGGATTTTATCTCCGAGTTCGTCCTGTATCGCACAAACTTACTTAAGGTCGTTCCATCCGCCGCCGCCGCCGCCGCCGCTGCCGCCGTACGCCATTAACTGGAAGGAAGAAACATTGGCTTTCGGTGGCACGCGGTTCGTTGAGCGCCCGGAGGAAGCTCGCTTGCATGCCTGCAGCCGCGGCGCACTGGCAACCCAGACGGCGAACTTTCGTTACGAGCCTCAGTCTACCGGATCGCTCTTAAGACCCGCTCTATTGCCAAATTTACAGAAGCCGCCCCCTTGGAATTCTACCAATTCGCCTAATAGATGCTGCTCAGCTAGCGGTAATAAATACCCGCTTACACTCCAGCATCTATTAAGTGGTCTTAAGCGTCGCCTCATTGCGACGAGGCCGCGAAACTGGGTCATTACTGGATATTGGATACAGTACACTTGGTAAACGTACAGTGGTGTGTGTGCCAAGCTCGTGCGAGTCACCACACCGAGGCGGTACGGGAGGCATGGCAAGGAAAAATGTACTGTACCAATTCAATTATAAGCTGGAAGCAGGGTGCGATAAAGAGTGGTTAATGTATTCGTACATGCATAAAATAGGAGTGATAAAGTGGAACATAATTTAAGAGGTGTAATGCGTGTTGACTTTGCGGTTCCGCCAGCCGCGGCTGAGATCGCCGATCGCCGATAAAAACTGGAAATGGACTGTCACTGGGAAATTATAGGAGCGGAGTTCCACCTCGTAATTTATTACCGCATTACCAGCAATTTTAATGTTCCCCGTCGATTACGAGCGGGTCCGACTAGTTCCCGGAGCGGTCGAACTAATGACTTCGGAATAACCGGAGTTATCGCCGCCCACCGGCCAATTTCCCTCTAAGATAATCTTCGAAATAGAGCTTTTCCCAAAAGGTCTAATTCATCGCACGCGTACAAGATCGTTTCCAGGCAAACATGACAGGTTGACACGGATGGGAGGAGCGGGCGATCTCGGCAAGTTCTGATTACCGCGGTATCTGAACGCGTCTTAGGTCGGAAAGTAAACTTATACAGCGTTTGCCGCGTTACGTAAACAGTTATGAAGAACGTAACGTAAAGGGTAATATGCTTGCTCCGCGGGCCTCTCGTCCCTCGTGGCGCTCGGGGAGTCGGAGTTTGCCGGAGGAAAGTGTCCCGGCTAAATGGCTCAAGTTTAATTAAACCGGTTACAACCAATTACGCGTATATTATGCCGGAACGGCAGGAGTTCAAGGGGACGAATATAAACCAGGCCCGAATTGATAAGCCAACGATATAACGCCGCGCGCGTTCTCGTAGCACGACCACGCGGGAGTGCTGTCGGAGAAGTCATTGCATTCGGTGGAAATAAAATCCAAAGCAACAAAGGGGGCCATCTGGTATTATCATTAAATTAAATCGTAGATGGCGCCGAGGGGAACGGGGGACAGCAGAGTGGAAGGATATAAGAGGAGCGGCGGAGGACTCAGAGATAGCAGAGGTGTCTGAGAATTGGTGGAAATTGCGTTTTCTTACGTGCCGAGAGGAGTGTTCTCCCTGGCAGACAGTGCTTCGCCCTTCTGGGTGCGGTAAAAGCAATAAACCTCGTAATTAGCCGGCGAAGTTTCAAGGTCGGACACCTCGGGAAAATCGCCGATTCCCCGCGGTAGGTTCGCGCCACTCGAGTCGGAGGGTGGCTCGCTTCGATGTAGGTGGTTGCCTCTAGGATGCTCCCTCCCTCTCTTTTTCTCGGTGCACGAGGGACTCGGGAACTCGGGGCGGCTTCTTGAATTTGCATGAAATATGATCGCCCACGGTGGCGTACACACCATGACGTACGCCTTCCATGCGGCGTAAAGCATTTTGACGAGAGGCATAGCTTCGTCGTTCGCCCTCTCCTCCCTCTCGGTTCCATTTGCATTGGCCTGGCTGCCGGTGGCTCTCGCCGCCTCGAGCAGGAGGAAGAAACACGCCATACCGCGGGCATATACGCGTGCCGATGTATTTATGGGGCCGGCCGTTTTGCGCGGGGTCCAAACTAATATTTCGGCGGAATCGCACCGCTCTGTTTGCTGTTCTCTCGATAGGCGAGGGCGATCGGTGCGCCCTCGGAGAAATGGCTTTATCGAGGGCCTGGCTCTTCCGCATACGCACCATTGTCACCAACGGGAAAAAAACGCCGCACGGAATAAATGAAATACGTTTGCTGTATGGAGCGCGCGCGTGGTGTATGCTGGCCGGAAAAAGGGGCAAACAAGGCGGGGGTGGACGGGTAATCGGGACGCACTCCGGTCTAAAAGAGAGACATTACCGGGGCGCGAAAGCTCGGCTCGTTGCCCGAAACCACCGCCACCGATTTTTATCGCCTCGGCATCCGACAGGCACACCACACACACACATATATAGTGGACGTCCGCCGTCGGAATAACAATGCCTGTATCTTTATTCATCGCGCGGCTAACCGACATTTGTCCACGCGCCTCGGAACAGCGGTTTCCAGCGACTGCGGAATTGCACCGATGTTAAGATTCAAACGGCCCGGGGCGCCCGAGTCTGCCTGTAGAGTTTCTAGGACTCCCCAAGCATTTGGCCAATAGTGTACGCAGTGTGACTTGCAGTATTGTATATTTTTTAACTTTCACAATGCCCATTTATATGCGATCTTGTCCTGCTAGTGCGAGAGAAGCTTTTGAGGAACCGTATTGCCGTTAAAACGCTCTCTCGGTAATAATACTCTCACACATAACTTAACGAAGCAGGAAACGCGAGCGATTATGGTTGGGAAAAAAGGTAATATTGTTCTTTCGTTGAAAAAGCTCATTTATTCATTCCCTAGGCGCTTGAGGTAGTTGGAAGCAAAGCGTAAGGAGATGGAGGGCTTGATTAATCAGCCGGGGGCGCATTCTCACCATTCACGAAATGGAGCGCGTAAATTAATACATAATTATGGAGTGTTGAATGTCGACATATGCTGCGTACCTGAATCCTCATGCATATGTATATCGCATAGTGGGTACGGCTTCTCGGTTCCCCGACCATTATAGTACGCAACCTGTCATCGAAACGGACGAGCGGACATTCCCGGATAATTGGAGTTGCTCGTGGATCTATCATACTTCGCGATCGCAAGGTGTAATCTTTTATGTCACCTCCGCTTTCGCGGCAATTTCTACATTGGTCTATATCCGTGACACGAGTGATGAGGTGTGAAGCGTGGCCTCAGCCCATTGACGTTAAGATCCAAAGGGAGAAACATTTCGGATAGTGCACGGAAGGTTCGCTTCTTATTCCACGGGACAGCCCCATTTCAAGCGACATGCATTTTAACACGTGCAATTTGGGCGATGTGTGCAATGTGTATTCCAGCGTGCGGCGATTTTCAGGCCGGCGGGCAGTGTCTTGCCTTCAAGGGACATTAGAGACGGGCCGGCGGAGGGCTCGTGCTCCCCCGGTTCAAGACCCTTCAGGGTCGCAAAGCGACACCACTGCGTGGATCCCATTAGGTAGTCACGATACAGCACACATAGTTCGTGACGTCTGCGTGGCGGGTGACGCGCGACGACGCCCGGGAGAGCATATTTCCACTTGCAAATAGAAACAGACTGTCACGTACTCCCGCGCTATAAGTGTTCCCCGAGGCGAATACCTATGCTCCAATTGGCACTGTAATATCTAACTGGCATTGCTTTGTTCGGCCCACAACCGGCCCCGCCTGCCACTCGATCTATCGTGCTTTTCACCGGCATGCGCGGATTTTTATCTGACAATAGCTTGCAATATCGAGAGGCGGACACGCGATACGGATGCCGCTTCCAACTGTCCCCATGATACTTGTTAGCACGCTGACCATTGTCAGAGTTCGCCAGTGGCACTTTTATGTCACTGGACACATGTTATTCGCAGTGACAACAATTAACGCGGGCCAAATCGATAAACGGCCAACTGGAGCCTCCACCGCGGCTCCATTCATTCGGCAATCCTTACGTGGGGATGCGCCGCGCGCCGCACAATATGTATTCCACTCCGCAATATACAATTCGTAGGTGAAGCGCGTATTGTCGGGAGATATTGCTGTGAAATGTGATACAAGTATGTAAAGAATTCCGTGCAATTTCTATCAAGTGCCTTTTATCGGGAAGCCGTAACAGCAACCGTGAGCGGAATCGCCAAGGTGCGGATGCCCCGGTGCTATTGGATGATCGCCTCGGCGAAATCGATCCTCTCGCGGAAATTTGGCTCGACTCTATACAATTGTATCTCTCTTACATTTGTTCATACCTCCTGTGCGCGATCTGCCGGCCGCCAGGCACTCGGCTACAAATTCAAGCCGAAGATACGGTTACACATTTATTTGAGATTGCTGATGCGGTCTCAGTACATACGCGCCGCTGCTGGAATACGAGTCTCCGCAGTGGTAAATAGCAACCTGTATGATTCGCCCGTCGCAACCGGCGATGGCCCGATTGTTGTATCCCCGGAACAGATTTCATTCATCTTGCGACGCCAGTGTATGTACAGTACGGAAACCAAATGAAACTAAGAGAGCAATTGAGAGAGGCCCCCTGGGTTACCCGCTGAGGTACGTGTGCGCTCACCCTTAGACGACCGGGGGATATTCTTCGTTTAAAGAAAGTGGCCGGGGAGATCGATTCTCACACTCACAGTAACGAATGACCCTTATTACTGGAACCACCGGTTGTACCAAGCACGGATACCTCCAGGAACGCCCGCCCCGGCGATATTTAATTGCGTTTGTCAGGCGAGTGCGTACGATCGCATTCATCGGAAGCAGAAAATCTCGGATCCGGAGCGGTAACAATGCGGGGATAAATTGGCCGGTAGGCGGGTCGGTCCGGCTGACTGAGAACGGCTATAAACCGATCCTGTGTAAGGAGAAGCAGCCCCAGGTGGCCGGTTAACTGCTTTAACTTAAAAAATATGTCTGCTTCAAGTCCGTCGACCTTCCCCATTCCCCTTGCACTCCCCTGCACTTCAGTCTTAAAACGAACGTCCCACTGGAAAGTTAGCGGTGCCGACGCCTAATTTCTTTTATCGGAGATTCCGCGAGGTACAGAGACTCTTGCTCGTCAGAAAGACCTGTTACGTCTGTTCAATGAGCGATCGCTAGTGTCCCCGGAGAGTAACTGCTGGTCTGATCATCCAAATCGTGCGAGTACTCACATGCGTATCGCGTCGCGGGATAGCACTGTACCGCGCTCTCTCGCAGGAGAAGCATCGACCTGCCGATTCTCGGGCGAGTAAACTCCCGGAATTGTTTCCCGTACGTGCTCCTATTTGTACTTGTAAAATCGCCCTTCATCAAAATTACTCCGCTTCTCTCACGCGATATGGAGGGCACAGGTCAACTATCCCGAATCACTGCCGATAATGAGTTACCTATCGCCGATTGGATGAATATTCATATAGAGCCTGTTAGGTGATTTCGTGAAGTCGAACAAAAGCATTCGGTCTGTATGTGAACAGCGTAAATGAAGTTAATTAATGCAGTGCTGTCATATATGCATAGTATAAATTAGTTTAACCTTAATTACAGTAGAAGGAGAAAGCGAAATGGGATGAGCAATAACGGGCCACGGTTCTTTCGGGATTTTCATTGTTACGTCGCCTCACCAGCCGCTCAACTGGTTCAGGGAAAAAGTCAAGAGCCTTCCGGTAAACAGGGGAGGACGTAAATTCTCAGGGTGCGTCTCTCGATATTATTCAAGCTTAGCGGAGCCCATGCTCTTCGCTCTCGTCTACGAAGGCTCTGCCGCCGCGCTCGGGGAGTACAGCCTGCGAACGCAAACAAACGGCTTTAATCCGTTTAACATAAATACCGAGTGGTTTAATTAAATTGCGCCCGCAATATAATAATCTCCATCTCGGTCCGCTGCGTTTTGGAGTTTCGTGGTGACGGCGCCCCCTGCCCCGCCCACCTCCCCTCTCTCACTCTCGCTCGCTCGCTCATAATCCCCGCGGATTTCATTTTCTATACACGCGAGAGATAGCATTCGCCCGAGAGCCGAGCGAGCGATGGTCCCATTGACGCAAAAACGTTCCGAAAACTTGAATAAAGATTGCGCGTATTAAGCTCGTAGTTATTATAACCAGGGAACTGGTTTCGTCCGGCAGCCTGCAATTTCTCATTTCGCCCGGCGTCATGTTCACCGACAGTTTTTTAGTCCAGCGCGTGCGAGTGAGAAAGAGAGCGAGCGTGAGGCGGGAAGCGCGAAAAAGAGAGGTGCAATCCCCTCTTGCGAACTGTTGCGCTTTAATTTTCATTTGATTTCCTAAAAAAGGCCGACGAGCAGCCGGCCGCGCAGAGCGCGTCGAGCCTGGCATAAAATATATAGTAGTGTGCGAGCACAGCCTTCCTAGAATGCCGTCAGAATTTCCTTCGGATGCTGTTCCTCTGTGGCAGTTTTCACGTAAAACAGCGGCGGTTTTGTTACCTTTCCATAGCTGAGGGAGGCTTTCGAGGGGGTGGATAGGGGGTGGACGGAGATGGGGTAGCCGGAGAATTTCCCGAGTAAGCTAATCCCGCGGAAGGACGCTCCTTTGTAAATACTTGAAGCGCTTTGTCTGTAGTCACCGCCGTAGCCAAAATACTCGGAGTTTCGTCTTAATTATTCGACTAACGATGCCGGGAATGCCGACTTCGTGGCGCGATTGCGATCACAGTTGGGCCGCGTGTCATAGTCGCGAATATTTCCGGACCATTGTCCCGCTAATGAAAGAGTAACGAGCAAATCTTTTTCGTAACATTCTTTGAATCTTAATGTACTGTTGACCTTGGCAGGTGTGCAATTGCGTGTATGCGTACATTAATTATGCATCTATAAAGGTATAGGAATTTAGGTGGAGAGCATTTTATTTATTCTCCTGGAAGAAGGAAGAAATTGCGAATCGATTAAGCATAGATTAAAGAAGAGTGTTTCCACAACTGGGTGTATAAAACAATCGGTTGGAAAGGTGTTAAATATTTACAGGAGCAAAGTTTGCGTAATGTTAGTTCTTGTACGCTAGATCGATCGGCCCAAGGCCGTCTGTAAACTAGAGGGTCCTTTCTGTCTCTAACGGAATCTGTTTCCATGTTTGTTGAACACAGGTGGACACGCCGGACAGTGTATTGCAGAGTGGATTGGGTCTTGGCCCGGATATGGGACACACCATTCTCCGTTCGATGGTCGATCCGCGAGATTACGACAGATTACGATACCTGCAAATGAACGGTGGTCAACCCAACAGTTTCGAAGAAACCATACACAGGGTAAGTTACTTTTTTAACAATATCCATCACCAGAAATTATTCCATAACGGTATTGCCTACCATTAAATTTAAAAAACAATTGTAGTCTTGGAAGCAATCGATTCCCGAAAACACAGTAGCTGACAGTAGTACACACATAATGTATATAAAAAAATCGACGAACCACAAGAATGAGATTATACTCCTTTTGTTGGTGCGACGCGGAATTTGCTGACTATGCTGGTCTCCTTGCATTTTTCAGCTCAAAGTTCAAGAGGCGCTGCGGAAGAAAGAACGATTCCACAAAGAACACGAGGAGGTGAGTGCACTTTATACTCGAGTCCTCGCTTTCCTGTTTCTTTCTCGTTTTTTAATTTGTTAATGAAATTTTATTTGCGAGAGGGTTAAGTAGAGGAGAGGGCAGTAGCTTACTTAGGAAGGATACACACAGGATTAACGCCCCGACAAAGACGTGCGAAGTGCACCCTTCTCTACTTCTCCTTCTGCCCTCGCAAATTAACTTCTCCCTCTATTTTTACATACCTCAATTCCTTGTCACGAAGTAGAGGCGTTTCGTGGCGAGGAATTAATGCACCCTTCTCATTCCCCGTACTCGATATTTCGTCGAATTGGTTGTCATTTTTGTGGAAGCTAGCTTAAATGAGAAAAAAAATCGTACAATCTCCCGATATTGCCCGATCAATTTGTTCCAAGAACCCGCGTCAGATCGAGCATGTTGCGGCGGCGGAATCCGGCATACAGTAATCCCCCCTTAAATTACCGAGTGCGGCTCGTGTCCACTCTCCACGTAATGGTACATTTTCCATCGGTTTATATCGAGGAATCTCGCGTGAACGGTGTCCCGCAAGTGCACAATTTTCTCTTATCGGCCATTGGGATCGCGATGATCAGCTGCACCAGGCCATCACGATTAAAGCAACCAGTGGAGCAGCGACCCTCCTTTATTTTCTTCCCTCAATTCCGCTCCGTATTCGCAAAGAAGATCACCGACGTCGTTCGCCCCCCGCCCCTGCTCCTGACCAATATCAGCATTCTCCGCGAGTCCTCTTAACCGATACCGAATCCTCCGTCACCTTTCCCCTCTGCCCCTCGATCGACAAAATCCCCGTCTACCCTGCGAGTTCCCAGAAGAGCGAGATTCGCCTATACGCCTTCGTGCGCGCGCGCGCGTGAAAACAGTTGGGATTCCTTCGCTGCTAGCGTGTGCTTTTTTCACGCACTTGCAGCGCCGGCTCCTCTCGTTCCCTCGGATTGTCGTCCTCTTGATCCCCGAGCCGGGGTGCGCGTGCGTCTGTCTTTCGCCAACTCGATACCTCTTATTATGCAAAGTAGTCAGATCGAGATGATATCATCATAATCGTCAATGTGCGCCGCGATGTTGCGCCGTGAATTTCTTATGCACGATCCCCGCGATACCAAGCATCACCGCTCGTCTTTGCCAGCCTATCCGAACCGATTCCACGCTGCTCTTATTTTGCCAGAACCGTTTCGTCTCCCGCACCCCACACCCTCCCTCTCGCGCCAGGCTCGTTGTGCAGCCTGTGTATCACGCGAATCGAATCCACGAAGTCTCCGACGAATTCTTGGTACCGATTCCATCTACAGAAATTCATACATTCTCCCTTCTATTGGCCTGCGAAATGACGTTGCTTCATTTCTCACTCACCAATATGAATACCGTCGAGTATCAAGGAAGTTCATTCAGGATGAATCCACTCGGATGATACGAATGAAGCAGTGTGTACGTGAGAATGGCGGCTCGATTGCTTTTTAATATGGCAGAGCTTGCGTTGAGACGAATCGAGCAACACCGGAGGAACGGATCATCCCGGATTATGTCGGCGGAGTTTCCCCTACCGCCCATAGCAGCAAAGTTTCTCTACCGGCTCAGCAGCGAGCGAAAACGAGGGAGGTAGACCTGTTGGAAATTTGGCAACAAATTCAACAACAGTTTCCCACGCAGACGTTCGCCCTTTAACCTCGTCGAGCGGTCCCCCGCGCGGGTTCGGCTGGGGGGAATCGATATTAATTTTGGAAAACAATGATCGCCCGATTATTCGCCGCGATCTTCCCCGGCGCATCGCACCCCCCGAGTGTTCCATCGTTGTTAATTTATCTGGAATAGAGAGGGGTTAAAGAGGCCGGGCGGTGAACTGACTGAATTAACTACTTGAAAGGAACACTTAAGCAGGAGAAGCGCGAGCGCGCAACTTTATTAAAAAATTAACTCCATTAAAAAGTTGTCCGTCCGTGACAGGGAAGAGTCTCCGGCGGTCGCCGCGGCTCTTGGCGGGCCTCTTATCTCAAGCTAGCGGCGCGTTATCCACAGACACAATAAAACTACGCCGCAACTTTTGCATCGTAAGTAGATAATCAAAAATTCCAAGTACATCGTTAAAACAGTCCTTGATCTTTGACGAGGCGGGCCAGCAGCCGGCAAAGCCAAAGAGTGTCTCCGGACTTTCCGACGTACGCGGCGCGCGCGCGTAGCTAGGAGTTCCCTCAGTTCGGCGGTTCACGAGCGCTTGCCAAAAAAGTCCACTGGGGAGAAGAAAGGACGGATGTCCGAGCACTGTCGTCCAAAGTACAGGACGATCCTCGAATTTTAATTACTCTTGAGCGTGGCGACGGCGTCGATTCGATGCTGCCGGGAGCCACGTATAGCAAGCTGAGAAAAGCTGCGGTGAAACCGCGTGCTTTGCCGGGCGGCGGGTGGGGAGTAAGGGGGAGGGTGAGTTTAAGGGTCGCGGAAGGTCCTGCGGAATTGGCCGAAACTGCCGACTCTAGCCGTGGGGTAGACACGGCAAAAGGGGGGCGGCAGAGCCGGATGCCTGGGCGACGAAGGAAGAAATAAAGCGGAGAGTTTCCTTTGAGGCTGCCAGCAATATGGAAATAAAGCTCGGTATCCGTGTAAAAGTTTTAGTGTCACCTCTACCTCCGCGGGGTTTACTGCTCCCTGGAGGGCAGCCCCCTTTCCTTTCTTTTCCACTCTGTCCGCCGGGTTCACTCGGCCGTCCATTTCCTCTCCAGCCGCTGCTGCCGTAGCCGCTTGACTTCTCCTTTGCTGCGGGAGGAACTGCGACAAGAGCCCCGCGGGCGTCTACCTCGGCAACCATCCTCTTCCTCTCTCCTCTTCTCTCTCTCTCTCTCTATCTCTCTCTTCCTTTTCCTCCTGGCCTCGCGTCCTCCGCCACGGTTCTTCGCTTATCCTCCGTCGACTTCCCGTGTCCTCCACTGAATCGACCCTGCTTCCACCCGCCTCTCACTTTTCTTACTTTTTATCCCACCTGCCCGTATCGGCAAGCGCTCTTCTCTCATGTTATTTCTCGCCCAAGCGGCTGCTTTTACCAGAGAGTGCGTCTTTAATAATCGCATTTCACTTCCGCCCGCTTTGTATTTTTCCAATTATTGTTATGTGCCATGCGCCAGCGAGCATACTGGCATTCTGATGACTGCAAAGTGGCTGTATTATAATTAATAATACTGCCCTGTGCATTTGGTCCACAATTTCGGGGAGATTTATTAACATATGTAGAACAAGTGCGCGCGGATAAGTGCTTAACGGAATCATATTATACGATGTTTTTCAAGCCGCTTTAAAATCGAACACGCATAATACGTGGGGGCGTTTACGGTGCCATACGTGACTTCGCAACATATTCCCACCCTTGTAGCAGATTTTTTGACTGTACAGTAGTTAAAATCATTTTACGGCTAAGTGGATTCTAAGACCGACAGCTTCGCGGACCTTTGTAGTTTATTTAACGATACAGCTAGGTTCTCGGGAACATTGCCGGTGGTCTTAGTGACCGGATACCACTGATTACACTCTACGCAAGCCAGCTGCTCGGATACTCTCATATTACATTCCGGCCGGCGTTTCTTAATGCACTGCTGGAAAAACTATTGCGCGTGCATATGATGCCTCTCCATTATGACTCCAATTACGGTGCATTTTATCGCGTCCTTTTATTTGGCTTGGTACGACCGACAGGCGCTCGCACCAGTCGTCCTCCGTTCACCACTTGCGCGCTGGTGCAGAAACGCAAAAGCGCCGAAGGCGTAATTATCTTGCAAATTAAATACGATTTAAGTACTGAACACTGCACGAATAAATGATACCACGATCCCAATGCGATTGGCAGCTCAATTGTACTTCACGGTTAAGCATTATAATCAGTATCGCCTGCAGCAATCTTTTGATGGATAACTAATTTCCTCTCGAATGCGGATATTAATGCAGGGGGCCATTTATTGCTGGCTTCCGCGAGTAATCCCTGCCAGAGCTCAGTTCCAATGAAGCGATGGGTGTGACTTCAATCGGATTCTTTTGAAAGCTTGTATGGGCATGCGCCGAATTAAAAAGTGGGGGATTATCGCAGATTTGGTTTCGGAACGTGGTTTAATCCCCTTTTAGCATTTGCGAAGTGTTTTTATTATATATCGGTATCCAACATTTTGCATGCTCGTTACCTTGCCTCTCTTACATTTATTTCCGGCGTATGCACACATGTCAGCAGAAACCTATAGTGTCTCTGGTGTGCTCTGGTGCTTTCCCCCGGCCACTTTACGCGAGGCCACTCCTCGTGGTTTTATTATTCGGAGTGTCACCGTAAGACAACAGAAGCCATACTCTTGCGAACGTAACAGGGTGAATCGCTTTGTTTCAGATACTGAGGGACATACGGCAAGGCTTAATGCAGCTGGGACGAGATGCACGTGGTCAACTCCCCGGAGGTAAGTGTATCAAGGAGCATCCCTTTAGCTAGTTGTCGGCTTGCTTTCTCGCTTACTGCGACTGCTTCCGTTTGAAACAATCCTATCCTGCAGCGGCAGCAAGTTACCCTCGACACGACAGGTTGCTGGTACAAGCCGCGTTGAATGGGGGGTGGGGGGGGGGGGGGGGTGCACGTGCCGGTCGCTACTGAGAATCGACTTCCAAACGCTTTACACACGTATCCAGCATGCCCTCGCGAGACTCATTTCGAGCATTCCTTTCGTAACAGCTCCCTTCGCAGCCCTTCCACGAAATCGCACCGGCCCGTCGCCAATGACCCTTTTGCGTGAGCATTGGGAACCAGGGTGGGTAGCCGCCCTGCTTCCGGAAAACTCGAGGGGGAAAGAAATTTCGAAATGGCGAAAGTTCGAAAAGAGACCTGCCCCTCGAGCTCCTCGAGGAAATTATGCTAGCTCTGGCCGAGCGGCATCGCACGACGGAATCAGCGTCGAGGCCAGAAATGAATCCGCGGAGAACTGTCGAGGAGAAGCGAGTTTTCGCCGATGGAGCAAATATTTGAGAGCTCGGGTGCTCGCGGAATCGAGCCGGGAAATTCGCACTCTTGACACTTCCCTATCGATTTCGCGAAATTCAGAACTACTCGAAATTCTCCTCCTGGTCTGCGTGGGTGCTTGCCACGCTCGGCAGTTCGTACTTCCGTTGAAAGAAGGGTGGCTGCCATCGGTGTTAACTCTTATCAAGGAAGAAGTTTAGCGTTCGCGACAGGTAGCAGGCGACCCGTGAGTAAAGTAGTTGGAAGTGGTGTTTGCGTGATCCTTTAAATTTCGTATCGTCGGTTTGTCCCTGGGCAGGGGCTTTTTTGCGAGAACTCGCTCTCAGCGCTCTCCCCGTTCTCGTCCTCATCATGGCGATGGGCTTGGCGTGCGAAGCCCTTCGTATGTATAGTTAATCTCGTTATCACCTACACCAACCGACTCCTTTTCCTCCGGACACTTCTCACCCTAGGAATCATGTGGCTCCCCCTCCCCTTTCACTCCACGCGCGCATATTCCTTACGTGGCACTGACAGGAAGTTTCCGCTGGTCCCGGCGACCTGATTTTTATCCACTCTCTCTCGCTCCGGCAACGCGCCTGCGGTCGGACGCCTGAGGTTCGCTCGAACCTTGGATTACCCGGCGTCAATTTTCTCTCTCACGCTTCGGGATGCGAATCCACTTTCAAAGGATTAGCGCAACACCGCAGCGTGTGCAGTCGAAATCGGACGCGCGAGAGAGTGAAACGCGCTCGCATGGAATTATTTTGCAGCGCCGCCCATTTTTCCGCATTACCCAAGTGGAGCGCGCGACCGTAATTATGTATAGCTGAAATACATTTTTGTTGCCGAGTGCGCTGCTGCCATTGAAATTTGCATACGTAAAACGCAACAGCGCCGCCCGCCCACTTGTAATTACGAGCGCGGGAGTACTTTACACGCTGTGTATTTCCATCTGGCCTGGCTCGCGCGGTGATTTGGGGAGGGGCGAAATTTTTAAAGAAGTAAAATGGGATTTCCCTATGTAGATGACACGTATATGTATGATGAAGATGCACGCTGCGGAGGCGCAGGCGGCTTGGGACCGGGCCCCGGTGGCCAGCATTGGTACGATGAACCACCCTACGAATCGGATCCCGAAGATTTTCTTATGGGAGCAAGCGGCGGTGCCATGCCAACCGCGACCATACAGAATGGCCGGTAAGGACAATGCATATATCTTGTTCCTCAAATTCGAAGAAATCAGATTCGATCTTCAAGTTCGGATAGAAATTGTGATAGACCTAATGTCGCAACACAAATTTCATTTGCCTTCCAATTGTTTCTAAATTATAAAAGCGTGACGTTAAAGGAACGCACCCCAATAAGAGCGGTTGACACTTTTGAGCTTGAATAGAAGTTCTATTGAACTTGACGCGACGCGACAATGCGAAAATCCGTTTCCTTTTAAACTCTTTTAAATCCCAAGTCTAAAAATAACGCACTCTTACAAGAAAGATCCGGTTACGCTATCAAGTGAGGAGAATGGAATTTGTGTTAAATTTAATATGAGAATGAGAAAGGCTGATATTTGAAGTTTCAACTTTATCTTTAGGGTGTGCTTCACTCTGAACCTGAGGCCGGAGAATAGAGGCGAGGGCGTGATTTCCCTTCGAACAGCCGGCGATATCAGCCTGCCGCGCGATCGTTCCAGAAAAGGAGCGGCATCGACAATGCGCGGCCTTATCGTGCCGCAAGGTCACAATAATCCACCAACCATTATACCCCTTACACACTCGAGAGCCTCTCGGGAGAGCGGCGATTACGCGAGCAGCGACGTCCAGGTAAGTCCAGCCGCGGTCTCTCAGCCAGATCATAAAATGCCTCTGATACATTCTTATCAGAAAGGAAATACGGTGTGACGTGTCGTCGACGTTCAGCCACAATCGCCTTCGCGAACTCCGAAACCACACGTAATGACTTTCATTTACCAACATATATTCGAGATATACGTAATTCGCCGAACACGTAACTAGAGATCAACAGTACTGCCGTAATGGATCACCTATTACGAGTTGGGTGAATCCGAGTAAACGAGAACTCTCACTTGGAACTTTTAATGCCAGCCCGGCGGGCGGAGAAAACTCATTCTTAACTTTGTCTCGCTATCCCTCGGTTAAGAATGTCTGCCCACAAGTATTTAGTTGTGCTGCATCGTGCCTGGTGTTCTTTTTACTAGGTGATAAGATCATTCCTATCAATTCTCCATACGAGTATCACCCGCACTGCATACTTTGCTGTCTCTATTTATCTCCCGATTGAAAGCTCTCAGTACATACATACTTCCACTCGACCGACTTCACTCCCTCCGATTACTCGGATTCGCTCGACGTATATCGAATTGCTGCCTTCATCGTAAATCCATAGAGGACCTAATTAGAACGTAGCAGTTGATCCATAGTCGAGTTACACTAGTCCCCGTATCATGAAAATTTACGCACATATCGCCCGTCTCAGCCCAATTACTCTTTCTTCTCTGACTCCCCCCCCCCCCGTTTCTTTCTCTATAGAATACATACATACATACATGCGAGCCCTAGCATCCCCAATTTTGCGGCGATCGATCTTTTTCCGCCATTCTACCCCTCCTTCGTTTACGGAAGGGGTGGCTAGCCCTTCGCAGCGCTGGCCGGAAGTCCCCAGTGTCCCCATTCTCTAGCGGCACCACGTCCCACGTGACAGAGTGATTTATTTAATTTTGGGGGGTGCAGAGTGTGAGCTCGAGACTGCCGACTGTGTCGGTCGGCACAAGTAGGAGCGATCAGGCACCGCTGGCCGGTCCATCTGCCTATCTGTCGTGGCACCGCCACGTGAAACAGGGTCACGACTCCCGGCGACAACGACACCATCACTGCCAAGATTACAATTACACCGAACACGATCGACAACAACCGGTTTCACGACTATTCAGTCAGTCTGTCACGACTACCAGCAACATTACCGACAACATTGACACTGCACCACCCTTCCCACCAGGCAACGTCGCCCGTTGCCCTAACTGTTCATCTAGAAGCGTCAGTATTTGCATGCAGTCAGGAGTGGCTGACGCCCCTGGTTGCGCAATTTCGTACTAACCCATTTACACAATTTTCGCAAATGTGTCTCGGTTATCTCAGAGACACGGCGGTTGCTTTCCATTAACCGCCTGTACTGCTACATTTTCTCGAAGAACTGCAGATTTTAGTAGGAATATGATATAAATATGGATACGGTCGTTTTAATTCTTCACGGGCGCCTCGCAGTCTTTCTAATTATTTGATGTTTCGGAATTTCTGTGACTCACCTCTAATAGTGGAGTGAACGAAGCTCCCTGCTAATCTACTTAGCCCTCCCAGATACAATCTGTTCGCGATGAGGTCCCAGAAACTCCTAATATGATTCTGCTATTCCGTCCTCACGCATACCAATACATGGCCTAGGGGCGTGCTATCGGGCGAACAAACATCACCATCTTCGAGCCTGGGAGCGAGAGAGATTTCTGAAGATAGATGCATACTCGAGCGCTCACGCGTAGCGGCGCACTCATGAATATGGATTTTTCGGGCCACATCGCGCCCGCTCCCGTTCGCCTCCACTGACAATGAGCACCAGCAAGCCTTTTCATTTCCATCTACGGTGCTTCCGGGTGGTTTGCGCTCCCGCGCTCTCTCACCTTTTGACCGTCACTCTCCTCTCTCTCTCTCTCTCTCTGGTGCCGGGTCTCCCACGAATTTTGTCTACCATGTGTACATCTGCCTGCATATACGCTCGAGATCTCGAGATACACCGTACGGGGAATCTGTGCGTGGTAACACAGTTAGAGCTGTGTTTCTAAGCGGGCCGAACGATAAGCGACGGCTCCCTCTCTCGCTCGCGTGTTCAATCCCCCGCTCTCCGTTGGCTTAACGAACCGAGTCGCACGATCTGCTCATTCCATTTCGTGGACCGGCTGGATTGCGGAATCGCGCAAATTGCAGATTGTTTGGAAGGAAGGCACACGCGACGACTCTTCTAGATGGAGCTCGGCGTGGCGGAGCTTAAAATCACCGGTCGGGTCAGTGGCGACCAATCACCTTTGCATAAGCTGATCCCGTGATCTCGTTTTCGTCTACGGCGATCCTGCCATTCGTTCTCTGAGGTTTCAGATTCGTTTCAACATTATCCCTTTTCATCAGTTCTTCTAAGGTCGTGAAGCTGTAACGACGATTATTAACCCGAATTTTTCGTACGCATGATTTAACTCGGTGAGAGATAAAACAGTAACTACGTGCTTCGTTTCGAGTGTGGCAACAACACGGCATTGACGACCACTATCGTTTTGCGCAAGGATCGTTGTGCACGAGTAAAAGTCCGTTTATATTATACAGAACGTCACAGGCCGGCCTGTTACGTCAATTATTCTACCAATTCACAGCAGCCCGTTGACATACTGCACCGATACATCAATCTTACCAACAGTTATTTAGCTGTTGTCAGTTACATTCGTTCCTGATAACGTTAGGTTCATGGTTGCAGGCAATTGCCAGCCGCTGCACGCAATGTTTTACATCAGAATATCCTTCTCGAGAATTGCATAGAGTCCGTCACCGGGCGGCCAATGGTCCGGGACGTCGTCTGCATAGTATGTGGACTTCACTATCAATATGACCGCCAATATGTATTTTGATGTAACGCTGCCGACCAGACTCTTCACGTTGACATTCCGTATAACGTGAATTGATTTTATTGCTAGAAAAAATGAATTTTTGTATTCCAGGCAGTCGATTCAACCGTATATGCAGAGAGAAAATTAAAGTTCATTGCATTGGCTGGTGCGTGGCGATCCTGAGCCCTCTTCATATGCTATACTCACACACTGACACGACCCACAATAAATATATCACCAATGCGTCTGTGTAAAGCTGCGTGGCCTGCAAACGCTACTTAGTTTCGTTCGACATGCATACTTCTAATCAATGTACATACTGAATGACTCTAGGGATGGTTGATATACATATGCCGCTTAGGAACTTTCTCGTGTAAATATCGTCTACGTTTGGGAAAAGAAACGGACTAATTTCAAACATTCTGTTACCATCTGCAGACTTTTATTCATAACGGGGGGTTCGATAGCACGCGTACGGAAGTTTTAACGCTGTTAGTCCGCTTTATTAAAGTTTGCGGTAAAGGATAGAGCGCTGTAGAAATTGAATTCGAACTTTCGGAATGCCTGATATACTAGCACCCAATCTGTGCAAGATATTAGAGTGCGCCGTCGTAAGTTCGAGCCTCTGCATTATTCACTATATAAATCACGGAGATCGTGCGGTAAACGCACCTGGCTTTTACATGGGGATGAAACATAAGCTGGACTTACGATTAGATTCGGCAGATAATTTGGGTAGGGAGTTAACATTGAATTACGAGTTATAAGGAATCTCAGAGTACTTTAGTCCTTTGAGTTCAGTGGTGCCAGATATACGCGGCTCTGTTTGAGTTCATTAATTTTATTCCTCGTGACTCTGTCTTCTGCATAGATATGCGTCCATATCAATTTTATTGGCAAAAGGGTTTGTAGTATTTCGTGATCGTTTCGAAAATAAGTCATTTTGTAAACTTTTAAAATGGTGCGGTCTTGGAAATCGGGTGGACATTGGTCCGAGGGGGAACTTCTTCTCTAGGCATCTTCGAACCGAATCCTAAACATATCACAGCATGTAATTCTTATTCTGGGCTGACCCTCGTACGTGCACGTATGGTAACGTTTTAAATATTTCCATCCACATACACACACAGTGTGCCTCCACGTTCTGCTGTTTTCTCGGTCTGCTCTATCAGTGGTACATCCCCCCTCCCCCCTCTCCGCCATTTTACTGCGTTTGATCTCCCTATCTCTATCTAGCGTTCTTTTTCCGTAAAGAGCAGTGTCTCACCGTCACCTCCCTCTAACAGCATCCGCGTGCTATTAGACGATACTAGAACCCGCTTCTCCCCGAGATATATGCGTGATTAGAACAGTCTCTGCGAGTATGAACGTTTTAGAGCCGGAGTAGCGGCGAGGAAGGACTATCACCGAGCCAGAGCAGCGACTACGAGGATCAAGAAGAGCTTGAGAATCAACACTCGACCGCCGTACACACAGTACGTGACATATCAGACTCCTCCTTTCACAGAGTGTGTCTTTTCCCCGAGCCTGCCTATCTCTGCTCTGTCCAACTCTTCCCTCTTTACGTTTTGTCGCACGACTATCTCTAGAGGGTTGCATGATTCTGCGATTCTAACGGGCCAACTCGTATTACATGACCCGCTTTACTCGCTTCAGTACACGAAATACAAACGATACCCTTACTTGCATGCGGACGGATCTCCCTCGAGGTCCTGGTTATATTCACTTGTGTCGGTAGTCATTGTGTAATATATGTGTGTGTGTGTATCTGTACGTTGCGTGCACCTTGTCTATCCTCGGCGGTAAGTAACTCTGGAAATGGTGGCTTGGCTCAAGTTCACTGACCTGGCGCCGGAGAATCACAGGAAGCATCCTGTGTTCTCCATTCGGCTTACACAATTATTCCCGATTTAGTCAGGATTATTGATGAACGTCGCAGCCCAGCTAATTGTCCGACCGATGCATTTCTGTGACCATTTGCTCGGGTAATTCGGCTAATTGTATTCCTCGGGCCAGATCGGTGAAGTCGAGCCGACATGCATGTTCTCCGATATATATCCGACTGTACGCGAGCTTTGTCCGATGATTACGTTCTCGTTCGATCGGTTATAGCACCTGTCGCTCTGCTAACAGTTGGCTTGCACCCCGATACGAGTTTGCCGTCCTCCGTGTCTAGTCGTAGCCTGCCTATTGTAGCATGGCCTACATATGTACAGCTAAGGTATTGGAGCAAAGCGAAGTTAGATGCGCCCCCGGACGTATTCACGAATTATACAATCACAACAACACGTGCAACCATTCCACCGACAAGTCGACATCAGCGTCGTGCAGGTCCTCGCCGGTTGTTGATCCACCACCACCAGATTTCGCGCGGCCCAGCCGCCTGCCATCTTTGCATGCCCATCAGATCCCCCAAGACAATTGATTCTGACTTGAAGAAGGAATCCCCCCCCTATTACACCCTATTCTCCATTGTACAAAGAACCCAAATAGAGGTTTAAACCCGATTAGTGGTCGGGATGTTACGTAGAGGGAGAAGCTCAAACGTTACCACAACTTTCGTTAAATTCGTCGCATTTGATTTGCAAATTTGTCTACCGTTTCATACTCGTGAATTCTATTGCATAACGTTGTCGTCACGAATAGAGGATTCGAAGGATTTGCGTAAGGTAATTGTCCCGCTATGTATTGTACTGTACAAACGTCAAATAAAAAATGCTTATTGCTAGACGATCAATCGAATTCAAAGCATACGAATAATCCGCTGCTCCATATGCGTAATAAAAATGAAAGCCAATACTTTAAAAATGCTTTAGCGCAACAACTGTGCCACTCATGATATTATTTTTAAGCCATGGAGGTGCCGCACTTGATCTTTAGCGAGGTAACACGGATTTAAAACATACTTGGGCCCTGACGGTAGATCTGATCAGTATTAAGCGAAGCGCGAGTCTGCGCCGTATCGAGCAAAAGAAGCGTGAGCTTTTTCCTTCGACCGACGTAACGTCCTGATCCGATTATTGGTTCCCCTGGGATGACGGAATTCCCGGTGTTTCCCCATCGTGCGGCGCCACTGGCGTGGAACAATTCGCGCGAAGGCTCCTGCGTGCGGAGGATCTGCAAACGGTTTGATTGAAATTTTCAGTCGGAAGCTAGTGCCCTGCTGGAGGGCGACGCCAGGGCAGGGATCGCAGGCCGAGCGAGGAATCTGAGGCACGACGTGCAACGGAAAATCTCGAGGCTCCGCCAGGACCGCACATCCTCCGAAGCTTTTCCCTGCAGTGCGAGCAGCGTGGAGAGCCTGCCAAGTGGCAGCGGCTCCAGCACCCAAGCACTAGTCCGTGCAGGCAGCAATCACAGCTCGATATCCTGCGAGGACCGAGACGCCATCAGCCCGACCGCGATCGGACCTGTACTATGTCGAGCGAGGGCCCTGGTCGACTATACACCGAGCCCCTATGACAAGGATGCGCTCAAATTCAAGGTTCACTCACTTTAATCATATCTCGGAACGTTCGCGTCCAACGATATCATTCACCGCTGTCCGCTCAAGATTCCTGTAACGTCCGCCGCCGATTCGTTTAATCATAGAGCCATTCGATCACTCCATTTTCCAGGCCACAAAACTACTCTCACACTCGCATCTGCAATCGATTTCACTCTGTTATTAATATAATAATAAAATCGGTATAATAGTCGAGTAGAGAATGTGTTATCAGTTTACTTAAATATTTAAATGTGGAGTGATTTAGAATAAGAATGTCAGGAGTTCGGCCGGAAATATCAGGAGACAGTGTATATGTATGTATATACCGAGGAAGGGTGAATGGCCTGGTGTTAAAGTGGCAGCGCCTGCTAATATTCATGATGAGCCAGTGCTCGGGCGCGATGTTTCGAAGATGGCACCCTACTATTTTAGAACTCGTTTTCACTGTTCCACGGTGGTAATATGCGTCTCGGCCTTACAATGGCTGGCTGGCGCATAAGCAGGCTAGAGAGCGGGGGTCGCCTTTGTTTCGGGCTCTCGAGTTCTGAAAAGAAGCGATTCCCAAAAATCCTGCTTGAGCGAACGCAGCAGAAACAGGGCGTAGGCGGGAGGAGGTGGGCGGAGTGGCGGCGGTGGTGTAGCAGTGAATCGCAACCTGACGGCTTTTGTTGCAGAAGGGAGACATCATCGACGTGGTGCAAATGAACAAGAGCGGGCTGTGGAAGGGCGTCTTGCTCAACAGGATAGGCCACTTCAAGTTCATAAACGTCGAGATACTGAACGACAGAGTACCAAGGCGCGGCGAGCCCGAGCGGGGAAAGTGGGGCCAGAGATACAGGCAGAAGCCCGGTTCGGTTCAAGAGCTTCTGCAGAGAATGAATCTTCAGGTAGAGAGCGATATCTCGCCCTGGCTCGAACAAACTGATTCGCATTTGCATCGCTTCGAATGCAAAACAGGGAAACCCGCTTTTATACGCTTCTTTATTCTGTGTTCGGTTCGCCCGCTCCTCCTCGTGCGTGCCCCGCGGCCCTCGCGTGCTCCACGGCTCTCATAATTCTGCGGTCCATGACGACTTTATCTTCCTACCTATTTTCCACCTCCACTTTTCTACTCTTTCTCCGACTCGGCCTTTCGATTCCTGAATCGCCGGTGCGGATCGGCCTCGGTTCTCCCCCGCTTCCGAGTTCCGCGCCTTTTCCACCTCATAGAGACACATCGCCGGAGGACCGCAGACCGAACGTATCGCTCTGAATAAGCTCGTTTTGCATGGGGAACGCTTGGGAAGGAATAGGGGCCGGGAAATATCTGTACAGCCGCGGCGTAATCAGGAAGAAGAAGAGCGCCGAGAAGGAATGGAGGGGTCTACGCCACCGGAAATGCTGGTTGGCATTCAAGGGCGCTCGGGCACTTAATTAAACCGCCGTGATCGATCGATTTAATGATCACGATAGAGACTCGCTCGTATACCTTTTGGTCATGCTCGATACTTAATTGGGCCTCGAGGCCTCCCTGCGTAGATTACGTCACGGTAGGAAGAGGGTGGAAATAATTCTTTCTCCCCGAGCCAATCGCGGCGACTCGCGGCTTCACTGCGTGTTCCGCATCGCGTCCTCGGTCCATTTAATCTTGGGAAATCTGAGATTCGGCTTGCGAGGCCTACGGAGCGTGCAGATGCTGATTATTCTCCTGTTACCGTTTCGAGCCCATACCCGCGCGGATACCCCCCGGTACAATACTGCTTTCCTCCTCCGCCGGCGGGGGCCGAATGAACTCGGAGAGGGAATCTAGTAATGGAATGGCGAACGACGCATTTGTTCTGCAGGAACATATCCCTGTTTTCGTGCTAAATGGATACGAGGATTTGGAGCTCTTCAGAGAAATTGAGCCGGCGGATCTCGACTACTTGCGCATACACCAGCCGGAACATCGTGCCAAGATACTCACCGCGGTGCAGCTATTGCACGATCTTCAGTGTGAGTTACTATTTCATAAGCTGTTTGCATATTTCATCGCGTAGCGCGCGTTTTGAGAGAGGCATCCAGCAAACACAACTGAAAGATTTTACTCGGGGAAAAACCAATAAAAAGTACTACCGAGCGCAATGGTGCTCGAGTGGTGGTGGGAGCATTTCGAGTGGCTTTTGAAGCGCTCGTTTTTTAGTGCGCGCGGAAACCAGCTTTCAGCTGGCGATAAAAAGGCTGGTTTAGTTTCGTGAATCATGTAGGACCTTTTGAATCGGCTCACTGAACGTCGGACCTTCCTTTTCCCTTCTTTCAGCGGGCAGCGAGGGTGACTTGGCGTCGAGCTCAGAGGGCGACGAGGTCAGCCGACTGGTCCTCACCTCCGGCCAGACGTCTGGCCACTGTTCCCCCTTCAATCGCCGCCAGTTCCCACGGGACTCCGGCTGCTACGACGCGCACAAGAACCCGATGAGTCGGCGAACCGTCAGCCCCGAGTCCTCGGTTGCGGGCAAGATGTCCAGGGAGAACAACCTGGACGCGGCCGCGGCCACTAAGAGTATCGGCGGCGTCAGCGCCGAGGGTGGTGGCAGCCTGCCGGACAGCAAGGACGACTTCCATCCGAACATCCCAATCAGGGACACGATCCCTGTCCAGAAGGAAGGCCCCTTCGAAAAGTCGCCGTTGCTTCGCAGCGGCAATGTACGCTTCATCGCGAAGCGCGGCAACTTCGGCGAGACTGTGGTCATCGAGGATGCCTGCGAGGCCGGCCAAAAACTAGGTGGCATGGTGAAATATATGGTCGGTGGTAGCAGCGATCTCGGCCTCGAGAGTGCCGGCACCGTGCCGGGACTGAGCCAACGAGGCTGCCTTAGCGAGAAGTCGAGCGACTCGGGCGTCAGCTCGTCCAGCATCAGTTCGGCCCCGCCACCCCGGGACAAGGTTCTTGCCAGTGCCGGTGCACCTTCCGACTCCCCGACCAAGAACTTCGGCAATTTTACAAGGGCCTCGCCCACCTCCCAGGCAACCGTCAGCAAAGCTCAAAGCAGCGATCCCAGTTATCAGTGAACTCGGCTTCTACCCTGATAATAGCTCGTAGTCGATTCGTTTTCGAAGGAGCTTAGTTTTACGTGAAGGTGCTGATACACCAGCTGCCGGAGAGACGGTCTTGCTGTGTCGTAAGTATTTAATGCTTAGCAGGGTATAAAGACTTTCCGTTTGGACTCAATTCTACTATGTCTCGTGCGCCTGTAACCGCCGTTAACCCTTTGCCGCTCTATGCACCCGCGATATAATCACTTTGCTCGAAATAGCTTCGTTAAATGAGAGCTATCCCAACTGTCGTAAGTTATCTCGGAGACGGAACTCGAGTGGAAGAGAGAATAGTGGCGCACTGTACTTAATAATCTTCTTAATGATTCCTTTCTCACTAATAAGAGCTCTTTATATTCATTTTACTTACTTAATAGAACTTCTGCGCAAGGTGAGAGAGAGAGGAAGTGCGTCCCACTATTCCTAGCCTGAATTTTTAAAAACCTTGGCAAAGAGACGGGTCCGGGAGAACGAAAGAGAGGAAGCGAAATTTAAGCACTTCTAACGAGCGCTCCCCGGAGGGCGAGCAAAGTTTCGCGCCACTTGTGCAGTGCACGGCTAGAACGAATTCGACGATGCAGCTTGGAAAAAACGTACCCGGGAAAGGTAAAGAAAGAAACGGTACAATATCACACTGCCCATCGTCGTCATTGTGCGAACTCCTCCAAATGCTTTCCAACGCTCGAGACGTCAAAAGCGTAACCTCCAACGCGCATCGAGCAGAGCAGTCTTATGAATAGTAATAAGCGAATACTATGTGATACAGTAGCAATATACGGATCGATTTAACGAGTAGATAGACTTAAAGGGACGGCTCGCTCGAGCGGCGACAGTTTTCGCATTACCGCAATCTATTACGTACAATAATTATGAAGCTGAAAAAGACGGCAAATATAAATGAGGGGAGTTGAAAGGGCGGAGGAAGAGGGGGGAGGGGGCGGGTTTTAAAGCTAAATAGGCGACCGTGTCCAGTTAGTTTGTCTTTGAAGAACGGACTTCCAGTTAGCGAAACACAGTAGCGATACAGTTCTCTTTGCCGTGGGAGCTCGCGATTCATTCAGTGCCGATAGAGTGTACTGTACAATGAATAATGAATACTGCCGCCAGTGTCAATCAGAGTCATCCAATGGTGAACGACTGCAACGACTGATCCTTTAAGCCGCGTTGCTCTATCGGCTTACTCGGATTGACGCGAAAATCCGGCAACACTGAATGAAGGCGGCGTTCCCGATGAAGTACAGAGTTCCCTTACGCTATCTATCCGAGGTGTATGGCGCTTTCGAGGATATCAGTGTTCCCTAACAATACAGATTTATCATTAGGCCGTACGTTGCCTTACGAGCGTTCTCACTCACTATCGACTTCTCATACACACACGCGTTTCTTTCTCACTGCCTGGGCGTCGGACACGCGCGCCCGACAATAGTCAGATTCGTCCTGAGAGGCACACCTATTTTTTTCGTCGTCGACAGACTCTCTCGAACTTAATTAGGAATACTTACGTGTGTACGGACACGCACGCACGCACAGACATACACACGGCCAACAGACACGTCGTAGGCAGACCATCGCGGGATACGGGCGTACCGCGTTATATCTCTCGGTCCTTGCGATAAGAAGACTAATACACAATCGACAATCCCCATCATCGATGCAACCTATTATAGTTCTTCGAAGAGATGGTCATCTGTACATGTGTATATTAACCGCGCGCCACGGGGTTAAGGAAAGGGGAAAACGTTGAAAGTTACAAAGATTTTGTATATACGTACGACACGTAGGAGAAACCTGAAACGATGTTTTGTATTGACCCTACCTTTGCCAAAACTTTAGACTATATACATATGGATATATTATACATATATAAATATATATATAAATATACGTTATATCGCACCGTTGGATCTTATGTACATCTTTTGTATAGTGTAAAGTGAGAGATGAATTTACGCATTGCGGCCAGCCCGAATGAGATAAATAAGATAAAGCAGGACTGCAGGAAGCAGCTGCGATGAGTATCGCCGCCAGTCCAAGTATATACATTGGGAGTGTGCTACTAATAGTAGCACGTTCCGAACTGACGTCGGATGCCGCGTTACTGTGATTAGCGACTACGTACGGCGACATTTTGGAGGAAAGGATAACAGGGGTGTAGGTAATTATCGAGACGGGAGGCAGTGCGCGGAGCTCGATGAACGCGATAATAAATGTTATGGGACTTAAGATGCATGTTCACACCTTCTCCATCATTATCCATTTAACGAGTAGGTTTAGCGCGAGTGCGTGATTTCTTCTCGGCCTTGATCCGTCGCCCTCTTCCACGCACGATCGATCTAAGCGGCGCGGCGATTAGTTCACTTATAATTAACGCAAGAGAAGGGGAGTTGGAGCGAAGATGAGAGACAATTGGGGAGCGGGTTCTTCGAGGTGTGTGGAAGCTCCCAAACTACAAACTCATCAGTTTTCACTTGCACAGCAAGGATTGTGGTACGCGTCTCGTAGTCGACGAGCCGTCGAGATTCGGTTTGGCTTTCCTGGACGACCACCCGGAACATTCGGACCGGCCAAGACACTGACCGAACGAAATTGACAGACGAAAACATTAGTGTTGTTGTTAATGACGGCTTGCTCGGTTTTTCCGTTCCGCCTAAGAAGAGTCAGTCTGCAGGATGTGAAGCCTAAGCTAAGCGAGAAGAGAACCACGGCTGCGAAGTAAAGGAGGTAGGATAGGGTGACGGCAGGAGAGGCATGCGCGCGTAACATGTTAAACAGTATCGAGTTTATGAGAGTACGTATAGACACGATAGTGATTTTATTAGCTCGGGAATTTCGCAGCCTTCGGTGTATAAAAAGTAAACCCACAAGTAAAGGTAAATTAAAGGTAAAAGTAAGACGAAGTAAGGAAGCAGATTCGTTCTAAGTGTAGAAGACCCACTGGGCTGTAATCGACGATAGGTAATTATTAAGCGAAGTGCTGGTTTCGAATCGCTGCCGGGTTGGCCGCGTGGCTCCACCGTTTCGCCACGTGCGCCTTCGAGAAAGAAAGAGAAAGAGAAAGAGAAAAGGAGAGAGAGAGAGAGAATGAGAGAGGAGCAGGTGACCATGGGAATACGGTTTCGAAAGAGGGTGCGTAATGAAGATGTTTATATACATATGTGAGAGGTCGCTAAATCGCTAGCGGAAAGAAATTAATTAAGCATTTACTTAGCGGTCTAGTCCATTTTTTCTCGCGAACGTTAACGAATCGAACACGATATATGATGTACATAAAAAAGTATAACGGAATAAAACCACGAACGTAGAAGAACGAGGCTCGCGGTCGCGCCAGCGCGCGCCGTCTCGGGCCCTTTTTATAAACTGATTTTTGTATTTATTGATTAATTGCGGGGTTCATAGAGGTCACGACTCTCACCAATTCTTATCGTCTCTCGGTTCTCGTATGGTTTCTCAACGATCAATGTTAATTTATTGACTGTGAATAGAAATAAATGATGGAAGAATCAAACGAGAATTCACAATGCCTTCTGTCTTTGTCATACCCGATATCTCTCGGCGTCCGCAGACTCCCATTCCTCCCTACTGCTCTTCACGGACGAACAACCCACCCCTTTCGAGAAGGGACGTCTACAATCGGAGCAAGTAAGTACCAGCAGCATTACAAGCTACCTTAGCTCCCCGAGTATCATATTTCAGCACCGGAGCGCCAGCTTTCCCCTCTTTGGCTTTTCACTGCTGCCGCAGCGCAATCGAAAACCGCAATGGCATCCGATATCAGTTATAACAAACTTGTCGGCCAATCAATTCTTCGTGCGTTCAACAGTGCGAATATTAACAGGCGCAGAACAAAATGGGCACCAGCAGATCGCTGGTCGTTTCACGACGAACAATCAGGCCAAGCGACGCGAGGCCGCGTATCAAAAAATATTATGGAGCAACATCGATTTCATGGTCACCTGGCAAATCGAGCTGAAGTGCTTGCACTCTTCGCGCGAAACGAACAGCAACACGGGTAATTGAGGCCAAAGCGTATTCCGCCGGGCGATTGCACAGGCGTGTTTACCTATTTAAACCTCTCTACACGCTTTAGCAATGGAAATCGTGGTCCGGTGAATTTGGCGCTCCAGCCTTCCGTAGATAGCTCGCGCTAGCTGGATTGCTGGATAGTTGGGATGCCGCTGTTTCGAGGAGCGTGAGCATTCCGCGCCTTTATAGATGATTTTCCTTGAGCACTCGCGAGGCCGAAGCATAATTACACGGCTCTTGCTGCACTCGATTAACGAGATGCGTCGGTGGCCGCGTTAAACGCTCTCGGGCGATGTGCCGGGCTCTCCCGAGTGCCAGAAACAAACCCGTTTAACACGAGCAGGCGCGCACCTAGGAAAGGGCATTAACGAAGAACTTCCCCGCCGAGTGACGAACGACTTGGTTGGTGCCTACGTGTAATGCTCGCCGTGGAAACTTCGCGGCCCGGTTATCTGTTGCAGTTGGAAAGATCCTCTCTTGTTTAACTATCTTCCTCCGCTCTGCCCACTCTGCAGACTTCCAGGATTCTCTAAACTCCTACGAGCGAGATTCTGCTATTCTTGTATACACCTTGACATCAACTTGAATTTTCTAACTTCTGCTACAAGCAGCATTGGACTAGTTTGTACAGGGATGCTATTAGTATACGTGTATGACGTAGTGCTTTGTTAAATAACATTTGTTCCGTACGTTTTAAACAAACTATTCTTTATTTAGCTCTACTGTTCGGAGCGTGCACTGATGACCATGTAAAAAACCAACATATACGTTCGGCCTGTAAGATTTATCTAGACATTCTATCAGTTTGCAATGTAGGATACTCCCGTAAAAGTATTCCATAAAAGTATGCCTCATCACTGAAAATCTCTTTGATCGAATCCAATTATACTCATGTTACAATGAAGTACGGGTAAGTGTGGTACCAGTCAATGAAAGACCATAGCGAAAGAATAAATGGCGTTTCTGTGAAGCCACCCATGAATACTAAGAAGAAGGAACTACTGTGCCCATGCCACCACCGCCATCCTCTCACGGATCCCTTTTAGTTTGCCGTGAAAACCGTTCAACCAAACTGCACTAGCCTTCACCGTAACTGCACACTACTAAAATGTTTCAGCGTTCACAGTCCATAAACTAGAAATAATTTTCCACTTTGTAACTCTGAATTAGTCGCCAAACTTCACTCATTGAGTCCCTCGCTGTGGCGTGAATGATGAGCGATTGTCTGTGAAGTCTTTTTACGAGTATACACAGACTTATCTCAAGAGACGAAAAGTTCTGAAAACTGAAAGCATACTGGCAGCGTGAATGGAAGGTTGAACGGGAGGTCAGACAGTTATTCGTTGGAAAGAGCGTGGTAAACGACACTAGTCGGGCGCACTCGACCGTCAGATGAACTTTTAGAGAAAGTGTAATAAAAGGCGGTTAGTAATGTATGTAAAAGACCCCTCCGAGGGTCATACTGGACATTATGACATGCACGTGATTATTGACGAGCTTTATCTCGACTACTAAGAGAGAGGGAGTAAGAGAGTGAGGGGTGGAGGAGAGTGCGCGAATAACTAAAAGTTGCCCCGCTCAATTCGGCGACGGGCCGCCTGAGTAAATTCATGTTGGATGAAAGTCTCGTTGAAGTTCGAGCACGGTCGGAAGAGATTCAGGATGAGGCACAGGATGAATTTCAAGAGTCGCGTTACCGGCAAGCAGCGTATTTGCCGGATCTAATCAAAGACTGTGAAAGTACTGGCATGACAATCCGAAGCTCGAGTAATTTCCATCAGAATTATAAGGTATAGGGAATGTGGTGAGCTCTTCCCGGCGACTGCTATCACTTTAGGTTTATGTATCTTTGCGATTCTTCGATTTCATACTCACCTTACCAGTGTCAGATATGAGATGGCAGATATTAGAAGTCTGCTGGTCATCATGCGTACTAATTGGACGTTCAAAGGCAGAATTCAGGTAGAGTTCGATAACTAGCCGCAGCCTGTTGAGTAACAATTATTCTGGCCAGTTTGCAAGCAACAAGTTCACTCCCGATAATTAGTCAAGTTAAGGCAACTCCTCTGATCGCCGAGGGCTCCCTCGGCGACGATATTGCTAGTATATCTATGCTAGTATGTATAGTATAGACTCACCCACTCGGTGTATGTAAGTGCGAACACTTTACTAAGTCGATACACGAGACATCGAAGTTTACGTAACTGACGCTCAACTTGTACTACAGACACAACCGGCCGTTGGGACTTTGTGCGTATTTACGCTTTTGTTATACTTGTAAGTACTTAAAAGTTCGGCGAACCCTTGTCAGCAGAGTAACGGAAGATAGTCGATGGACAACTTGTCGCCGGGTAAGTTTTGTTGCCGTACGTTAATTAGATCCGTGGACCCTGCAGAGGTTAAACAATCCATTATACCGTTTGCGAACGGAAGTTTTCGTTATCGATATCACCTCCGGGAATTACAGTCTGACAAATAATTAGTGTTGCATGCTTGTATGTATTTTGTCCGGAATAAAGCCACCAATAATAATTTCACGCGTGATTAATTCGCGTTAGAATAAATAATAGTCCAATCCCATCGTGTTTATTTGTTTTCAGTTGAATGTATTGTGGCGGTAATGTTAATTACTTGAAAATCGAAAATCTCTTTTTATCAAATTATGCTTGGATGGCATATACCTATACTTTTATATGTACTTGCTACATACTACCGTAGAACGGTCGCTCGTTATTAAAGTAATAGAAGGGTGGAACAAGCATTTTGTACGAAATTTCAGCGATAATTATCGTGTAGCCTGATATCACATAGGGTATCTGTGCTGATATGTCAGTTATCGTCATTTTCTCGGGAATTTGAATAACGGCACTGATGAAGCGAGTATACTTGCGAGCCTCATCAGTGCCGTTATTCAAAGCAAACTTGACTGACAGGGCATTCCTGAAAAATTAGACGCAATAGACCTTAAGACAATAATGCTCGCATGATATTCCTGACATTTCCGGTGTTTAATAGTCACCCTATCGTTTCGCATTGGTAACAAATTTACAGCAGCGCTTAATTGTTCACGTGTGAACTTGCCGACCTTCATCAACTATTTACACTGTGGCGAGTGTAAGAACGAGAGAAAACATCTGGCCGTGGAGTCCTGTGCTACGTCAGAAGACCTGGGCATAGTTTGGCACATTTCCGGGACCCGGATTAATGTATTATCAGTTGCTGTTTCCCAGAAAGAATATTAAGTTGTGTGGTGGGGGAAACCGGGGTCTTTGGGTCCTCCTGGGGAAGTGTAACGGCAGTCTACGAGGGGAGTTCGTTGTGAACAGTAAAATAAAGTATTCGACTATTGCATTTCTCCCTGGTGTTATTTTTAGTCTTCTTACACGAGTTCATTGAGATTTTAGTTGTGCACTCAATAAATAGTGGACTCAGTTAATAAACAGTTAATATAAAGCGGTGAATAATTATTATATCCTGCAATGCAAATATTATTTTTCACATTCCTTCATTAAGTATATCCAGTAACTTCTCAGAATGCTTCAGGAACAATTTGATAAAATTACCTTTTCTAAATCCCGAGAAAATTGGTAGAAACTCGTGAAAATCTGAATTGATATTTTGTGGGTCGTGGGGTCCCCTAAGTTCTCGATACATTTCTGAGTATCCCAATGGACGGTGTGTAGTCCCCATACTTTAGAGGATTCGGGAGGACGCGGGCGTATCGTTCGCTTGCCGATATGTACCGAGCTTGCCGGCGAGGATTCAGAAGTGCGCGCGTGAAATTGAATCGATTGGAAAAAATAGCCGCACACAAATTACACGGGGAAGAGCGGCACGCTTCCAATTACGCGGGTAATCGGGACGTCGCCCGGCGGCGAGCGGCGCTCTGCTCGCGGATAAAACTGCGATTCCGCGGGTGCAGTGTAAACTGTTTAGAGTGAGCGACGCCGGCGTGTAGCGTGTAGTAGTGGCCGCGGAGCAACACGGAAATCGATAGGAATGGAATTTGCGCGCCGAGGATCGAATTACCCTGAGTACCATAGCTGGTTCAATTATGTATGTGGAGGCCACGGGTGAGCGAGTACGGGAGCTTTTATATTCGGCTTAATGAAATACTCGAAGGAGCCATCTGCACAGCCGTTCCATCGAACCCACTAGTTGTATTTGCTGCTTTCAGCTTTACGACAATGTTACTGCTTGGATGAATGAATACGATAATCAGAATCGATATAGGGTTACCGAAAAATGTCCTTGGTGAAATTTAATGCTTCTATCATTGGTGGCTTTTCTAGCTCCGAGGGTATGAGTGCTGACGTTTCGCTTATTGCGCCTCTGACTATTTTCAGTTATTCCATATATTCCGGGCTGATGGATTCTCGCGTGTGTCGCTGGGTACATCAAAGGAGTCGTTAGGGCAAGAGAGTCGTCGTCGGCTCGATTCGGGGGTGGCAGTGGAGAAGTTCGGGTCCTTATGCCATTTGGCGGGGGACGAAATCGTCCTCGAAGGGAAAAGACGATTAGGAAAAAGGGAAAGAGAGTGCGAGACAGAAGGGGAGGGAGGAGGAGTGCGAAAGCGGCGGGACTGAAAGAAAAAGATCGCTGGGATACGCAATATTCTATCCCGTAACCAGACCGGCCGGCCCCCTAGGATCCCTTCCGCTCGTCTTGTCTTGGTCCTCTCAAACGCTTCTTTCCGGAGCGTCGCCAGATGATTGAGAAAGGGAAAGGAAGGCCAGCGGCGAAAGCTGCAAGGGAGAATAACCGAAGACATTATTACGGAACCCTGGGCAAGAGCGGCGAGTGAAAAGGGAATTGTTCGAGCAGCCAGTTCCCGCACGCTCGAGGACCAATTTTTCCCTCATCCTCGAAGAGGAAAGGGTATATTGTTGCGGATTTTATTTCGCTGGACCACAGCAATACTTAAAAGAGGCTACCCGCCGAGCACCAAGCGTAGCAAGGCGTGGCCCCGTCATTTATTCGGCTGTCTCGGGTATTACGCCCAGCCTCCTTTTCTCTTCGATCCATTTATCGTGTAATTTCGCACTTGTTACGAGCCACGCATTAACCGCAACGTCGGGACAGATTTTCCGAAGTTCATCAACATTCTCTGCCTCTCTCGCACCCTCGACAACCCATCAGAAAAAGCCGGCGCGGGCGGACGTAGACTCGAGTAACAGAGTACGTTCGATACACATTCTGCGGTAAAAGCAGTTACGCTCGGAGGAATCTGCAGGGCGTGCCGGGGTTTTATTCGAAGCCAGAGCCGAAAGTGGAGTTATTAAATTTGTCTCGGCGTGATGGGCTTTCGGATGCTTTATTCGATATTGTACGGGGTTAGCCGAAGGTATATAACGGCAGAAATCTACACACGGCTTCGGGTATAGGATGGTGGGGAGGTTATTAAAATAACTTGAAACAAAATAACAAAATATACGCGCGAAATCGTTGATCGAATCTCTCCACAAGTGGAATTTAATAATGCGAAACAGAATATTCCATTGGCAATCCCTCCATAACTCTAGATTATAATCCTATACACATGTCATGCTTAGTTGGACCAAACAGTAGGAAGGGAAGGTGGGGGGTTTGCGTCGGAATCAACCATGTCGACATTACTAAGTGTATGGCTGGTTTTTAATATAATGTGTACTCATTTTGGTTTTTAATATAATATGCATTAATTCTAAACATGAATCGTGGATTGTCATTGGAGTTCATGCAAAGAATAACACAAATACTAAGCGGTAAAGTACTTGACCAAGTGAAAATGGAGTGTGAGTGAAAACTCTTGTTGATTCTAGGGCAAACGTATTATTCTGCGCATACATATACTGAAAGTACATTTTCGCTAATGAATTTCCCTGGCCAAGCGGTCGTCACGTCGTTAAATCCGAGGTGGAAAATTCCAGATAATTCGAGACCGCGTTTTGTTCGTATTTCCTTAAAATGTACAGAAGCTCATGTATTTACGGGCGCTAGCTACCCGATGGTTTATCTGTACCAGTCCGGTGGTCTCCCCAAATGGGTTAATGACGTTTCTCGTTATGTTAAATTAAATGAGAACATTGTGGCACCCGATTTGGACTTCTAAAGGGCCTGCCTAAGAAAAGGGTCGGACGTTCCGAGACAAATGGAATCTCGCATCGAAGACGAGGAGGCTCCACTTGGATTCGGAAAAATTGACTCATTGTGGACCATCCGCTATTATAAGAGCGACGAAACTCTTTTCTCCGAGAGCGATATTCGCGCGGGTACAAAACAGACTACTAAGCAGTTCGACGAACAACGAGCCTTTCGTGACGGGAAAGCTCTCACTGTTCCGCAAGAAGATTTTTTATCGTTGATTGTAGTGATCCGCCTTTATAATGAGAATCCGGCGTCGGGAATCAATCGCAGTCAGATTACACCGGCAGAAGTAGGGACGAGATAAAGCCCTGGGAATACCGATAATCATTAGACTCGTCACCCTATCAGGGCCCGCAAGGAGCAGGATCGACAAAGTATCCGCAGAACCATCCCATCACTTACTCCGAGTCATCCTTTGTGTACGATGAAACAGGTCTTCCTCCAACGAAATTAATAATCCAACGGAGGTGTTATTTCACACTACTAAAAAATGCATTCCTTAGTCCGACTAATCAGTACTGTCAGTAGATATTCTGTAGAGAGTAAAATATCTGTTTTTGTGCCTATTTTTGCACATTTCGTTAACTTTTGACCTGAACCAAACTGAAGGAGAAATGAAAAGCTATTGCTTTAAAACCAGTTTACCGGTATCAGGAAACTCGGTAGAGTCTCGCGCCAGGTAGTAGTCCCCTACCCACGGCGCGCGACAGCCGAGACACTATTATCCCGAAGTGTAGCGGATTTCGATCAAAACGAAACTTTCACCTTGATTTGGGAAGCAGGTACAGCTCGGAGAATTTATTTACGAATTTCATGAGAATCCCAGAACTGCCTGGAATCTATATGTTGCGCCAGTTCTCAAACATCAGCTGTCAGTGTAAGCGCACCAATTGAAATGTGTCATAAACTATGGCAAGTTTTAAAGTTAGAGATGCAAGTTAATTAATTAATTAACGTGTGGTATCTTTGATTGAAAACTTGGCTTTCTTGTGTGATATCTATTTCATTTTTGGACAACGTAGTTCAAGAAGATATCTTTTATGTAGTCATTAAACTACTTGGCGCTTTTCTTTAAATTTTAATGTATTTTAGGGTACATGATATGCTAGGGAATTTGCATAACGTCACAGGTTAAGGACACCTTGCGGATCATGTATTCCTGTCACCAAAGTCTAAAATCGGTCGAAAATGTCTGTAGAGTATCTGATATTTTAACAGAAATACATGATATGCTAGGAGGTATTCTCCCGAAAATTCCAGGAATTTTCCTGACGTCACAGGTTAAGGATACCTCCTTGCGGATCATGTATTCCTGTCACCAAAGTCTAAAATCGGCCGAAAATGTCGGTAAAATATCTGATAGTGTAACAGGAATACATGATATGCTGGGAGGTATTCTCCCGAAAATTCCAGGAATTTTCCTGACGTCACAGGTTAAGGATACCTCCTTGCGGATCATGTATTCCTGTCACCAAAGTCTAAAATCGGCCGAAAATGTCTGTAAAATATCTGATATTGTAACAGGAATACATGATATGCTGGGAGGTATTCTCCCGAAAATTCCAGGAATTTTCCTGACGTCACAGGTTAAGGATACCTCCTTGCGGATCATGTATTCCTGTCACCAAAGTCTAAAATCGGTCGAAAATGTCTGGAAAGTATCTGATATTGTCAAAGGAATACATGATATGCTAGGAGGTATTCTTAAATCGAGAGGCCCCGAAAATTCCAGGAATTTGCGTGACGTCACAGGTTAAGGATACCTCCTTGCGGATCATGTGTTCCTGTCACCTAAGTCTAAAATCGGCCGAAAATGTCGGTAAAATATCTGATAGTGTAACAGGAATACATGATATGCTGGGAGGTATTCTCCCGAAAATTCCAGGAATTTTCCTGACGTCACAGGTTAAGGATACCTCCTTGCGGATCATGTATTCCTGTCACCAAAGTCTAAAATCGGCCGAAAATGTCTGTAAAATATCTGATATTGTAACAGGAATACATGATATGCTGGGAGGTATTCTCCCGAAAATTCCAGGAATTTTCCTGACGTCACAGGTTAAGGATACCTCCTTGCGGATCATGTATTCCTGTTACCAAAGTCTAAAATCGGCCGAAAATGTCGGTAAAATATCTGATATTGTAACAGGAATACATGATATGCTGGGAGGTATTCTCCCAAAAATTCCAGGAATTTTCCTGACGTCACAGGTTAAGGATACCTCCTTGCGGATCATGTATTCCTGTCACCAAAGTCTAAAATCGGTCGAAAATGTCTCGAAAGTATCTGATATTGTCAAAGGAATACATGATATGCTAGGAGGTATTCTTAAATCGAGAGGCCCCGAAAATTCCAGGAATTTGCGTGACGTCACAGGTTAAGGATACCTCCTTGCGGATCATGTGTTCCTGTTCCCAAAGTCTAAAATCGGTCGAAAATGTCTGTAGAGTATCTGATATTTTAACAGGAATACATGATATGCTAGGAGGTATTCTTACATCGAGGGGCCCCGAAAATTCTAGGAATTTGCGTGACGTCACAGGTTAAGGATGCCTCCTCGTGGATCATGTATTCCTGTCACCAAAGTCTAAAATCGGTTGAAAATGTCTGTAGAGTATCTGATATTTTAACAGGAATACATGATATGCTAGGAGGTATTCTTAAATCGAGGGGCCCCGAAAATTCTAGGAATTTGCGTGACGTCACAGGTTAAGGATGCCTCCTTGCGGATCATGTGTTCCTGTTACCAAAGTCTAAAATCGGTCAAAGATTTTCTTTACTTTTCTTTACTTTAAAATACTTTACTTACTTTTTTACTTTAAAACTTGGCATGTGCAAATTTGTGTCAAGGTAGTCATGCTAGTAATATTTTTTGATTGGTAATTAAGTATGCACATGCCAAGTTTCAAAGTTAGAGATGCAAGTTAATTAATTAATGAACGTGTGGTATCTTTGATTGAAAACTTGGCTTTCTTGTGTGATATCTATTTCATTTTTGGACAACGTAGTTCAAGAAGGTACCTTTTATATGAGTCATTAAACTACTTGGCCCTTTTCTTTACATTTTAATGTATTTTGGGGTATTGATTTATATGGATAACTTGCGAGTCCATGTCGAAAAATTCTGGGGACTTCCAATTAGATTCGAAATGAACTCACAGTGCAGGATTGTTTCTATATACAATAATAACTCGATCGATACGATTCAAATTTCAATTATTCTCAAAGACTACAAGTTCTTCTCCAATTCTTTCGACTCTTGCGACTTTTTAAATAAAGAAGGATCGAGAACAAGTGAAGAGTATCCGAAAGCTTCAAAGGGAGAACGGTGTTATACCACCACAATGCGCGAAACGCCAGTAGCACTTGCGTACACATATAAGTACATAATTCTCTGAAGGTCCAACTGTCCCGCTTTCACATCGTTTTCAGCTTGGAATGAAAACGATTCTAGTGATAGTAACTAACTTGACTCCATCCATTTGTTGCTGTAGCTTGGAGCACGTGTTTTGCAAATTAACGCCCAGCGTTCTATGCGCCGGGAGGTTTTTTGTGAATCCAACGTCGTTGTGCGCTTTCCAATTTCATTTGCCATAAATTAAGGGCGTCCTACCATCGCGAACTGTCCTGCAATTGTAGTAGCTATCTACGTATTAATAATGTTTTACCAAGGGAAGACGTCCGATCTATTTAGCTGAATTGTTCTTATTAACAGCATTGGAAAACCCCTTCGCCCATCAGCATTATATCCAGGCCGGTTTTAAATTATACATTTTTACGCTACTTGTCTCCTGAATATTAAATACCTCTTCCCTCCTGGTCTCTTTCAGGATTACTTGAACCTCGCTCTGCGACATTAATGGGACTTGTGAGTTCCTCCGTGACGAGAAACTTCCCCTGTCAGCTATAGCTTTTTCTCGAGCAAACGGAAAAAAGCGACACAGCTGAATGAAGGGAGGCATTGGATCGAGAGGCAAGAGAGAGGGAGAGAGAGAGAGATAAAAGAGGTACTTAGTTAATCCTGCGGTCTGCTTGGACTTCCTTTCAGCCCTTTCCTTTGGCTAAAGAAGTAATTAATGTAACCCAGTAACCCGGTTGTTTAAACAGCTTAGCCTAGAACTTTGGCCAGAGGTTACGCTCGTTAACAGGTCTCGGGGCATATCCTAGAAGCGGTTATACCCTCTCTAGTCCCGTTCACGGGGCTGTGATAACCTCTCACCTCAGTCCTGCCCTTCTTCGTCGTTCTATACGCCCCAGTTCTCTCTTCGAATTCTATAGAGTCGGGGATGCCACCAAGTCCTCCCCCAACCCGTGAAACTCTACTCATAGTCAAATTATCCACCCAACTATCTAACCAAGTACTTTGTCGATTGATTTCGCGAAGAAATTCCAGTCCATTGTCTTGGCGAATTCTTCTAATGCACCGAAGCGTAGGCTTACAAGGAATGCGGTCAGAATACTCGGGATATCGGAAGGCATGCGTCGATTGGAAATGCTCTCGTTTAGCATTGCAGCAGATGGAAAGATATATGCGACTGGCAAAATTGCTCATCCGTTTTCGGGGGAGAACCCTATTGTATTTTCGCGGCAATCGACATGCGGCCGATCGGCACACATCTATAGATACATGTATGTATGCGTACGCACTCGCAACTCCATACGCGGGCATGGATTTGCATGTATGATGCGCGTTGCTTGTAGCCGAGGCCAAACCGTATTCGTTTCCGGCGCACGTGAACCAGTGAATCCGTTTTCCTTTTCAGCATCCTGATGCTTTTACGCCCAATTTCCCCCCCATTTTCTCTATTCGGGCGAATGGCTAGGCCTTGCCTACGGCCGATGCCGTTCGGCGCGGGGCGGCGAGGTCCGGGGTTAGGCGATTCCAGATGCAAAGGAGCAATCGTGGCAAGAGACTCTGGGGCAAAAGGATGAGCTGCCTCTTACCGCGCAGACGGTAGCACTCGGCTAGAAAGGAGCCACGAGCGAGAGGGAGCTCGGGGAGCGTTCGTTTAAAATTCAGCAAGTACAAGGAACGCCTGTTAAAGCGCGAATGAACGCGCCGGGGCAAACACACACAGAGGGGCCCCTAGCCCGAAATGTCTTCGCCGGACTTCTCTCCCTTTCTTTCAAGTCGATCCGGCAGCTTGCCGTCTTCCCACTCGCATCTTAAAGTCGCCGCGGAAGGGAAAGGCGCTTTTCACTGTAACCACGTTTCCAGTATTCTGAGAACAAGAGGCTGAACTACGCGAAGAAGATTGCGCGGGTGGAGGCGAGTAAGCCGAGCCGGGGAAACCCATTCAAACTGTCAGGCTATACCCCCGGGACTCGGGATCTTTCAGCAATTGCCTTTGATTCCTTCAACTAATACCAAGAATCCAAGTATTCCTGGGCTTCCGCTTCGTTTTCAGGATGCTGAGTAAAAGGCGGCGTACTCCGCGCCCTCGAAGGACCACAAAGCCACCTGCCTTCGAATTCGACAGAGCGAGAGAGTATCAACTTTCACCTGCATTTCCAGCCTATGATGTTTCCACTCGATCAACTTCCTTCGTTTCATTGATCAGTTACATCCTATTATAATGCGCAGGAAAACTGAAATCTGTAGAAATATATACGTGCAATATTGGAAAATTACGGAACACGAGGGCGCAGACTGTTTTGTCCAAACCAAAAGTATACTAGTCGTCAATATTTGGCCCGGTCGTGAAGCGAATGGCTTAGCGAATCGACCTGAAACTCTTTTGAACAGCAGCTTCAATAAAAGGCGAAACTCATCCGTCGGTCTGTCAGTCGGCATTCAACCCTTAAAAAGTTGATGCAGACTTAATCGATAAAAAAAACCACACATCTACTTCAGTAGATTAAATTAGAGTATTGAGCAGATACGTGTTACAAGCGAATACAAATCCAAATTAAGTGCGAAACATAGTACCAGGAAAACCGTCGGAATGCAGGAGATTAAACGAGCTCGAAAATCGATGTAATTGCATCGCTCGCAAGAAGTTCTTGAATAAAGCGAGATTTGCCCGCGGCTCGTTTCTTTCCTGCGCGAAGAAGGAGCATCACTCGATTTGGTGAGAATTTTCCTCGCGCAGTGAACACCGGCTCTGGTATCCCGGCGCCACTTCCGGCGTAATTCCAGAAAGTGAGCCGAGCTAAATGGATTGCGCGGGAGCCGTGCGCGCGATCCTTCGCACCGTTTAAAACGAATGAACGTGCCAGATGGATTTATGTGCAGTTTTAAAAGCAAGGATTCCCGCGAACTCTCCCGACTAGATCCTCCCGATCCAGCGTGCCCTACCTGCTGATCAAGTGTCTCTATAGTTGAGCGAGATTACAACATCAGCCTCTAGCAGAGAAGCCGACGGGCCTGAACCGTGATCGATCCCCAAGACGCTGGCTGAGACAGTCTTTGCTTTTGCGGATGCAACCAGCAACGATAACGAATGAGTTCTGTGATAAAGAAGCGCCGCAACTTCCCCCTCGCCGACGTATAACTTCCGTCAAATTAGTATCCGCAATACATCCTTCGTGATGATGGAGGAGAAGGAAGCGCAATCAACGAGATCCTCTTCCCCCTGCAGTGTTCCTTTGCCTTTTCTTCCTCGAGTTCGTTCTGCCTTCTCTTTTTCTCCCGCTCTCCCTCTGTCTCCAGGGACGAATGAATTGCGTCGGTACCTGTGGTACACGTGCCTCTTCCGAGCACCAAAGATCGTCGGAGTCTCCGCGCGATGCAGCGAGACAAAAGTGTTACTATTAAAGCATAAATTAGAACTCTGCAAGTGTTATTCTGCGGGAAGCTCTTCCACCATTCTAGTGTCCATCGACCCCGTTAGTCGTTCACGAATTATCTATCTAATACATCGGCTCTCTCCCTCTCTCTCGAGCATTCGCCATATGTAACACGGAACAGCATCAAACACTCGATGCGCTTGAAATTCTGCTAACCACGTCGCAAGTTGCCCGGCTGTGCTGACTCCGTGCTCGAGAAGAAAAATCGCCTGACACCTCTATGTGTGCTCGGCCGGTGATATCTGGTCTCAATAAAGAAGTTCGATTATACCATAGCCCACTTCACCCCATTCTCTCGAGCAGATTGCCTGCGCACTCCACCAGTATACGGGTCCTCCTCTGCTCCTCTGCTCTTCTGGCATTCGGGGCACGTATACATTTTGCCGAATCTCTCTCTCGAGAAAGAGAGCGAGCGCGCGCATGGATGTCACTCCTAACAAGGGTCCGGAGGAAAGACAAACACCAACCGAGGCCGATAAAAATGGTCCGGCTACGCAGTCGGCGGAAAGACCGCCGGGGAATTAAGAGGAACCCTTTCTTACACTGGCTCTTTTCCCGGAGCGACTCCACGCGGTCCACCCCGGCAGCATCTTTCGAGCGGCAGGATGAAAAATTGCCGGCGGCCACACGGTGCGCGAAATTAGCGACAGCGGAATGGACAGAGGGAGAGGCGAATGTGATTAATGGAACTGTAAATTAGCCGAAGCCATCAGGCCGCTGTTTCTTTTTCTTCCCTAGGGAGCGCGGGGAAAGAGCGGATCCAATCGGAAGCAAACACGGAAGCTGAGCTTCTTCGAGAAGACGCGCCGCGCCGCCGCGTACCACTGTGACTGATTAACCAGCTGGAGCCTGGAATATCTACGCAAACTGCTAGCATCCTGGAGTATCTTCAATTTCGATGTGCTTTCGCATCTCTTCAGTCGCCAACTTGGGCTCGCTCCCCTCGCATATCTCGCGTAGCAAACTGCCCCCATTCTCCTGGCCATTCCACAACAAAGTAGAACTTACTCGGGTGCGACTGCAACGATCTAATTCCCCCGAAATTCAGCTCAAATGAATGCGCCCCGCTCGCAGAATGATTAATAACGAAATTAGTGCACGTTCTCGGGATTGCATGTGTCCCACTGCCGGCGGGTGAGCGCAGCTCCTCCGGCTACAGTCACCACTGGATAAACTGCTGTTCGAGCAAGCAGAAGGTACACTCGCGTATATAGTCTCCCTTATGAGATACGATGCATTCTGATTGAATTATGTAGTACACACTCCCTGCGTATACGGCCCATAATTCCGGTCGGCGAACGACTTTTTACCGCTGGCGAATTTTTCCTCTGCACACCGGGGAGTTCGTCCATCCGGAACGTGCTTGTGGCTACGGAAGCATGTGCATGCGGTATGTGTGCGTACTTCATTAGCCAAGCTTTCACGCTCGCAGAATCTGTTTATCAATACACACATCTCCAATGGGTAATATTATTACCAACTGTAATTTGACGCCGGCACCGCGCGAGCGCGCTAATTTTGCAAACAACTGCACTTACTCTCCACAACCAATTGTTCGATGTGGAGTGTGTACCAGAGGCGCGTATGCAGTCAATTCAAGAAGAAATAGCGATTAGAATTAAGGTCCCAGATTTCCCGAGGTATTTCCAGTTTGCAAATATAAAGTATTCTCTCGCATTCTCGATAAGTTTTCTAATTGTCATGATTGCACTATGTAATATAGCCAATCAGTTCTACGAGGGCTGAAAAATAAATCTTGAGACTATAAAGTATGGGTAAATTGAGATGAGTATCGATTTATCAAATGATGCCGAGGTACCTAGAAGTCCACACTTCGCTTGCCGTTTTGTTAGTGCAGGATACCGATGTCGCCCTATTTGCCTGCTAACATACACATCTGTTATAGAAATTTCCATTTTAGAAGCTGCTCCTGGCATACCAGTTGCTTTAAAGTACCCTTCCGTATCAAGTTAACCATCTCCCAGAGCAGTTATTAATCCTGCCATCTCTGCACAATTAACTTTCCAATTTGCGCGACGGTCGCTCTGTGTACACAAACAGTCTGCCCGAACTGGCTCGGCAGAAAATGAGAGGCAGTATTTACCATTGTCAATCGAATTTTGCGCAACGACGCTGGTGTTTACCGAGTGCTTATTAATATACGTGAACTCGCGGACATCAACATAATGTCAAGGATGGGGAAATTCCGACATTTTAATCGTGTAACTGCGACATAACTCATTATTTCAACCAGCAATCTGAAAACCGTGCAACGAATTCATCGGAGGTTCGAAACTTTCGTCTGAAACTGTTTACCCAGAGTTCTCCGGTATCCGTGGGAAGTCGCATCTGTTGCTCGACGTTTTCAGTTTCCGGAAGCGAAATCTTTACAGCCGGGTTTTACCCTGAAATTTATGATACCGGGCGCCCGCAATGTCCAAGTGCGATTTGTTACCGCGGGGTAAACTATAATTGCATGGCCGAGCGAAAACACAAACTCCCTCCGCGTCTTACGATCCCAGACATAGTGGCGTGTAACTTTCTCGGGGGGTCATACATAAGTGTTACACATAACTATATTCATTCGTAAAAGGTGCTCTTTCGAGGGACGCGAGGACCTGCTGCAATGTAAACCTTCTTAAAATTCTGAATGGCAAGATGGCGAAGGATACGTGACCGACGATTTTCCTCTTCCAAGGGAGCAGGCTGACTCCTTCGTGTAAGCTAAGCATCGCCCCCGCCAGCAATAAAACTAGCGAGCGCTTCTAAGCCACCGTGTACATACTTTCGCTATGCCACTCACTCCCGTATTCCGCGGCGTATACATCCTTATTTTATTACATATTTCCCCAGTCATAACTCACGGGGAACGCGCGGCTACCGGCAGCGATAAAAGCCCGATTTCCTAATTAGCAATCAACCGAGCCAGATGCGGAAACGACGAAATGGCGAGAGAATAAAATGGCGCTTACGGTGAGCGCCGACACTTGAGCCGCGCGTGGGCATGGTGAATACATGGCTTGTGGTGGTGGTGACGTACTTAAGGCCTCGCTCGAGTAGGGATTGCTGTTGTGGCCGAGACAAGTAGAAAAAAGGACTGGGCGAAAAATCGATCCCTAATTAAATCCCGAAAGCGCTACCACGACCTCGGTGAGTCGCTTGCCAGCGTGGTGCAGCCGGTAGTCGCCGCGATCTTGTTTTTCCCTCGAGTATCTGCCAGCAGCCTGCGCACTCGACGAGAGGCCCGCACTCGCGGATTGTGCGCTTTCCAAAAACAAAATACGGAGAAAACCAGCGAGCAGACGTGCCGTAATAACACGAGTAATTCGCGCACACCGTCATTCTTCCGGCGCAAGAAGCGTGACGCCCGAGCTGCCGATCGATTTGCCAAGAGAGTCAAGAAGAGCCGGATTTCCTCTCGCAGCTTCTCATCATTAGCATCGCTCGCGCGGTCTTCTTTCTGGATTTCGAGCCTCGGAATGTCAACGAGACCGGGCGAAACGCCATGTGCGAATATCTACGCTCACCATGCAACCATGTTCCACCGCCACTCGTATCTCCCGCGCCCAGATACCAAGTTGCGATACAGAGTGAGAGGGCAGGGGGAATGATGAAGTGAAAGGGTGAGGGGAAAAAATGGATGCTAATTAAGCCCTAGCTAGCGCACAGGAGTGCGCCGTGGAGCCGTTGATTTTCGAGGTTCTGCCTAAATCTCTCCCTCGATCCGTGAACCTCCCCACTGTGCAGCATGTTCAACTCCTGCCTACCCCTCGCTCCTAGCTACAGCCAGTAATTGCCCGACGAATTCTTCTCTCCTCACGCATCGCCGGCAATCATGCCCGCGCATCTCCGAAGCCTCTGCTGGAATCGAGGGGGGTGCGCTCGCGGAGACATTGTAGCTCGGCAAAGTGGCTGCGGCTACAATATTCATTCCGAACTCGTTGAATTGCGATAACACATGACGGGTGGGCCGAACTGCCGCGACGCGCCAAGGTGGTACGTGCTTTCCACTTGCAGGAATATCCATGAATTATAGTCGCCCCTGCATCTTACTCGAGGGTTGTTACCCGAGTAAGCTAGATGCATTTTGTTCTGTCGGTGAATTTACGAGATAGCACGACGCCAGTGTACTTGGCGTATCGATGCCACGCTCTTAAACGCGAGAGTCAGAGGCGGTGCTGCATGGGACATAAATCGGCTCGAGCCGACTGCCACGAAAGAAAGATATAAAAAATCCGATTGAATCCAAAGCAGCACCTGGAAGTACCGGAGTACGGTTTCATGTATATTACTGCGGCTGCTTCATCTCTCGCCATCGTTCTCGCCCGAAAAACCGATATCACCGCCTTTGGAATCACGGTCCCGAGGAGAAAAATTGACAGCAGAAATGTTTGCTGATTTTTGTGCTCGTGTAATTCGGTTCCCGTAAGCCCCCTAGAGAAGCATCTTTATCCGGGTGGCAATATTGCAAAGGTATATTGCAAAGATATAATATACTCCAAACGGCAGAAGATCAATTTTTTGTTCCGTACAGGCACAGATGTAGATTTGCATATTTGTACTAAATAGGATTCTTTCGAATCGCAGAGAAGATATTTGGAAATAGTATTCGCAGTATCATAAGATCTTCACTGTTTCGTTGTGGACGCCGGCGGCTGCTAAAGTCTCGAATCGATTTGGAGTCGCGAACACAACAGACCGATAAAGCATCGGACGGCGATTCCGGCGGCAGAGGAGGCCGTTATAGCTCTAAGGGGAAAAGGGGGAAGTAGGTGGTGGCGAGCGAAGAATTCCCGGGGGCCCTCGAAATCACCGCGTTAATTCCAAGGTGTCTGGAAGTGGCTGAGCCAGGCTTACGTACACAGGTGGAGCGGCGTGCACGCGTATACCCACGTATACACCGTCGCGTTGCGCAGATTACCCGGCGGAGAGCCGAAAGACTCGGCATTCTCTCTTTCTCCCTGTGTGGGTCGGCTCGCTCGTGTTCACGGCGAGGATGCGGGATGCGGCTGCGGCTGCGGCTTGGCTCGCCAAGGGTGTCGCCGGTCCAGCGGTGTCGGTGGGTGGTTCGTGGCGTCGGCGACGGCGGCGACGGCGACGCGGTAAGCACACGAGTGGTCGGAAGCGCCGAGACGAAGAGCCCTCCGCGTCTGAGCACTGCGCTCCTGCTTGTGTCAGCGTTGCAGCCGTCTCTTCTCCCGTCTCTCGTTCGCAGCAAATAACCACTGCAATTCATTGTTTAAACCGGTGGCAATAAAGCGGCGTCGTTGCCGGCTGGCGAGACGCTTTTTCTCCACTGTCGCCGCCGTCGTCGCCTAATAACAACTTCGAGTGGGCCTGGCCGACCTCCCGTCAAACTCTCCGTAGATAGGACACTTTTCATCGACGCAAATGTCTGCAAGCGTACGTTTCGCTATGTCGAGCGTAAGAACTCAAGAGAAATGAAGGTCTGGGAAATATGCCAATGAACTAACACCATTTATAATCCAATGAAGCAGCGCTTTCTAAGCTGCAATTAGCTCAGATTGAATTACATTAATTGCAAAAGTCGAAATATTGTGTATGAGATTACTACGCATGACGTTATTGGGGAATTTCATTTCATCATCAACTGTACATTTAATTACGAGTGTGTTATGCGTGTATCTGTATGAGAAGGGCCACATAATGACTGTGAAAATAATGATTCGTTAACAATGGAATGTTTACAGGCAGACATTATACGACGCAATACAAGTTCGTTAACGTCGATTCCCGCCGCAGCTTGGCTAATTATGTTTTTGACCTGAAATGGTATAGTATCGCTGCAAAAGATAATAATAGGTGTGTATGACGAATAATAAATATATCGTTTTGATATGATTGGCTAATTATATCCAATCGTGCACGAGGAAACTAAAGAACTATAATAGAAGATGTGGAAGGTGAACACGTGGAAGGTAGAAATGCAGGAATAAAGTCCGCGTACCCGAAACAAATAAAAATTCGACGACACTGGGAACCAAATAACAAAATGACAGACGCGTTACTGTTTAGATCAGGCCAAATGGGTGTTGATCCTGGTTAGCTCCGATTACATCGAGTGATTAAAAGATAAACGCAAAAAGTGTATTCACGCAAGAAGCGCGCGCGTGTTCGCTACGCGGCGCGGAACATATGTAATTATATGAAAATGTTATTATATCCTCTGTATGCAAATTAGACTTACACTCTGCAATTGGTTTATATGTTGCGAATCCAGGATTTGCTGGCCAAGGGATGCGCACCACCGTGGACGCTACCGTAAATTGGCAGCACCTACTCCCGTTTGTACTTTGAACCGTGTCATATGTATCAAACACGAAATGCGAATTTTTCATGGATGCCGTGCAATCCGTGTCATGTTCTACCGATATCACAAATGGCCGTTTTTTAACTGATTTCTTTCCGAAGTTACGCTATACACAATATCGTCGGCACAAAAGCAGACCTGCATTATGAGCATACGCTCACGCTTTAACCATCATAATCACTCGCTTTCCCTTTCTCCCTAGTATATTCGCCTGCGTTCTATGAGTTGAGCGTGAGCTCAGCGTCACCTTTAGCGCGAACGTGTTCCCATTTAATTCAATGCATCAATTTTTTCTTGAGCTTCAACGCCATTGTCTACCGCGTAATACCAGTGCATCGGCCATAATACTTTGTTCTCGGTCTCTTATAAAAAAATTAACGCCCCATTGCCCGCGCTACTCCTCTTAATTGGATTTCAATGAGAGGCGCAATGCGCACTCGTAGCGACGGATTTACGCCCAGCATCTCGCTTTATAATATGCCGAACAGTAAAATTCCCGGCATTTTCGCCCCTTAACGAGCTTGACGTACAATTTTCAGGAAGCGCACTGCAATTCGGAATTTGTAGGCTGCGCATTTTCGAACTTTAGTGCGCCAGCCTGCCATCGGCAATGCTATTAGCCGCGCATACAAATGTTAATCCGCATCGACGGAGCATTTAATCCGCATGTAAATCGAGAGCGTAAAAGATGGCGCCTAATGAAACAACATGGCCCTTGGTGCTACTACGCGCCGTTTTCACTGTTTGACTCTGTTATTACTGCCATCCACCCGCTGTCACGATCAATTTCCCAATGCAGAAAGACAGTGTTGACTTACCATTGAAATTACAGAGAGGGCACACTTTTTTCACATTGCGGGAAGAACCTCTTACTTTTCCATGAAAACCGCTCAAAGTTTCAAGGAGATTAGGATTTCATCGTTCTTATCCAGCCGGCTTACGCAAGTCCTGGCCTTTTGGCAGAGCATTAAAACCTTCTTTACTCCTACTAAAGTGGGCAATAGGTCCCAGTTTTTCAAGGAACTTTTAATAGGTCTCGGGGGATTCGGAGTATATTTTTGAAAAAAGACTACGAGCGCCTGATAGAGAAATGGAGGGTAGAGAGTCATCATAGGGATAATAGAAAGCACGAGGCAGCGGGGGTCGGTCAGAGCGAAGTTTGCGAAAGTGAATTCGAACATCCGATGACTGGCCGCGACAAGCCAAATAGACGGGAGCGCCTTCTTTCGCCGAGATTGGCCCAGTTCGAAACAAGGCGAGCACTTCCTGCTGTTTGGCATCAGCGGAGACCGCGGAGAGGGATTTGTTTGCCGGCCAGCGCAGCTTTTACGAACCCGAGCCTCGGGAGTGCAGCTAACTTTCCAATCGGTATTTACCTTGATACGTGGCCCCCGTCGTACGGGTCTTACTGCATCAGCTAACTTTTCTAAATCCTCTTGGCCCGAGCACTCTCCCGTCCTTAGTTTTACAGCTGACGGATGCAGCCAAGATACCATTTCCGAGCAGGCAGCATGACAGCGCTAGATCTCCTGTAATAGATCCTGACCCATTTCACTTAAACCAATTCTACCCAACTGGTCTCATCTTATCCCTTCGTAAGCCACTTATTAAGAAGAATATGAATGGAGTGAGGCATGTACCGTATCATATCTCGTTGCTTCGATTACTGGAGAATTTGAAATTTGACAGGCTTAAACTGGGTTCTCATTAGTTATGTATGAGTTCATGAACTTAATTGGATCCCGCGGACGTGGGCGAACATCGAGCGGTTCGAAACCCACATGCCAAATGCAAACTCAGCCATATCGAGCTCCCTAAAGTAAGTGATAAAGCGAGGATCGATTTGATGCCTCGGATCAATCTTAAGGGGAGCCTAAGCGATTATCACAAGTTTCCGCTATGGACAAAGGGGCTGGCCGCCAGGCAATGATATTTCAAGGATTCGCTGGGAACGACAAGTTGGCCGCGACGCACATAATTCCACGACGATCTGTCAATTTGTGTGAGTGCGCCTATAGAGATCGGGATTAATCCATTTTCGAGCTGACAGACGGGAGCAAAGAGACACGCAAGCGACGCACAGGTGCAGTATTACCAAACAGCGCGGGACGAGCCCCGAAACGATATTGACCGGTCCCTTCACCGCTATGTCAGAACACGTACATGCGGCAATGGAGGACGCGTGTTCGACGGCCGGCAGAATGAGAATTTCAGAAGCGAATGGATATATCGACGAGACAGAGGGAGACGGGGAGAGGCGGAAGCAGTGAAATCGCCGGGAAAGAGAAGGAGGTCCGAGGGCTCGAGCCGGCGAGAAAAAGACTACGGGGCGGAGGAGGAGGGTGCCCGGTAACAGGATGAATCCGCCACTGTCCTGTCGCGGTGCATGGACGTCACACTCCTCCATCAGATGCACTCCACTCCATCAAAAATACTGGAACGCCATGGACCGCAAAGCGCGAACGTCAAGCCGACCGTGAAACTCCATGGATGCAGTCTCGCATCCCTCTGGGCGTACCGGCGTCGATCCACGCCGCTCATGCCTCGAAACTTTTCAATAAAGTATGGAAGCGGATTTAACATCCGTCAGCCGTGTGACATCCAGATGACACATTCTTCTATTGTTCATAATAACTGTCTGCTGCCAGAGCGGAGTCCTCCGGCGCTATCTGCCACACCCGCAGACCAAGGGCACCGCATCGCATCGCACCGCTCGCGAGCAGTGCGAGTAGCAGCATGCGATAAATGTCCAAGCAAACAGGCATAGTACCAAGGTTCTTGCCGATTTCTCGGCTTCTCCGATAGCGGGGGAGACGCCAATCTATTAAGGGGGGACACGCACGCCTGATCGCAACAACGCACTAAGCCGTATACGACTCCACGTGCACGAATGCTACATTTTTTGCCCAAACGATGTAGAAATCTGCAATTTCAAAGTACTCGATCGAAAGAGTAGACATTTATGAAGTGGGGGCCGCAGAGAATTCTTTTCAACGAGGTCCTGTTGTTTAGAAAATTCGGTTGAAATAGTGAGCTTTGCTGAGGCTCGCTGAGGCACGAAACATCGCTGGCAATTGTCTGGTAATTCTGCTCATCCCATAGTCTTTTGTACATGAAATATGACCCCCCCCCCCCCCCCGACTTTCATAAATGTCTACTGTTTCGATCGAGTGCTTTAAAATTGCAAAATTGTAGCAAAAAATTGGAAAAAAAATGCAGCAAAAAGTGTAGCATTCATGTACGTGGAGTCGTATGCAGCGCAGTGTGGCGGTGTGACCAGGCGTGCGATAGTACGGCGCTGTGCGTTCCCCTTAAAGAGCGGCGCATTTAAATGATAAAAGCGTCCATCGGACCGCGGAGCGTAGCTCGATTGAGAGTTCGGGCACGGGAAGCATAACTTTCCTCGGGAAGTTTGGAAATATTGATGAATAACAAGTATATCAAGTATTCGGGGCGCTGGATCGCTGCCGGCGGAAAACAGTTAGTATTCACGTCCCTTTCGCCGGATTTAGAATAGCCCGTGCGAGGTCTATTATTCCCGCAATATTCGAGATTGCGTCGCGGCAAGTAAAGCAGCCGATTTATTCGCCCGGCATATGAACAGACTGCGGTGGTCGGTCAATCGAAAATTCGTTCTCCATTTAGGATAGAAGGTGCGGCCGCAGCCTGGGATATATATTGACGCGAGCGTGGCCAGGTTGGCTGGACCGGGCCGAAGGTTGGCTTCGCCTCCTGCTGGCGAGGCTATCCGTAGTTTAAAGTGTAATGAATAATAAGCGGGCACGCGCGCTTCAAGCTGTCGGAGCGATGTTATCGGGGCCACTGTCAACAGCCAACTAATATCGCGTACAACGTGCCGGGTTAATTGGAACTGGCCCGAGAGCTCGAAGCAGCATTTTGAAGGGCTTAAATCACGTTCGTACGATAGAGCGCCGGCATCCATGGGGATCGAGCCAGGAGGTAACGACAGCGCAGCGCCAGTGAAGGGAGAGAGACAGAGAGGGTGAGCCTTGAACGCAGAAGGAGCTGCTTTCCTTTGCCGGTGAGAAGAGCGAGAGAAGAGTCTGCTCTCATCGCACGATAACACACCGGCGACCCAGAAGGAACGAAGGCCCAAGACGTACACAGTGCACACCGCTCGACGTCGCTCTCGGGAATAGGCCGCTCTAATCTCTCCTTTCTCTCCTTTTCCTTGCTCCACTGATTTATGCTATTCGCGCGCGCGCTCTCTTTCATCCGCGCCCTGCCCGGGCCGCTTCTCTCTTTTTCCCTCTCGCCATTGGCTTCGCCGATTTCGCCGGCGATAACACGTCCTACCTGGCGTCGCAGACGCGCGCATGCACACCGACGCGACGGCCAATCTATCTAGATGTGCTGGCACCCATACTGAAAGTAATCCGCAAGTTTCCGAAACCATCTGGCTCCCCTCGCCCACTCTCTCGCCAGTTTCTGCTGACTTGGCTTGAATCAAGTCGAGCCAGCGCCGCCGAGAGTGATAATATTCCAGGGCGGTTAATTAGGGGCGGGGGTCATGAATTTCTACCCGGGGTTGGAAGTTAAATGTATTGACAGGCGGATCAGCGAATTGATGGATTATGATTAATCGGGAGCGCGGCCGCGTGCTGAGTAGCAGCAATCTTTGGAAAGTGTTTGCTGCCGCGCGGAATGCACCGCGCGGGAGAACGCGAAGGAAAAGCAGCGGCCCCGAGAATGATGAACGACGCTCCCTCGGAAAAGATTGCTTTTTCCGCTGTACTGGACGCTAACGACGGAAGATGCCCACAGTCATTAAACCGATGACTTTCCGCCCGAACGGCTGTTTTCCCTGTTAGACAGTTCCCAGCGTATTCCACGCATTAGACTAATGAGTTAGCCAACCAGGAGCGCGCGTGTTAAGCTCGTAATGACTGTTTTGATTAAGCGGCGCAACTATACGCTGCCACTCGGATTGCGAGCGCGGCCAACGAAACTTACCCCAGTCGTATTATAAATCGTAAATTGGCTGGACTACTTTACGAGTGGCTTTGGCATTAATTTTATAGTTCGGGCCCCACGGGCGCACCCGATTACACGTAGTCGTTCCCAATCAAGCTGCATCCGTGGACGCGGGATTTACGTCTTGGAAATGGAATAAGACCACGCGCAAATATGTTGCCCGAAGGATTAGAGCGGACAAGGATCTTTCTCTCTCTCCCTCTCGAGGGGCGACTCGAAGGAAATCCGTGGAGCCGGGACGAGAGCGCGGCAGTAAAGCGGGAACGAGTGTCTAATCGGAGTAAAACCAGCGGCGTGCAATCAAGTGCGCTGTCATAAATAATTTTAGCGGGACTGGTGTTATTTCCGCGGCGTGGTAACGCGATTAAAAAGTTTACGCGTGGACTCCTTCGCGGGCCGCAACGGAATCCACCCCCCGGTGTTGCTTCTTAACTCTTTTTTCCCCCCCTGGCGTAATTCACCCCGGCCAAAACGAATGAACTTTTAATGGGAGTGCGCTGGGAATGAAAAGTGACGGGTCAGTGCGGCCAGAGGCGAACGAGGTACACTACGGCGGAATACACTTGTGTCGTTTAGAAGTATAATCAATCTCGACGGAGGATTCGCTGAAAGCCTTGCATATGTATATATATATATATACCGCGCCGCGCGAGAAACCACGAGCTGCGCTCGATGCTGCAGTGGTGATATTCTCGCAAGGAAACTGCATTAAGCCTGTTAGAAACAATACGAAACAACCGAACTTCCAGTGCAGCCTTGATTACGCAGTCGTAATTTCCTCGAATGTCTAACTCGCCATAACTAAGAAACCGAGAGGCGGATTGCGAACCCCTTTGCTCTACGTAATTTTACTTATTTCTTGGTCTCAATAATATTTCTCCAAATTCGGTCACTTTTATTAACGTCCATCGATGATCCGGGTTGACTTCTCAGAAGAGTAACTTGTGTCACGCTTGGTGGATACCGGATGCACCCTGTTGTTCGAGCGAGACGCTTTCGTCGCTCTTATTTTTCACGCGCTTCCAAGAAAAACTTTTGATCGTACCAGCCGGGCAAATAAATTGTCTGCGGAAATGCTCGCGGCCATCATGCCTCCACCCCTTTCTCGTATGGCTCGCTTTTTCTCCGCGTCGGAGTTTTCTGTCGCTTTTTCCACGCCCGCTACAAATTAATACACGCGTCACGCTTAACGAACCTTGCCGTCGTCCAGCCTTTCTGATAAGTCGGCTAACAGTAACTTAACTTGCTTGTCCTTATACTGGCGATACTGAGGCGGAACGTATTGATATGTTCTTATTGGATCAATCCTCCGGATTCAGTGTCCCTCGTACTTTGCGGAGAGCTCTTACTTGTTCAGACGACGCGAGTATCGCATCCAAGTTGGGCAGAGTAGAGGGAGGAAAGCTTTTGTTTTTGCATTTGGAGACCACCCAAGGCTGGCGATGACGCTTTTAGGCGTCGTCAGAGCTATCAGGCGCAGACGCACTTTATCGGCGAAAGAAGAGTCAGCGCGTCGACACCGTAAAACGGAATTGTTATGTGCATAGGACAGGCCGGATAGGTCGCACGCGCGGGGATGCATGAGACATCGCAACAAGCGAAACGGCAAAAGTTTATTTCTTGCGAGGCACGTAGGTAGCATATTACGTGGATAGGGGGATCGGTGGTGTGTGCGCTCTCTTGTATGCGCCCGCCACCCGCCGCATCGTATACCATGCAAAACGGCTCAACTAGCGGAATATGCGGGGAAGAAGGAATCGACCCGCGGCTTTTATGAAGATAACATCTCTCGCTTATGAGACATAGCTTATCTCCTGGCCTACTATAGATCTCACCGAGTACACAGAAGTACGCCGTTGGTCGCCGGGTCGGCCCTGCCGCCAGATGTAACGAGCCGCCGCGCCGCGGCCCGCTCTGCTTCATAATCTATTGTAGTTTCTAAAACCAGTGCAACCACCCCGTCCTCATATTGGCCAGCAGTCTCTTTCCCTCTTTCTCTCTTTGTCTCTCGTCAAGAAGCTGTTTATGAGCGGACGTCAACGAAAAGCCGGAGATAGACTCCCACTGGTGGATGTTTACTGGCGGAGTTACTGTGATTTACAAGCCTTTCATAACAACCATACCCTGGTCGCGAGCTGGTCGAACCTTAGCCGGCAGCTTCGTGTACTTGTAACTGGTTGTAACATGCGTATATTTGCTAGCGGTTAAACGTAAAACGACTATTTTTTCTCTCTCGCGCGACGGCCGGACGGTCATTAAACCGCATTCCAGAGAAAAGTTGCGCTGTCCGGCGGCATGTTGAAGAACTTCCAGTTGGGCATTATTTGCTTCCACGTTGATGAGAAAATGATTTGGGGTTTCATAAACTTAGTCATTAAATCGAAGGTGCGGGACTCTCTAATGAGGAAACAGGAAGGACTCAGGAGTATCTGAAGAAACAGCTGTTCCTTAGCTCGCAGGGTGGAATATTCATAACTCAACGTACCACTTGGATTTGTGCTTGGTATTGGAACAATTGGCCATACGTATTATGTAGGAAAGAACTGCAGTCGTATGTCTTTTTAGTAGTCAAGCCATGCTGCCGGGCACGGGTGCTCTGTATGTATGCGGCTCCATCAGGCGACTTCATCCCCGTTTTCCGCAAGTGGCGGAAGGAGCCATGATAAATGCTTCAGCACTGACATTGGAGAAATACACTCTCGTTTCTTTAGGGTGCCGGTCCGGTCCTTTTAGGTCCTTATCTCCCTCGACTTGAGCTACTCTCACTAAGAAATGGCTAGCTTGAAAAAAATGCCTCGCCAAGATTTTCACCCGCAATACGTTTGCAAGGAAGCCAGTTCCAATGATTTTGAACTCCGTTATTGTGCCAGGGAAAGTTTAGAATGAGGGAAACTATGATTTTCACATATAACAAAATATTTATTAGTTTATCGATATGTATAACTCATAAGTACACCAATGCAAACATAAGAGTATTAAATATAGACGACTTTGGTGTTACATTGGGTGCGTTCGTTTTTGTACTGCGAGTACTGGCAATGTGACGTCATTAAGTATACTGCGAGTAGCGTTCGGCTATTGGGAAGTATACTTTCCGTGCAGAATACGGCCGTAAAACCGAACGGCGTTGCAGTATACTGCAGTACTAATCCAAGTTAAAAATAGCATCCGAATATTTATGAGGGTTATGTATATACACATTGATAGAAATTATCCACAGTTCATAAACAAATGTAAAAAGTCACAAATGTAGCATTTCTTGCTCTCTCAGCATCTTCTACAGGCAGCTGCATAATATATTCTTTATTAGATTCTGTATCTAAAATACGCAATGTTTCCGTGGGCGCTGCCATTTTGGATTTTCTGATCTTACTGGCGTTACACCACCTCCCCAGCCGTAGTAACCGCAGTAGGAAGTGACGTCAAAATCCGTGACGTCATGAATCTACGCGAGTACTGCCAAAGTTTACTTCGGCCTATAGCCGAACGCTCATTGGAGTACTGCCAGTACTGCCAGTACATATCCGAACGCACCCATTGTATCACATTCAAGATAATTTAAGTATTGCTTTGTTATTTAGTAGATTATATTGTCCCTACGCGTAAGAAGCACGTACGAGAAAATAATATATGCATCCTCTTTCAAGTACATACACCTGTAGCCATCTAATAACAGGGCACGAGGAAAAGGTATTCTTGAAACAAGAATAGCGACATCACCAAAGTAAAGATATACAAAACTTGTATAAGTATGACAAATTTGTCCGAGTATAAAAAATTGTTCAGTCAACAGTCAACTCGTGCGATTCTCATTTAAATGAGATCCTAAAATCGCAAGAGCAGCAATACTGTACATACAATAGAAAAAGTTATATCCAATAGATTGGGTTTAGCAACATGCTATACAAATATATGTATAAATAGAACCATATCACGAAAAGGGACGTCATTAGAACGGCAAGAGGTAGATATTAAATAATCTGAAGGCAAACGTTAACACTGTCTCAACAACTTTGATGGCCTGAATAATAATGAGGGCATGCAAAATGATAATGAGAATTTCGATTTTGTACATGTGCTGTATCCTCTCCATTACGGCGAAATAAATGCGTCGATAAGCACGAATACTAAATTCGCTCAGTCTTTCCATGGTGTGATGCAGCTTAGCATGCTCGCTGCACAATATTTCTAAAAAAAAACATTAGACATGTATATGGGTACATCCTCCCACATGAAATTGTTTGTATTTTCACTAACTGTAGAAATAAGCTTACCTCTTTCATCATGAGAGAGTTCCTCTTGAGGGGCAGGTAAGTACTTATCGAGAATCAACTCAGCCAGGTCAGTGGTGTTGTCGACTGTCTCCAAAATACTAATACCCGTCTCAGTAGACATAACCCTATCGGCTTGTTGCCAGCTATAAATTCTCAAATAATGAATTTTGTAATAGGTGAGTAGTGTCATAACTCTGACTCTGTGTTTAGTTTCTTGCTTTAAATCAGTGAATGTCTTCACTGCTGGTCTTATACGGTCTGTCACAATAGACTTTGTGAGATTCAGGATCTGGAACAAGCCAATGAATGCGTAAGATACATTACAAGAAATGACGGGTCTTTATGGGAGCTTACCTGTTTAGGTTCTTCTTTAATGATTGGTAGTTTTACTTCCATAAAGTCAAGACCCTGACATAATGTCTTGTCAATGGTATAAATTGGCTTCTCTATCAACTTAGCTACTGGCAGTGACTTCTCTATGAGAGTACTGACGACATTCTCAACAGTGTCGAATGCCCAGTTGACAAATATATTTGCTCCCTTGACCCTACCGTATACCTCGGTGGATTTGTCCCACAGGTAATTTACACTGGGAATCTTAAGTGCACGGTCCACCGCTTGTATTTTATAAGCGTGATCTGACAGTTCTGCTTCCATCGCCACAAGTTACTGTGATATCTTTTGTCATGGATTAAATGATGTTCCATACAGCTTGACGTATCTGCAACAGCATGCAGATATAGATCTCTTCCAGCAACAGATTCTTTCTAAGGGAATTACTAATATACACGATCGTCGAGCACGCATAAGTTTACATATCTTGATTATTGTATTCACCCAAAGATTAATGCTTAATAAATACTACAGGTTCGTGAGGTAATCGTGCCCGAATCAATTACTGTTAATCGGACAGATAAAGTGACAAACAGACTCTTGACATTTTCGTGTTAGTGACAAGCAGTGACAAGCACTGACAACAAGCACTAAGGCCATTTTCGAGAGTAACCACGGACCCAAGGAACTCCGGGACTTGCAATTGCGTCGAACTCGCAAACTTGTTGACGCACGGGAGTACAATCTCAGTTCGTCTGAAGATCAATGTCAGGGTCGCGTAATAACGAGGGTCTGATGCCAAAAGGCGTCAATAAAGGGAAACTTACCCGATATAACCCTATCCGAGAAGCAGCGCGTGCTTAGATCCGGCTGTATCTACCAGCAGGCTGCATGCACCATGCACCTTGATCTCTGATTCATTTTACTCTGGGATTTGTTTACTGCGATTGCCGATCGCGCCGAGATTTAGCCGGCCCCCTTCTACTATAGGTCCCGGCAGTCTCCGATCATTCTTTGTGGTCTTGCGGTCCGTTATCTCACTCAAGTTCTCTGCTAAATTACAACTGGTAGTGCATATTACTGTTGCTTGAATCTACGTAAAGAGTGCAGCAGTTCACCCGCGCCCATTGAATGTGTAATACGCACTACATTACACTACTTTTGGTTTAACGATGGTTTTTAGCGGTTTTTTAACTATGGAATTGCAGTTGTTGTTCTCAAGTTGAAGTTTATATATGAGAGGAAAGGATTTCCTACATGAGGACTATAATTATATGACAATAAAATATTTGTATTTGTCCAGCAAGTTACATGTATATGTTACAGTAATACAAAAATAGTCAAAAGAGTAATAAACAGTTTTTGTGTGATAAAAAACACACAGTATTGGTTGTGTGGCTATTGTATAAAAATACAAATAGTAGCATCCACCAGTAAAGTGTGATATATCTCGATTAGCACACCTCTTAACTTAGTAGCCTCCCGACATCATGATAAATGTATAAATAGTACAAGTATCACAAAATTGATATCAAAGGTCGTGCGATGATAAAAATACAATCTCAGAAATGCACATTTCATTGTTTGTTTGAGTTAGTCGGACTTGAAGGTGAGGCTTCCTGCTTTGGCGCCTCTTTCTCGCTTTGGCTCAAGAATTGCGTTAAATGCAGAATCGAGATGACACTGGATATGTATGCCGAAACGTCTTCTTTCTTGACAGTCTTCAATTGGGCAGCAACCGAATGATATACGCGATTTGCCGTTTTCGACGATAGTTGCCCTATCGTTTGGACAGCATGAAGAACTTTATTCTCATCAGCCGATACTGGAGCTAAAATGAAAATTAGGATAGATACGTGCACAGGCAGGATGTGTTATTCTTACTTCGAATATTATCTTAAATATGTACCAGGTTGTTCAGTCTCCCCATCGACGGGAGGGAAAAAGCGATCCAACAGAGCATTAAGAAGTACAGAGGTATTGTCAAAGCTTTGCACGGCCATAGTACCGTACTCATTATTCAGCAACTCATTAGCCTTTGTTACACTGATTTCCTTAATGGAAGATACTTGATGACTAGCTGAGTCCTTCGCTGCATGCAACTTCTCGATGGTTGGCTGTAACGAGCTGCTCATTACCGCCTTGGCAGCATCGTAGATCTGCAGAAGGAAGAAGAAAGGTTGACCGCGTTTTAATGAGATTTCTTTTCGATCTGCTGTATCCTTCGCGAAAGGACTTAATCCTCTTAAGTAGGAGCACGCGCGCTACATTGACCGTGTGCCACATTCGTCAATTATAGGCATATGACAGCCGCAGTGACATTTATAGCTTTCTGCCCGCTCATAAGCATATGCAAATAGAAGAACTGTGCGTTCGGAGTTTGCGCGGCGCGTATAGATGTGCCGGTAATAATCTGTTGCCGCGGAAATTAACGAGCTGCCGGTGTACCTGTTGCGGCGGTTGCTTCATCATCGGGACTTTCTGCTCGACGATGTCCAGACCTTCGCAGAGCTTCTGGTCGACCGAATGTATTTGACCCTCGAACTTCTTCGCCAAGGGTGCCGCAGTGGAACTGGCATAGTGAAGGCCAGCTTCCGCATAGCTCAGTGCCCAATTGATCAAATGATGAGAATCCTTCACATAAGTGTACGTCGTGCCTGTCTTCTCGAGTGCCGAGTGGATAACGGGAATATTCTTCACCCGATCAATTACCTCCATGCGAGGGCACTCTTCGGACTTTGTGCCTTTGGCATTTTCGGCGGAAGCCATGTTTCCTGAAAGCAAAGTCCGGTCGCAATGAGTCACGTTATACATGTATGACATTCGGAAGAAATGCATTAATCAGTGCATTCATTGAGGTACGCATGTGTGTCGAAATAAAGAATTGCCCTTGCGCAATTTTTTGTGGGATAAGAGACATGGAAAATGTAAATAGGTGCATATGACATTCGTTTTGGATAACGGTTTATCAAGCTTGCCAAGGAAAGCAATTTCACCAGCAACCTTTGTACCTTCGAGTAGTATGGAATGGATTTTTTATCTGGCACAACGATTCATCGCACACATAGCGGCGTCTGTCAACTCACGGTACATTGATATCACTATCTGTCTGATACTTAAACTCTGTACGATCAGATGTTCGTTAAAAGTTACAAATCTTTGATGACATGATTGCAATCGTTATGTAATTAAATTCGAGTGCCGAAGATTCTCTTCTATTGCGGACTCGTGCGAAGCAGTAATCAATGAAATTGAGCTTGGCACATGGAACGAATAGTTCTTGAAACGGTATGCGTTGAGTACGTGTGGTTTAAATTGAACCAGAGAACATTGACCTGCTGCATCACATGTGAATAGTGCACACTCTAAGCACATCCTATATAGATAGCTGTCTTACTTGTTAGAATTTTATGCGAGTAGTTCATGATTCATTCGGTGAAAACAAACATAGCAGTAGTCAAGTACGTGGTGACAGCGGGAGCGCGCGTTTTCCTACGTAGACACGTCAGGTATCAATGAGTCAGAGTGCACAATCGGCTTTCATTATTCTAGTAATTGATGATTGTTTCTTTAACATCCTTTCCCTTTTTATACGTTGTTACTAGCATGAAAACCATGCGGAAAAATGTGGGTTGTGGAATGATAGAAGTAAACTTAACGATTCTTCACAAGAACGTACTTGCGTTTTCCGTGTTTTTACACGTTTGTGACCTTAAGACATACGCACTCAAATACACAGTATGATAAAACCGAAGCGACCCTTGCCAATCATTAAGTAATAAGGTAATTCGTATTTCCCGAACTAAAACCAGCCTTTATCTTTTTCAGAATAAGAATCCCACATAAAGAATTAAGTTTATATTTGCATAATGCCGCGTGCATTTCCGTTCAAGTAACCTGTAGAGAGACTCTCTGGACCTAAACAGTGAAAGCGTGTAAATCCCGAGGCGCAGAAAAAAACTACGATCGAACCGGCATCGCACATTCGCGCATAAGAAATTGTACGAGTCTCAATAAATAGATGCAACTTTAAGTTAATTCTACTGAATATACTCTTACGAAATTATTGGTCTACTTACAGTAGTCAGGTGATTGAAGTTGACAGTAAAAAGAGTTGGATTTCTCCGTCGGTATACGTTTGGTATCTGGTGATATTGGCGTCGCTGCCGTGGTGCCGTGTCTGAAGTCTGGACAGTGAATACGTGGGTACAGTAGTAGAGTCTACTTGGTAGAGGGGGACAGACCTGCCAGGGCCGTAGGATTAAACGCCGAGGTATTACACTTCAACAAATTTTGGGCAAATAGTGTTCAACTTTTATATTCATACAAAATATACTTATTAACCGGTTTATAAAAGCAAATATATAACCGCATCGTGTTACATACTATATTGCATCCTGTGATACCTGGCTTCAAATCATCTTCAAACAGAATGTCACAATGGAACTTGTATCAGCCAGTTAAAGCAAGAGAAATGGATAGATTTTCCACTAACCTCAATTTAATATGTTTGTGTTCTACATATTTTTCTTAATTCGAGATAAATAAACAGTAAACGAGCGCAAGGGCTCGGGGGTAACATAAATGTCATAAATCGAAGAACTGGAAATGAAAGAAGTCGAAGTGTGCAACTGGTAAATATATATACATGTACGGGAGTGAATTTGGCTGTGCTTCTGCGCGGTTGTGGAGCAGGTCCGTCCCCCCATGGCTCATGACGTGGAGGTCGTCACGTCGCTCGACTATCCCAGTTGCGTATAAAATAACAATCACTTGGCTGCTGTGATCGGGCAATTCTACTTGTTTAAATATCGTCATGCAGATCCGGTCTTAGTACATACATGCAACACTGATGCAACACTTACGTTCGCCCCCTACTCATTAATTTGAATTTAACGGTGTCGTGCATGAAATCTATATTCACGCATATACATACGTAAGGAGAACTGAGGTCAGATAAGATATGTAAATCCGGATGTGCGAACAATAAAAGGAATACATAAACAATAAGCATTATTATCCAAGAACCGAAGCAATTTTATTCGAATCATATTCCACGGGAGCGTACATTCAGTATACAAAAAATATATATGTGTGTATATTAAAACTTATTTGTAATATCATATCCTAATATGTATGTACACGCATCTGTGCTCGCGTAGTTGAGCAGTGTTTAAAATGGGCAGCGATCTCTTTAACTTATACGTTAGACACGTGAGTATTACGCTGATATCCTTAAACTTAATAATGAATTGTGAACCTATCAAAAAATCTAGACTAAGATTCAAGATCAAGTGAGTATCTAAATACAGGTCTTTCGATATCAAATCTTGTTGCTAAGGAGGAGTACATATGAGTCTATTAAATGCAATGTGTGAAAATATCATTTTTTAGAGTATGAAATAATAGTATTACAGATAATTCGCAATGCCGCCTACGAAACGGGATTAAGAAGTTAGCGGCATTCCATCCTTAAATGCGAAACATCGTATTCAGACTTAATTCTCCTTTTTGTTATTCTCCTCGACTTTCGGTTGTGTCTTTGGCTGAGATTTTGCTTGCCCTTTCTGCTGTGCCTTCTGCTGCGACTTCTGCTGTGCCTTCGACTGCGCCTTCGGCTCTGGCTCAGGCTCTGGTTGCTTGATTTTCAATGTCGGCTCAGAATTTGTAATCTTGTTCACGCTATGAATGTATCGTGCGACTTGCAGAAACTCAACCAAGGAGCCCATGTATGTCCTGAAGTTGTCTTTGTTGATGGTCCTCAAGTGATAAACCACATTCGTGTATACGCGTCGTGCCGCTTTATTGGACAAGCGACCCACCATTTGCAAGGTATGGAGGAGTTTATCGTGTTCATCCGTACTGCCAGCTGCAATCAGAACGTACCGAAAGTGAACATGTAAATCAGATTTTCGCTTAGCCGAGAGCGGCTAGAGACTTGCGATTAAAAGCCAGACACTCACGGACAGACTGCTCCTCCTCTCCCGTCGCTGGGAAGTATTTGTCGATTAGCTTATCAACTACCACTGCTGTGCTATCTAAGCCCTTTATGGCGACACACCCGTAGCGCGTGTCCAGAATTTGATTCGCCTTATTCCAGCTGATGTCTCGTAGACTCGTCGCATGCGTTAATATGATCGCATTCACCAACGCAATCCTAGTAACCGCCGGCTGCATCGTCTGGATTGCCAACATGTATGCATTTTCCAAAATCTGCGGAAATAGAAAAATAGTTAATAGGATACTAAAGTTTCCTATTGGTTTTGCGATTTCCACGGTCCGATCAACGATTCCGAGATTGTTTGAGGCTTCTGTGCTAGGAAAGTTTAAGTAGATAAGGACGCGATGTCAGGCGTCTGAATCGTGCTGGCGGTTAGTACAGCTGACCACGCGCATCTCGAAAGAAGAAGTGAGCGCGAAAAAATCTCGGCTCGCTATGTGAGAGCAGAATTCCCAGTACATTTTTATCCTACGCTACTAAGATCCATTTCTAACCTGCTCAGGTTTCTCCTTGACCATTGGGACTTTTTCCTCGATTTTGTCGAGGCCCATGCAGAGCGTGTGGTCGACGTAGTGTATGGGGCTCTCGAGTTTCCTGGCTATGGGAGCTGCGATTGGCACTGCCTGCTTAGTCGCATGACTCAGGGAACTCTCGGCTGTGGTCAATACCCAGTTCAGAAGCTGATGGGAATCCTTAACGCGCGTATACGTCGCTGCCGACTTGGACAAAGCCCTTTCAATCACTGGAAGTGTGAGGACTCGATCGAACACCTCCATGTGAGGTAATTGGGGTCCGGCAGTCGTCATGGTTACCTAAGGGTTTTCCAAGAAGGGTCTATTAAAATCTATTAATATATCAAACGACCGATGCCTTTTCGCAAACAGACATTATGCTACGTATATCACGACTGGATTATCGCGAATAACAAAAGAACAGATTCACACTGTGAGTCTAGTGACGGAGTACGGGAGACGCGGTTGATTGATATACTTATTGACACATTTATAGCTATGCGGAGAGTCATTCAACTTTCCACGCAGTTCTTTATAAAAGGCTGAAACTTTCTCATACTTTCTCCCGACAGGCAGGCGCAACGTCCACGACCCATGACGGTTTTTTGTTTATATTGACAAGCGCTGCCTGTTTATTTGTATTGACAAGCACAGCTTGTTTACTTGTATTGCCAGGCTACTGTATTTGAATCCAACAGTTACGAAGATCGGAATTGACAGGCAGTTTTAAAATTCGCAATTAGCCAGTCGCGAATAACGACAGGCTTCTTTTACGAAATGTCAATGGTGAGGTAAAAAAGAATGGTCTAAAATTAGCTTATGCGTATCGCGGCTGCAGGTAGCAAACAGCCGGCTGTTTACTGGGCCGGCGTTCCGAAGAGGCAACCGAATATTTGTGCGTAGCCTCGTGGGCGACGCGTATCGTTGCGCGTGTGCCGGCTCCTAAAAGCACGATCGATGTACGCCTATCAATTCCGAATACCCGAATCCTGTGCAAACTGAGACCCGCTGAGATATGTCTACGACTCCCGTTCCCGGCACGCGCGATTCCTCTTATTTAGCGTGTAATTGAAGCCCGGCACATACCACGAAACGAATGGCAGACACACAGTACTCGAAGGGCTGGTGTACTTACGTTTCGTCGTTATTCTCTCACGGAACTGGTCGGTAACAGTGCGCTTCGCCTCGAGTGCGTCAGTAGAAATGCCGGTACGGCGACGGCCGAGGTTACACTTATAAACTGGCAGTCGCCTGCGCACTGCGCTCCGTTCGAATGAACCAATCGAAGCCGTGCCAACAATACAGCCGCGCGAGCGCGATTTCAAGGCATGTGCCTCACTGCAACGCTCCAAAGTTCGCCTCGCAGGATGAAAATCATCGTGTTATCGGTGAGATCATGAGCATCGACGAGCAGACCATTGGCGCACAGTACACCACTCTCAATTCGTAAATTACTTACTTTCCTACCTGCGGAGTATACCTACTCTGGAAATCCTGGGGTACCATTGTTGATCATAGAATACGGAGGGTATAATTACTAAATAGTTGGAGCGGAGTTTCCGGTACCATGGAAAGAATGGTGTATAGTAGATGTTAGGAAGTATTTGCTTTGGATTGAACCGCAGTATGTTGCAATAGGGACTTCGTATTGAAAAAGAGAAGACTACGGCAATTTCTGATGACATGTTATCTAATGGGTATAACAGAAGGCGAAGTTATCGGCTATTTTGATAGCCTCAACACCCCGTGTCTCCGGTATTGTAATCCGTTTCGTCTAAGTGCGGTCTAGACGTCGCGCCACGGGTACATAGTACACCAGACAGAGTGACTCATCGCTGATTTTTCTAGTGACTAGCCGATATCCCAACTACTTTACGGATCAACTACCAAAGCGTTAGTATAATCGATTATTGTAACACCAATACCTCCAAAGATGCCCGGCGACGACTGCTTGACGCCTGAGAGCAGCAAGGTGCTGCTAAAGAAACCGGGAAAGTGGAAGGAAGCTCTTACGAGATTGGCAATTATGTGAGGTTTCACCGCTTTCACTCTCAGCATCAACGCCGAAGAAATCTGCCACTTCCTCTGTGGGTTTGCGTGCAATCATCCTGACTCATTTTGCGCAATAAAAGTGATAAATTAAGATGCATCGGACACAGCAGAGTATTTGGCCATGATTTTTAATTGTCACATTTACTAGAGATAGGTGCACCTCCTAATCTGATAATAAACCTGTCTGATGAGCATCTTATCGAATGAACAAAGTAATAAAGTTTTTATCGGATGATAATAGTACAACTTGTACTGGATTTTCGACGAGTGTCTATTTAGACATTCGACCAATGATAATGGTAATTTTGTTCAATAAGAATGCCCTAGTCTGACATAAACCTCGAGGTATTTATATATCCAGGCTTTCTTACTTGTAGAAATTGCCACTTACAATTAGGCACATAACAATAACTGATTAACGAGCATCGATTTTTAAGGCGAGCGAGCGAACGCGGCACTGATATAGTGTGCCGTCGATAAGGAAATATTCATGAACGCGTTATCGCAACGCAAGTGTAAGAATTCTTAGACTTCGGTAATTATATAAGCGCGGTTCTGCGAATCGATCAGCAAATTCGTACGATCCGGGCCCTGTATCTGTCACGATGTCGTTGACCTTGCATCGCAGAATTACCGCGGAAGGGAGGAAACCCCTGTTGAGCAGCTTTCAAGCACGACTTTGTTACTCGATACCATTCACTGGAGGATTGGTAGGCGTTGGTGTAGACGTCGGTGTTGGTGTTGACGTCGGAGTCGGAGTCGGCGTCGGCGTTGATGGCATATGATTATTATGGTTGTATTGATGGCCTTCTTCTGACATGACCTTTCTGGCCCTCGGCCGTTTAGCTAGGAAGATAGCCGTAAGTTGATCCTGTAAAAATTTACCCGGAAGTCGAATGAGAAAGGCGTAAGTCAGATATCCATCCACATAAGTGGATAAGAAAGTGGCCGGGAAGAAAGGAAAAGTAGCCACACGAAAATTTGAAGTAATAGAAGTAATAGATAAATGGAACACGGTATGTAGCTTGCTTACGAAAAACTGATAGGTAACCGAGTAGAGTCTCTCAATCAGGGCACTTATTGTTGACGCTTTCCTTTTTACCAACTCCGACTTTCCAAGATCTGGCATCATCTGTTGGATAAATCGAGATGGTGAATAAGCCCAACAGACTTGCCGATTTGAGTATATAAAAGAGAGTTAGTTTCCTATCTTTACTTGTATCGCTGTACCGGCGACAGCCAAGAGATCGTGTGAAATCGACACGAGAAATCTGCGAATGCGACGTGGTACCTTGCTTGACAAGGCAATGGTACCGTTTACAATGTGCACAAGACGTCGGGTCGATTCTCGAGTAAGGAGGACCAGCAATTGTTCCAAATTTTCAGGGCGCGCCTGATTTTCAGGCTCAGCCAGACTCAATGTCGCCCAAAGCTCCTTCGCTTTCTGGTAAGCCAATTTTGGATCCGTGGCAACCTGAAAGTCAATGTTATATTTCTTCCCTTGCTTGTTCAAGTGGTCATGTCAATAGAATTGTCAATCAATAATTGCTTATATGCATTCAGAACTAGTAACACGCGGAAGTTGTTTATAATTAGCCTTGCAGTAATAATTCCTCATAGTATTACCCAATAAGTGCAGCTAATAATCACTATATATAAGAACGAAATCTGTCAAGCTTATCTATATTTTCGTAGTGTAAGCACTAATTGGAAATAATGTAGATTATGCTGCGTTGCAACTCTGCACTGACCAGCTCAGCGACGTAGAGCAGTACATGAATGCACTCAGTGCCCTGCTCTTTGAGTGCCTTGGCCTCTGCCAAAGTGCGGCGAGTCAATCTCCTCTTGAGCTTCCTGGAAAACCTGGCGCCATGATTGAAAGTTCGGCGCGGCTTACTCTCTTGAGCGCAGTCGACCTCTAGAAAAAGCAGTTTCACCGCTCTCATACTGGGACAAATGTCTAAGGTGTACCGATTAAAGAAGAGTCGAATGAGGCAGGAATAAAAATAGCGCTGCCATCCTACCGTCTGCAGACTTGTCAGCTGGATCGGCCGGTAGGTAACGATCTACATACTCGTCAGCAACAGTGAGAGCCCCATCGAGAGTATCGGCGGCGACATCCGCTGCATGACTTCCCATCTGCTTCATACTTCCGGCCGGCGTGAACACCGGGCCCACGATCTTCTTGCTCACATACTCCCGCGTATTCTTATAAATCTTAAATAGGTCGAGGTGACAGTATTAAAGAAAGCACGCGCTTCCACTGAAACGTGCAATAAAGAACACGTACGACGAGGTTTTTATACTTACAAGCTGTGGCGGAAGATGAATAGCAGGCACTCTTTGCTCTACGATATCGATACCTTTGCATAATAGTTGGTCGATGGTGGTTATTGGGCCGTTTAGCATGTAAATTGCTGGCCTAGCTGTAGCGGTGGCCAGTGCGAGCGACTGTTCGGCGCTATTCAGACCCCAAGTCATTAACGAATTGGACCGCTGGTGCCAAAATACCAAGATCGTCAAAAGTATATTCAAAACTCTCGCCCTTCGGGATCGCCTAGCTAATCGCTGTAACTTTACACATCTTTACCTTGATCCTAAAATACACATCACCGGCGAGCTGTATACTGTTCCCAACCAGGGGGATGCTTGTAAGTCTGGCAACTGATTCGAAGTGAGGCATGCCTGAAACCCGTTTCTTCAGATTAGCGCCCGCCATTTCTGGCATTGTCGCTGCAAATAACGGCCCATGCAGGGCAAGCAAAACATGATTGGGAACAGGAATCACATTTCAAACGAGCAATCAAAAGAAAGCTCGCTCAAAAAGATTGTCTGTTTCCATTATTCCCCTCGACGCACACATTGTTCCATTGAATATAAATCATTCTCTCCAGAGCCTATATCTGATTGACTTGAAGCTGCAATCGTGGTGTTTAATAGATGACGAGTCGCGATATCCCGTAACGATTAGCGATAGTTCTCGAAGAGGAATCGCGACAGCATATGTGAAAGAAGAGGAAGAACGGCTAAGCTACTCGGCACCCTGATAACAGGGGTCATACTGCAGCGCGATGCTTGGTGGTTAATGTCGAGGCTACACGATCTTTTTCCAGAAACATCTCGAGTGACCTACCTCCGATTAAACGACGCGCTCTGCAATGAAACGTTTCACTGTAATCAGCCAAAAACAAATCGTTCAGTTACTGGTCGCTGACGACAGTGGTGAGGGCGTAAGAGCGATACGCCTCCGAAATCGACGATTCCCCCTGCCGCCAAGTTAACCCGACGGGGCACAGAGTCCACTGTAATTGACCGGCGACCGCCCCGGAGAATGACCCGTAATCAATTCGCCACCGATCAATGACTATCAGCCTGTTGACAAATCTATTAAACCGCTCGAAACACGCTATGATAATTCTAGAGAAGGAGAAAAGTGTCATTACCCGCCGGCGCCGGTCGATACCCCCTATTAATTCTCGGACTTATCGAAAGACTCCTACCAAATGCCATCAACAGACACGACGCGATGGCTAATCACAACTCACGAAGATCCGCTTTCGCCCTCGAGACGATTGCATCCAAACTCTCTCACCTGGCGCGAAAAATACACCGATCAGCGACTAATCGAGATTCCCCGATTCCTCCAGCAATTGTTTCTCTTTAATGGAGTGGTGTGTCGGCGCAGATGTTGGGCGAGTTCTTAACGGAATGCGAAATTTCGAGTTCTGCCGAGCGATTGGAACTGACATTCCTACATCGGGAAGAGTCAATTGGCTTTCAATGACTTACCTGGTGGCGGGACAGACTCAGAAGGCCGCTGACTCATGGTGAAGGCTCCAGGCTCGTGAGACGAAATTGCAGAATGGAGCAAGCCGCGATCCACAAACACGGACGGAACGGCAGAAAAGTCTGCGTTTCGACGAAGTACACGGCGCGGACTGCACGTCGCGAACCGCGAGACGGTATCTCATCGGTTTGACCTATGACACATCGATTATATACGGCCGCAATATTGTATGTAATAATGAACGGGTAAAACTTTTCCCATCTTCTCGCCGACCTCGGTGCACCGGAAAATTGTACTGTTCCTTTATAGCCTGCAGATCTTTTTCTCGCATCACCGATTCATTGTGCCGATCTACTGGACATTAATCCCTTCGATCGCTATGATTTCATTCGATGCCTACCAGTTGTGAAAATTGCATCGTAATCGCCTGACTCGATCACTGATCTAGCAGAACAAACGCTCGCCTGGACCGGTGGCTGAAATTCCGAGTACGGCTTAGAAACCGCTGCTATCCTATACAATTGTATTCAATTATTCAATACGTAATAAGAAAAAGACTGCAGGTGATAATCACCGATGTCCTTGCTACCAATTAAAACTGATGGACGGCAGTAGGGGAAAAAGAAACTAAGTGGGAAAATCGAAATTATTGCTGGCAGACACTCTTAATTGCCGTACAAAGTCCATCGTCCATCGGATCTGCCCATTTACATGCTTTAGAAGGGAGAGAGAAAGTGTGCCGAGCAGCACGTCGCGTGTGAATGCTTTGATACGCCTTGGTTTCTTTTCTGCGGAATGGCTACTTTGAGAGGTTGTTAGGTGACACGTGATAAGATACCTTCAAACGGTCATAATATATTATGCGCTTCTCCCTGCTTTCGGCGAGTGTGACTACGCTGCAACATCTACGCAACTTAAATGTGAATCTTCCAAGCCCTCGAAATCATCGGCAAAATGGACAGCAAAACATATGAAATAAGAAGTTTTACTTGCGATTGTGCATTGGAAAACTTCTTGAAATCCACAGTGACCTTGGGACCCGAAAATAAACAAGTTACCGGCGACTGTCGCACTTGGTATTCGCAACCCGTGCAACGCTCGGATCTTGACTTACAAGCGAATCTCCCGAAAATGATACCTGTGACGTAAAATATTCCATTTATTATGCATTCTGCACATACATATGTCACATAGGGTCCAGTCTACGAGCAAGATAGAAGGAGCAGACACACTCACACAAGCGAGCCAGCCGATGGACTATGCTCGCAATTATTCTGCGAGATTTATCGCGCACAGCGTGACAAATTTTGTGTGCGATTCCTTCTTTTCATTTGGTGCCCATCTCATACTATTATTAATATGCAAACGTCTCGAACACGCTCGTGCCTCGCATAATCGCCGGCTGAGCAGAGTGCGAGTAGAATCAGTATTCCTATATTTAGCTAGAGATACGCGGTAGGCCTGTAATTGTTTAAAAGGACCGTTCTGGCCACGCAGTGCACCCTTCCCGCTAGCTCATTTCTTATTTATCGATATGAGCATACCGCAGCTGACTATTTTAATTGCCTTCGCGCACTGGCCGGCCAATGCTTGTACAGGTGATACTAATGCATGGTTCTTACAATGAAAGAAATCTCACTTGTCATACTTTATCGAGGACAAAAGATTGGTATCTTTAACAACTGCAACGCACACCACAAAATTCACCGATGGAAATGATTAGTGTTCTTCCATCACAATTTATATGTTCGATTCTCGCTGTCAAGCGGGAGTACCAATTTAGTGCATGTGAATCTATTTCCAAATTTGCAGATCTCATTTATAATATTACTCAATATTGGTGCTGTATTGTCGTCTTTATTAAATCGTTAAGAACCCGCCTTTTAACGAGTTTTGGGTTTACATATCCAGGAGATGTATGAATAATCTAGCCGCGTATCAACAGTAAAGCATTACTCACTCAAGAAGATCAAATTACATCATGCTACTGAATGAGTTTCATATGATTTCTGAACTTATAACACTTAAGCGCATGTGGTGTAACCATTGTTAAAATGCATCTGCGTCGTACCACTTTGCGGTAGGTATAAAGGAATGAAGGGGAGTTAAACTGGCGTACCAGATTGTGCTTTCGCTAAAGCTGAAGAGGTCGGATTAATAGACACTCGTTTCGATGATTAATGGGATAAAAGATGCCGCGGGACTCAACTGACAGTAACAAGCAATGTCAAGAGGAACACCGCGAGTAGTCATTCCGAGGAACGGTGGTGATGTTTCAATTAATGGTGATTGCACTCAGTTTTTGCAGTGTCAATTTGCACCAATTGGAAAACCTTGGTTAATTGCATCCTTACCAGAAATATATGCATACGTCGTACTGCGTATAAAGGAACACTTAAGTAATGTAGCACCGATAAGCATGTTCATCAACGCTGGTATTCCCAGATAAACTTAATGGCCCACTACGAAGAATGTAGTCCATTTAACCTTGTGATCTATGATTCTAGATACGGAGCTTATAACTGAGTGATTGACAAATGGCGAAAGATAAAATATGATTATGTTAACGATACCGAACACAAAAAGACTCGTAATAATATACCACCTGTACATCCATCCGTATTTAATTATAACATACAAGCAATATATTCGAATGAAAAGCGAGAACCGTTGTACCTTTTCGAACTTCTTTAAACAGGATCATCGTTGAAGATGTACTGTAGAGGTCGATTTCCCAAGGGAAGGGAATTAACCTTATCGAACAGTACGTTCTGTTTCCCAATTTGAATCACTGAGCCAAATTTCCCGTTTTTTGCCTCCCATGTCTGAAAATCGAGACGACGAAGAACTCATGTACGATCAAATGCTCATAAAGTCCGCTGCCAAGTGAAGGTGCGGCCGGTGGCCAAGAGTATTGGCGATGTACTGGGCCACTCTTCGGAGCTGCGGAGGATTCGAGAGTAGCACGCCTGGCCAATTGATGGGAGGCTGTGTCGGCCGAAGCAAGTACCGTCACGTGAGAAACATGCGGTCCCTTTACATCTCATACAACGATACAACCGCGTTACAATAGCGACCGGTCATGTCTAGTTAATAATCATCACGAAACCTACCGATACCATCAGCTAGATACCACCATCACCGATAAACCCAATTACACTTGCACTATTTCTGTTAAAAAAAAAGAAGAAGTTTTCGATATATACGAGTGCAGTGCCAAGATGGAGCCATCAAATCCATTTACACGGGTTTATACGGAACGAACTCGATGTAACGCGTCTAATATTAACTCCAATCAACGCCAATAAAGGGCGAAATGGCGCGAGGCGAATACGCGCCATTATTTCGCGTACACGTGATGCGCTTCCTCCTTAATATATAAAGGTATCTTGATCTTGAACGGACCGACACTCTCGGGCCAATATCCTCCGGAGCTGCAGTTTTGCTCTAGTTCGCCGGTCATCTTCCTCCTAAGTGAATTTCCCTCCAAGTTTCCTCACGTAACCGAACTTTATCGCTTCTACGCCAGTTTCCCGTGTGCGGCGTTTTTACGACCACTGACCACCTATAAAACTGAGAGCTTTGGTAAACCGTCTTGACATACTGTTCTATCGGATTAATCGATCGGCCCAGTCCCCGAGCTCGCAATTCTCCGGAGGAATTTCCTGCAAGAATATTTTGGTCCCCCAAGGTAATACGAAAGGAGTGGAACCGGTGAGATGCGGAACCCAAAGCTTCACGGTGTGTTAAAGGACGAGGAATGCTTCGAGATCATTCGAAAGAAGCTTCGCCAAGAGGCGATGGACGACTTCTCACTGATCGCTTACGAGGTAGTGCCGATAGATGAGGTAAACGGATACATGGGCCAATACTTTACTCTAAAAGCCACAGTGGCCTGCCCCGAATCACCTCGGGAGACCAAGAGTATAAACTTCTTCACGAAGATACCTCCGCCGACGAGCAGCCCACAGTACGACTTCATTCAGGAATACGGGACCTTTAAGAAGGAAGTCGCCCTTTATACCACAGTATTCCCGGAAGTGTTGGATGGTCTTGACAAGAGATGTATACCGGAGTGTTTCCTCGGCTTAGAGGACGACGTGATCGTCCTGGAGGATATGGCGCACAGCGGATATGTCATGACTGATAAGTCCGAGCCCTTCGATTTTGAGCACTGCAAGGTACTGATGAGGACTCTCGCGAGATTCCACGCCAAGTCTTTCATCTTTGAGGAACAGTATCAGAAGAATCTGCATGACGAATTCGCCCACTGCATGCAAGAGACCCTCTGGCCCATTTCCGAGGGAAGGGCCAAGGCGATGTTCGATGCGGCAGTGAAGGGGACCGTCTCGATGATAGATCTGATACCAGATATCAATAAAGAGGAGGGCAAGAACTTCAAGGAGAAGATTGCCGAACTCGCGGCCGATCACACGCGCAAACTCTCGCCCTCGGCGAAGCACAAGAACGTACTATGCCATGGGGACTTGTGGGCGAATAATATTCTATTCAAGTATGACGTCGATGGGAGACCAACTGAGTGTTGCCTCATTGACTTCCAACTCGCGAGGTAAGTTGTAATATCTAATATATTTCTCATTAATGTCGAGAATACTGAATTGCCAAGGTTGTTCAAAGACTAATTGTAAGACTATAGTTTACATAGTATTAATTTGCATTAATACTAATAACATTTATTTGCAGGTACAATCCCCCAGCGCACGACGTCCTGTGCTTCCTGCAATTCACTACAACAAAGAAATTACGGAAGGAGCACAGCGAGCAGCTCTATAAAATCTACCACGACTCAATGACCGTGGCGTTAGGGGAGGCAAACTTGGACATCTCGACTGTCCTCCCTTGGGAGGACTTCATGAGCTCGATCGAGGACTTGAAGACAATGTGCATGACACACGGTGTTCTCAACATCCCGATCATGCTCTTGGACCCAGAAGCGGCTAGCAAGTACTTCTCCGAGGAACCAGAGTTGCTCGAGAGTGTCCTGTACGTTGATAGGACGCCGCTGGTCTGTTCGGAATTCGAGGAAACACCCAAGTATCGCACCAGAATGGTCGATGCCATGCTCGAATTACATGACCGCGTGGCCGGCTAAAAATATCGGGGGAATTAGCGGGGATTAACAATTTAGGATTCGAATCGCGTTAGAGACACAAGACTATGCACGTCGACACCCCGGTAAGTGAAGACTCGAAAGGTACGCGGTACACTTCTAAGAAATCATAGTTTATAGTGTACAAAATAGTTTTCTCTTGATTCTGAAGCTACGGCGTATAGATCGCTCGGCACTCGTTCGATCTGCTTTTTGATCACTGCTTCCGCAAAATTCGTTTAAACTCGATAAAGGGTAGTAATATAAATAGGACAACCTCAGATGACAGACGTATGGTCGAGGTAACGGTTGTGTTACAGTATGAACTACTTCTACTACTTCTACTATGTATAGTGAGGGAAAGGAGAGTTCCACCGTTGTATAATCATGCCCCAGGTACTTATCTTGCAAGTGTGATTAGACATTCCTAATTGGTAAGATTTCGTGGTAATAGTCAATCTTCAAAGGGTACAATAGAATAACCATTGTCCGGTTGTGCAATTTCACGACCGTATGATTATTTCATTGGATCTATAGCGATGGTTACGGTCATTCTTAATCGTCATTCGTGTAATACCAAGTGGCAATACCCCGCAAGAACAACTTACACATGCAATTTTGTCACTTGTGTTAAGGAAATTACTCATCCAGTTATTGAGTCGAAATCCTGTCATAGTTTTAACTTTGGAACCCAGTTAGCGTCATTGTTACTAATAAAACAGAAATATGCAGCAAAAAGGTCTGCTTTTTAGTTATTCGACCTCACTGTGGTGTATATGACATTCCTTACCTGTTGAATCAAACGCATTGCCGCACTAGAAACCTAGGTCAATCATGCAAAGTCATAGTGTTACAAGGTGAGATGGTAAAACGGTGGTTACGCATGCGATGTATTATATAACAGACTCAACAGCATGAGCGGACGGATTATCCTGCCAGCATCTAGTGTACGAGAACATTGTATACATATTGAAGGAATCTCTTGAGTTGCGTGGAATCGCGGCAACAAACGCACACTAGTAAACTTTCCGCCGGCCTCGTCATTAGCATGCCAGCAGTTTCGTCCGTCTCACTTCGGTTTTGTAAAGTACCTGTTTTCTTTCGTTTGCTTTTTATTACAAAGTGATGTGAGAATCCGCTTATCGAAACGTGAGGCATAAGTGGACTCCGGGATCTTTACTTTTATGTATATAATTATTTATATCATCAATTATAATGAATATATAGTTATGTACAATATTGAATCTCATTCTTTAACAATAACATCAACAACATGATTAAACAACGTTCCTCATTGGTACACAAATTGTAAATGTACAGATAAAAAAGCATTAGATGAGGTCAATGAGGCATCGAAGGTGGCGTACGCTCCGCGCGCCGTAATCCCCTCTTCTTTATACATCGTGGTTAGATTCCCCATGTATCTCGATTTTAAATCTCGGTATATTTCTTCTTCGTCAATAGCCGTGTTGTATCAGTTTCTTTTTCGTCTCTTATTTCAGCGGGTTTCTCCGTTTCGTTTATTATTTATATGTATATATGTGTGTATATATATATACTTCGTTTAGATACACACGTTCCACATACACACAAAGCGCCACGCGACTTGTCAGGGTGCGACGACGCACGAGAATACGATTACGGATGATGATATCGAGCTGAATCGGTGCATGATTTAATTATTAAAGAGAGTGCATGAACAACGCGTGCCCCGTGGACAGCCAGCCACGATCCGATTGCGTCTAACTGTACAGATTTTCCGATGAAACGAAGGAAGCTTCTCGCATTGTCGGGCCATCGCCGTCTGTGGCCAGTGTCGTTGTCTCTCCTCTGTCTGAACTACACACTCCCGTTCTACTTGCTCGCGCGCAACCAACAGCATGTACCCCCAAGTCCCCGAAGCATTCCCGGCTGGTCGATCCGGCGAGGCGCGCGTCTTGACCAATCATCTAAAACTCTACACAAGGCTCCGACGAGTTTCAATTTGTTGTCACTTAATGAACGACTCCCACGAAATCTAACGCACGCGAAGCTTTCTCCCCCCGTGCTTTCGATCGCGCTCGAACGAAGCGGACTTAGAGTCTTAGGGATGGGGCAGGTGGACGGGGGCAGGCAGCCTTCGACGCCTTGACGTGCCCCGCACTAAACACTAGACGGGCCATTGACTCGCATCCCCCGTCACCTTGGCGATTTTCACACCTCTACCTCCTCTCTTTTTTACGCTTCTCTTTTATCGCTCTCCCTCGTTATCGCTCACCGACTAAAGTCGCCCGAAAGGAATCGTTGCGCATGAACGGACATTCCTTCAAGACGAAACGACACGCACGAATGAATGTATGGTTGCGAGTTGGAGTTTACTTTTTTCCCTCTTTGCAGTTTTGCAGTGATCCACGCGGAACTTTTTACGAGACTACTTGCGAGACTTTCTGCAGCTTCTCCCCCGGCGGATCGGAACATGTTTCGCGCGACTGTCGAACGGGAAAATGACAAGAAGGGTCCTTAACTAGACCTTTCTCGCTTTACTCCTACACCCATTCTCTTTCACACACTCTCACTCCCTATCTCACATGCACATACCCCCCACCCCCCCTCTCTCTCTCTCTCTCTCTCTCTCTTTCTCTCTCGCTCTCACTCATACACACGTACACATCACTCACACAGGCAGACAGACACTCACTGAATTACTTTCTCTCCCCTCCACCCTTTCACTTATCTTTCCCGGCTACTCTTGAAGGAATGATTTCATTAGTAATTGATCGATTCCACACTCAAATGTCATCCCATTGGATCACCGCTTGAGAGAAAGACTACCTACTTCCGTATTGAAACATGTTTAGTCGTGTAATGTACATTCCGAACGAATTGGTTAAAGGTAGAAGAGTGGGTTAGCCGAGCGTGTTCTTTACCGTCGGCGAAGACGCTCGAATGGCTGGTCTATCTATTATTAGACTGGGCTCTCGTTTCGACGAGCGAGTGCCTTGGCTTCCGTTTCTTTCCAGAGCAGTTAGAGAAGATTGCCGAGTTTCGAGTCTTGCTTTTGGCTCTATGCTTTTGGTGTTACATCCCTCGGGTCTCGGCGTGCCCGCCGACCCTTGGGTGTTCACGTTCGGAAACTGCAAGCTATGATCGTCGGAAGAGGTCGGAACAGTGGGGTTTCTCTGCCACCCGGATTTGTATGGTACGGTTACCTCGTCTATTTACAAATACTACTAGACATTAAAAAATCCGGTTACTACTCGACGCACTGGTTTCTCGGGAGGGAGGGTGATGTTGTCACGTGCGAGCTGCGAGCTCTCCCGCGCCCGATTCCCGTTCCCAGCTCACCGGGATTCGGCACGGCAAGCTGTGCTCGCGGACCTAGCGTGGCAGCGAGCGCGTCAACGAGTGAATATGCCCTCGTCAGAGACAGACCAACTATAGTAGGTATGCGTGTGCCTACACATTTAAAATCAATCGGTACAAAACTTCTAAGTTACTCGCTCTCGCGTGATCCTACGTAGAAACTGCATTGCCGTGTACGTGTGTGCCTCGGCATGAGTCTGCGAACGTGTGCGTGTGTATTAAACATCGCTTTTACCTAAAGAGCGGCCTAGGAACGCGTGAGATTCGTGATCGGAGATCGGGATGCGAGCGCTCGTAGATATATATGAGATTGTACGAGAGGCGTCAATCGGGACGACGCGCGACTGCCGTTCGCCGAGAAACGCTTGTCAATCGGCTGGGGTTGGGGGATCAGGAGGGGTCGAGGTGAGGAGTGGATGGGATGGGGGTGGGATAGACCGTGGACTTTGGCGTGTCCGCTTTATCGTTTAAAAAAAGGGGGGTGGTTGAGGGCTGGCCCGGACGGATTTCCGGGTATCGTTCTCGACGTGCGACGGTCACGCAATAGGACGTGTACGGTCGCCGAGCGCCCGACGTACCTTTTGTACTTGACGAGAGCCGTAGGACTCGCGCGCCTCGCCGGCCCATCTCGCCTTCGATCGAACCGTCAATCGGGGGAGCTATGTACAACGATATAACACGAACTGCAGTGGCAGTGAACAAGAGCACGAAGATATTGCGAACAGCAGCAGCAGTGGCGGCGGCGGGTCGACGGCGACGGCGACGGCGATTATACTTGATGGTGTATGCGTTATTTATTACATTATGTATAAGGTTTACGGAACACGGTAGCGGCTACCACAACTACGTTCTCGTCGTCGCCGTTCTCTTATTGCGTCTAAGTCCCATTGGCTTCGTACAGTCGACAGACGACTCTGGTGAGTTTATGTTTTCTATTCGTTCCCTCGTGGAACGGAAGTAGTTTATGCCCCAATCGCAAGCCGAATGCGACCGCGATAGAATCGGCATGCCGAGCCAGCTCGTGCTCGCATCCGCTCTCCCATCCCTTACCGCTCTCCCCTTTCGTTCGCTCGTTCGTTCGTCCATCGCCCAGCATATAAGTACACGATTCGCGTGGCGTGTGGCTCCGTACAATCACGTACGCATATTACACTTCCCTCTCGGCCGATCCCCTGTCGGATTCCCCGTCTGTCACCAATGGCATCTCGGTATGTCCCTCTGTTACCCTACTGTACCTTTAAATCGAATGAAGGTGGGTATGCGCGCGCGCGATCTTGCACCTCGCAGCTGTACGGTTGCGTGTGCGTGTTTGTCGTGTATACGAGCTCGGATTTTTAGTGTTTAGCGAGTGAACTAGCGCACGCATAATGCGGATGTGCACCTGGCGAAGGAGACAGAGAGTGAGAGAGTGAAGGTGCGTGTGTGAGACAGACATAGAGATAGAGATAGATCTCGAGAGAGAGAGAGAGAGAGAGAGAGAGAGAGAGAGAGAGTCGGAGAAAGTATTTGTGTATAGGTGTATCTGTGTATTTCCCTTACATATATGTATATTTTTCATCTTTTTTATATATATGTACGTCCGTATATATACACACGTGAGTTTCACAAAAATATATAAAAGAGAGAGTGTCTATGTATACATATATATATGTGCATATATACCTATAATGTATATATACCGATATATAGTCGATTTATACTCAAAGTCGTGTGGAAAAGGGTGTTTCTTTATCGTAATTATTTATATATATATATCATCTGTATATGTATATATATATATATATATAGAACCTGTACAAAGTGCTTGATTGAGATTTGTTGTTTCGTTAGCCATAAAACAAGACACACGAGGTAAGGGTTGCACGTAGTTCCGCACTATCTAAGTTTGTTTGTCCACACGCGCTCTAGTGTCTCGGCACACCGTTCGCACGTTGTCTGGCCTTAAGACTACATTATACTCCTTCTCCTCCTTCCCAATTTTCTCTTTTTTCCACGGCAAGCTACGTAATCACGGCGCGAGACCAGTGCACAAAAAAAAGTTGTCTCGCGAGGTGAACGATGTTTCCATGAAAGTCGAAGAGTCCCTCAATAGGGTTCAACCTTCGCTCAGTAGCTAGGAGACTACTGGCTTCCATTCGGCTCTCCTTACTCATCTTCCTCAGCGTCTCTTCAGCTCCTCGCTATCGTCTTCCCTCCAGGGTAACGTGTTCTCCCTCGGCTGCTGCGCCCATTCTACGCAGCACTTCCTGAACGAGCTACAGCGATGATGGCGATGTACGTCGTGAGAATTACCAACTGGCCTCACTGAAACTTGACGGCGATCATTCTTGAGAAACGCTCATGGCAACGAGGGTTCCTTTAGTAATGCAGAGTGTCGCCAGTGCCTTTCCGATCTTCCTCTCATCTGCTCTCATCTGTAGCGCTCGCTCGAAGGGATTGGAAATGGGATGTAGTGCGGCGCACAGCATTACGCTCCGCGATAAGCCGTTCAGTCCTGCTGCCGTCTTCCAGGCGAAGACGAGATTTTCTTAAGGTTAAGAAAGAAAGAGAGAGAGAGAGCGCGGTGTGTAGCAGCCCTCGGACCATGCCTCATCATGCCGCTTGCCGGTATCCCTTCTCCGTCTGGTTCCCCAGCCAGATCCCTGCCCTCGTAGTCTTCCTTCTTCACCCAACTTCTTCCTCCATCCTCGTCCGCGTCATTGCCCCTCGTGTCCTCTTCACACGTTGGGGATGGTTCGCGTCGTCGGGGTGAAAACGGGAGAAGCGCGTGTTGGCGAGCGGGATCAACCGAAGAAATGAGCAATCGCGTCCAAACCGAAGAGAAACCAAACCGACTGTGAATGGTGTGTGTGTGTGAGCGGCGAGACATCACGACTGACGATGCGTGGCAAAAATGGGGGAAAGGCGACTGCGCCTTGCAACAGATCCGTACTTGATCGGGAGCAACGGGGTTTCATGAAAATTCGTTGAGGACGTGCGACTTGGCCTTCACGCTCGTCGTTTGACGATGGCGAGGCGTGTCTCTTGCGGGGCATCGGGCGGCATGACGGCTTCCAACGTACGATTAGATGTAGGAATAGGGTCCGTCGGTGAGGGCGCTACACAGCAACAGTCAGGAGGCGTCGTCCTTCCCTCGGGCCCCTCTGCTTGGCCTGTACTCCAGGCCTGGGTCGAATTGCATTAACACGAAAACCTACGAAATTTTAAATACAACAGTCCACTCGGTCCCAACAGTCAGTGAAAAGCGATCTACAGTTTTCGTGTTAATTCATACAAAAAGGAATAATAATAGTACCTGGTCTGTGGGTAATAAGGTGAAGTCGTCCGGAGGATTCGTAATGACGTATCTTTTCGATGAAGCATCGGCGGACGAACTCGTGTCACGAAACCTAAAAATTCGGATAATAGGTCAGTCGGGGCGGTGAATTGATGAGCGGACAAGAGTCACGGGCTATGCTAGACACGGTAATAACTAAACTAAAACTAAAACTAAACTAAACGCTGCGACAGAGAACTAAACGCTAAACAAATATACGTGATATAAAAAGAGACACAGAGAAAATGATAGGTATTTGTTGGATGAAGGCAACTTACGATCGTCATTTTGTTCGCTTATCGAATCATTTATGATGCAAGAACGCAAAAATGCAAAAGGTGTGCGGCAAAAAATCAAAAATCAGAGAGTAAAAACGAGAACGATTCAGTAACGAGAGACATTAGACGGCAATAGAGCGTTTTCGTTCGGTAATCAGAAAAGCCATCTTGAAGAGACCAAGGTATGTAAGGCATACACGAATGCAACGTTATGCGTAGTATAATATCCAATAAATACCATCGAGAAAGGGAAAAAAGTCCGGTACCTGTACCTGTACAGACCAATGCACAGCATTCCATACAACTGTAATGCTGCAACAAAGAGGTCACCGTACTTGCCTCCCTCGCCATACTGGGCCAGCGGCCCATCATACAGTGCGATCTGGCCAACTCGACATCGATCTCTGTTGGCCAGGCTGTCTGCCGTACTGTAACCCAGACAAAATCCAACAGTTATCCTTCCCGCTCAATGCGAATCAATTATATACCATCAGACTCTCGAACACCTACCTGTAACCCCCTCTTAATCCTGCACCTTCAGCTAATATCAACTCCAACTCTGGAGTTGCACCACCAGTGATTAACGACCGGATTAGCGTCAGCGCGTTTTGGTTGAAATATGTCTACGCACGAGAATCATACCAGTTGGAATAAGTATCATTAATAGAAAAGCACAAGTACGCGAGAAGTGCTGCGTTGAAGCTGGAAACCTACCGTAGACATAAGCGAGTCTAACACGCTGACGGCGAAGGCAGTACCGCAAGCGAAGGGTTGGGTGAGGTAGAGTTCCGTGTCCGGGTCATCGTCGTCGTCCTGGTCAAGGAACTGCACGTTGCTATCGTTTACGAGTTCTGTCGGGGGGAAACGTATGTCACTCGTACAGTTATCACCATTTTAAATAGGAAAGCGCATCATCTCTCTAATGGTGAAATCGATTGCTTATTACACACCTGTTATCATTGGCACATTCGCTCCATAAACGGATCCTCGTCGCTGCAGAACGATCGGACTGCCAACTGCATTCAAATTAGCTTACTCATTATTTGCTACAATTGTTACTAACATTAAATAGAACGGACGAACGAAAAGTAAGATTGATGAGGGCTCCCAGTGTCGCTGTGGAAATGACAGTAATATTCGTGGATGATAGAAATAGAGAACAGATAGTGATCAACATACCCTGGCTAAGTACACCGATCGTGTCATCGAAGGTCATAGCCTTGATATTAAGGGACGCGAGGATCGCCTCCTTGTCGGCGAGGGTGGGGTCATCATTGCTAGGCACTTTAGCCGACAGGATGCAACACATGTCGCACAGATTCACATTAACGGCGCGCAAGTCTGCTCTACTTAATGGTGAACCCTGGAAAAAGCAGCAGTGAAAACGAGCTTCTCTCATGTATTCATACACCGAACGTTTCGCTCGATAACGAGCAACTAGATAGGGGAGACCGACTGACGTACATTTAGTACCGATATCTTCGGTAAATTCTGCAACATCTTCCACTCGCGGCGGATGTAGTCGACAGACCCAACTATTACTACGTGTTTAAGCTCGTGGTAATGGAAATTGGAAGCTCGTAATGGCATGACAAGGTTTCTCAGTCCGATGAGGGGCGAATCGGGATCGGCGAACAGGCAGACGACGACGTGTCCGTTGAGCACCGTCATGGCCGCCTGGTTACGATCTAGTATGCAGTCTTCGAGGTTGCGGGATGGACTCCAGTGGAACATGCCCGTCGAGTCGTACTTCATCTCGGTCTTCTCGAAATCGAAGTCCTTCGCCTGGTCGTCGGCTATGCCGATTTGCAGGCCGCCGTTACTACTCACGTTCGTGCCGCCTGCTGAGGCTCTGTTCGTCGGCCTGCAAAATTACGCACAATCGTCAGGTCAAATCACGCGACACTAACCCTCATCTCACTATCCAGGATTATTATGCTCTCGCGCTCTCACTCTCTATCTTTCTGAAAAGTGGAACGAAGCCCAAATAAGATAAGAGAAGGACATCCAGGAAGACAAGTACTCCGTTCAGAATTATTAGTAAGCCGGATGTTTCAGTCACCAGCCACGGCAAACTCTATATGATGAAATTTTAGTCTTGTTATTACCATTGGTTGTGTCACGCTCTATTCGAAGCTGGAAGACACAAGTTGGTATTATTATCCAGAAGAAATAAGCGGGAATGTCTAGTGAATACATAACATGCATTGTACAATACTAGGTGTCTTCTGTCATTCGGTCGTTCACAATAAGTAATAAGATTTCCCTCCAAAAGAATCAGAACATGCAAAAGTAAAACCTATCTGTCGTTGCGACTGCTCGCGAAAATTTCAATCTATTCGACTCGTTTCCTCTATCGAGCCGATGGGGATTAAAGGAACATAAACGAATAAAAAGATTTCTGACAACGCTATATAAATTCATTCTCCAGAATCAAAGTTTTTCCACTTGGATTTTCTATCGTCCTAGTATTTAAATCGCTATCTACATAACAAGGTACCTATGTATACATATACTTGTATCAGCTGTCAGTGGACACTGAAAATGTCACCCACTGCTCAGCCTTCCTACTACGAACAAGGGAATGGAGCACTGCGCCGTAAAGACAAATCGAAAGGACACTGTTGCGCGCTGCATTCAAACAAGTGAGAACGAAATCTTTCAGACATTTCCCAGACGCCTCCCAAGCGCTTACGTTTTGCAACAGGCCAAACGAGACTTCGCGCGCGAGAACAAACGCCGGGAGGCTCAAAGGCCAAGAGAGCTGCGAGGCATCAACACCAAAACTAATTAGTCGTGTGTACGGTTAATCACAGTAGGACGCTCACCTGCGTGATCCTTTGCGCAAAACGAGAAGGTAAAGCGGAATGCCAACACGTACACACGCCTCGACAGAATGGACAATAATAACATTGAGGCGCAGGCACAGTGAAGATGCCCCTTGGTGAGAGGGAGAATGCGGCGCGCGCGTGCACGCCGCAAACTACATTTCTCACGCCCTCGGGAGACAGCAAATGTAAAAGGGATTTGCTGTCCCGGCAACAACACAGCAAACACAAAATAACGAGAGCCACAGAAAGGGAAAGAAAGAGAGTACGAGAGAGTGAGAGCGCGAGAGGAAGAGAGAAAGATAGAAAGAAATGGAGAGACAGACAGAGAGAAGCATACATGAGTTTTTTGACTTCGTAGGCGAGATGGTAGCCAGCGTATGCGGACTCCTCTTGCGATCTGGAATCAGAAGGTTTCAACGTAACGTTGCATCTGGTCTCCTTACACTGATCAGCGTTCTAGCAATTCGCGGAATGGTATAATGACGATGGATGATTCAACTGACATCAGGGAATGACAATGCCTATGTAAGATGGTAGCTATGCGAGGAAAAACGCCAAAGAGAAATGCATCCTTGGCGTCCCCTGCCGCTCCCTATTTCGTGGGAAAGAATCGCCTTCGAACATAAATGATTGATGATGTACCCGGAAATGAGAGGTGAAATGCTTTGCGAGGGTAATCAGAAAGCCTGCGAGTATCTGCGAATCAAAATTATGCGATGTGAAACCTATGTATAATCAAATAAGGCCTGAATGCCGAGTACCCCGCCTGACTCGTGGTCGTGGAAGCCACCCAAGTTCTCCACCGAAAATTAATTAATTAACAAGTACTGATTGAACATATGTTCGAGAGCTTTGATAACATGCTAATGGAAGCAGGCTCCAAAACCATATTGCACGACAGGTTGTGCGTATTAATATGGTGCATATGATAACCACATATAGGGTGAAAACACCGTGAGAGTGATATGTTGCATTTATGGACTTGAGCTGGTGCAAACTTAGAGACACGCGAGTACAGATTGGCACAAAACTGTTACCCAAGTAATTCCAACTGTGCAGACTTGCATATCGACAGATAGATTGAAGCCACATGTATTAACTTTTAGATCAAGCAGATTTTTGTACAGCATTAATCTGGAATTGCTCTCGATAGAACGATATTATAAGTGCTTTGTGATAGAAAGGAGTAAAAAATAGTCTTCTACATTTGGTAACTTCCGATTACGTACGAGTCGTGTACGATTGAAATCGAGCAGATCTAATCACGTGCAAGTATTAGAGACAAGTGTGAGGCAGTGGTTAGCTGCAAGACAAAATAGAGAGTACAGAGTGTAGAAGAGAGCGGCAGCAAATAAACTGCAGTTCTTAGAGATTTATACATATTTAGATCATCTTCAGTGACCGAAATCCCGCGAATTGTATCCTACTTGCCGGTATTTTTATGAGATGTAAAATACTTTCTTTCAACGTACTGTATGTACTCTCAGCAGGGAAACTCGCACGCGCAAACACTCGATATGAGAACGATCAGGTGGAGGAATTGATTAAAATCCCGCTGGTGAATTCGCTGTCAATGGATAAGTAGACGACAAGAAGAAACACGTGTATGAGAGTGCTCGGGAGGATGTGTATCGGAAGAATATGATAATTGAAATGGGAGAAAATACCTTTGGCCGTAGGGTTGATTCGGACTGGACAGGCTATCGTTCGCTGCTCGATTCACGTTCGGCTTCACCTTGTTGACTTGCTTCGTCGAATTCATCAGGTTCATCCCGACGGAGTTCCGGTGATTTCTCATGGCTGTAACACAAGATGCGCATTGCTGAATGAATGGGCACTGCTCGATTAGAGCGGTCGTTGGCTTTCCAGGTGGACTCTGGCACCGTGCTCCCGGCCATGCTGCTGAAATCCTTCTTGAAAGAAAGTTAATCGTTCGACGGGCAACAGAAACACGCAAGCTCACAGAGAAACCCAGGAGTGCAAGTAACAACAGTGAGAGTACAAGTAACAAACCATAACCATAACAATAAGACAAAACAGACGACGGAAAGCGAAACGCAGAAATCAGGTCGGACAGTCGTACGAACACGGCTCTACGAAAGACTGTCCCCGTAAGTGGTTCAAGGTAAAATCATATAGTGCATCGTTTACATAAATGCAGCGTCCTTCTTTTTTGGGGGTGGGCGGGGGTGGTGGTGGTAAACCAGTGGTCAACATTATTCGAGTGAAAAGGACGGGGAGGAGGATAGTCGATTGTCGGTGGTCGGTGGTTGGTGGTTGGTGGTGGAGCAACACAAAAAGGGGAGGTATGCGTATACGGCACTCACCGTTCACGTCGTCTCGTTCACGACTGTTTTCACCTAAAATTGATAGAGCAGCATTAATTCGTATCTAACTGGCAGGTTCGCCGTAGCTAATAGACGAAGCAACGATGATATGTAAGACAATTACAGAGTGTCACACTGATCGTGACCTAACTCCCCCCGGCTTACAGTGCATTTTACTTTTCCTCGACAAGAGCCTACAGCCCCATGCTTACAGGCACGCATGCCTCATCCTAGATATATTTTATATCTGTCTTTTTGCCAAAGTGCCAAATCATTAATTCTCTGTGCTCCCGAATGCCTGCAATTAAGCGCGCGCGCGCCACCTCATCCGATTGCAACACGCTCGCGTTTCTGTGTATGAGGAATACATGCGCTCGAGCAAATTCCGTTTCCCTTGATTACGCCATACGTACTGCTGAAATCCTGTTTAATCTACTTGCATCATTGAACGCTGGAAATTCCAGGCGAATAAAGTATTCATGTTTCATTTTCGGCTTTTGAGTAATATGAGTTGGTTGCTAGTAGAGCGCTGTTAATGATGATTTGTTGCTTTTTTCTTTTGGAGACGAATTGAGCGCACAGGATGCATAAAGAAGCCCAAAATAATGAATTCCCCGTACACCGACAAGCGAGGTTGCAATTATTAGTTATATCGCGCATAATTGGAGGGTATTTGGTGGCACAGTGCTATGTTGCGGAGGGCGAATATAAATAAGAAGCGTAAGCCACCTGTCGCGGTTAGTCCGATAAACCAGCACTGTACTCGAAAGTAAATCAAGAGAACTGAAGTCGTCGCACGGCCAATTAAGTGCTCGTGACTAGTGATACCACAGCGAAATACTGATTAGATCGTAAAATGTGGACCAGTCTACCGTGCTCTCTACAGCTAGCAAGTTCAATCGTTATACACTCGAACGACACAGATTTAGCAAGATACAGAAGTAGCATGGACCACGGCCATATACATATAGTAATATGTACGCAGTCATATGTATAGAGCGTACCAAAATGTATAATACGAGTCACACATGTCAGACAGAATAGATTCGCAAAACGTGTAGGTAGTCTAAACATCCTAGACGAAAGTGCGTCTAGCAAAAAACATAGAGGAATTGCAGGAGTGTTGCGTATATCGACAAAACTATCTGCATTGTAACAGCATTTCTCAAACTATTTGCAAGTTATGTCACTGTCTGGAGCTATTGCTCTAAGATTCTACGTCAAGTATAGTGCTCTCTCTCAGTTCACCTGCTTGGAAAGTATTCGCAAAAGAAGATTCAAGAGTGAGAAACACTGGCTTAAGTAGATTGCTTACTCACTACTTACGCAGACGAGCACCAAGTCTTTATCGAATGGAAAGGTACATTTAGTCACGATAGGTAAGATATTCTTAAAAGTTCTTTCTGCAATAAGACGCGATTTCCAATGTAATTGCGATGATCGCATAAAGCTGGCCCAAGTAATTAATTGAACGAGCCAATGGAATTCTCTCAATTTACTCGCGGTTTATCCGTAACTCTACACCGCCGAATTCAGTGACCGCGCACGCCTAATCAGTATCACTGATTCCAGAGGAAGTTTTTTAATAAATCGATCACTGCACTTCAGCCGGTTTGGTGGGAGCCGGATTAATTCGAAAGCTATCGCACGCTCAGAGGCAATGTGAGAACTAGAACTAATTGTAAGTGAAAGTACAAATTACAACTAAGGGATGAACGTGTGTTAAGTGCTACCAAAACTCTATCATGATCGCACGACTCTTTTGTACAATGGAAAAGCAAGAAACTCAAGTACGATCGATGGTATAACCAAAGTACAAGGGGAATTGAACCCTGCGACGTGTAAGAAACCTATGTGAATTCCAAATTGGGACGACTCGTTTCTACAAAACAAGGGTGATCTAACGAACGCCAGAAATCAAACCAACTACACTGATATGTAGTATGAAAGAAACCAAAACCACTAGGAATCTCAAAGTAACGATGATGCGTCTACGTATGTGGCATGCGCTCGCCGATCTCCGGAGAAAGTACTTTTCTGTACAGAGTAAAAATCGCGGATCGCATTCGTCGCAGGAAGTGCGAGAGTCGAAGCGGGAGAGTCATAAATGTTACTTTCTCCGGGATCAGTGCGATCTACGTTTACAGAGCGCGCGGCTCGCCGTTATCCATGGAACAAAACTGAAGAAAAGGCAAACGAAGTGAATCTCGCTCGGCTTAATGCCAGCCATGGCGATCCTGTGATGAAGATGTGCCGCGACTTGTCGCAAGAAGCGCAATGCTAAATGCCGCCCGAGCGAGAGCGGATGCGGCAGATGCGGCTCGAACTCAACATCACAATCGAATCGAGAGCGGCGAAGCACTTTCTCGTGAGAAGCACAACTCAATTCATCGCGTTCCCTCGCCCGAGAAAACACGTCGAAAGCGTTTAGTTAAAGTGTCGGTTAACGTGTGGTTAATCGAAAAATCAGGAAGGGCAGCTTGCGAGACTGTATAGCATGGTCTTGATTGAGGTGTAACTGTACCTCTTACGTGAACCATCTTGGGCAGTTCTGGCGGAGTGAATGTGGGGGGAGGATGGTGGTCGTCTGTAACAAACCACTACACATGTTAGCTACCCTAACTAATTATCTAAGGCCTAGTTGCTACTCTATCACTATCACTGGCATTGACTATGTCTACTGATTCCACCGCCTAGAGCGAGGCTCCGTTCCAGCGTTGATAGATCGCTAAGATTTAATCGGCCCGCCCGTGCTTGACACTCGCCGATTTAGCTTGCGACCGCGCGCGAATCCAAGTCGGAAATCGCGTGACTCAGAATGCACCGATCGCTCCTTTGATTTACTCCCGGAGGGCGCCACGATGCGCCAGAGCCTCGGAGGAAGGAAGGCCTGCCACCGGAAAATCCGTCAGAGCGATACGAGCGACGCGAGTACTCGTGGTGTAAGTTGGAGTTGGAATACCAGCGAGTAGCACGTAAATACATAGTAGAGCGCGGAGGACCACAACACACGGTTCCTTAAAGGGTGTCCAGGTTACGTAAATAGGCATCACGCTGAAACGGGGATAAGGCTGTCGGAGTATCACCTAGACATTGCTGCATATGTAGGCAGATGCACTAGTTTGGAATTTGCTATTCCAGCGGACGCGTTTCGTAGGAGCCCGGACGAGCAGAGCTACCCCGAGTGACCGAACGAATGCCGGCTTCGCGGCAGGAAAGTCCTTGCGACCTCCTCTCCTGCATATTACACGTCGCAGCCTCTCGGCCGTGCTGTACGAACGCGGCCACCCGGAATGCTAAAATTACCATTCTGTGTCTACGATACAGTTGAAACATGCATTGTGCGCACACCATTCCTAATTCATGCCGAAATTCGCAGAAGCGCCGGAGGCACCGCCCGCCAGCCGTGGAATTTCCAAGGGACCCTCCGCGACCATAAATTCAATATACTGCCCCTGGAGCGGCGGCTCCCACGAAAAATTCATGCTCGCCGGAAGAGTAGAAAAATTCCCAGTCCCCGCACGTCACCGCGGTGGCGGTGGCGGTGCGATCGCCGCTCCGGCGCTGGTATCAACTACTACGGACACAAGCATGCGACAATTAGGTTCTTACTCTGTGGATATTTACTCGGCAAGTTAACCCGGTGCACGCGCTCGTGCTCCCGGAGGAGGAATCGTCGTGCAAATAGTCTTAAGCTCGTGCGACAGTAGTTGAGGGGAATTTGAGTAGAAAGTGCTCGAGGTTGAGAGAGAGAAAGTGAGAGATAGTGAAAGACAGAGAGAGAGACAGAGAGAGAGAGAGAAAGGCAGAAAGGTAGAGAGAAAGTCAGAGAGAGAAAGAGAGAGAGAGAAAGAGATTATAGAAGTCTACCGTGTAAAAGCCGAGCATTACAAGGAAAAGAATCCTTGTAGCACGGTATCGGTGTGAACCTGACACTGTATTAGCATCGGCTAATTGTAAGTGGTGAAGAACGCCAGTGCGACTCTCATTGTCCTACGAGCTCGTTCTCGCAATTGACGTTTGGTTAGGCTTGTTAGTTTGGCGTGAGTCTACGGGGAATCTTGCGCGTGAGAAAGGCCACTTTGCACATTCAAGCGGCACGTCGGCTCGAGGATCGTTGAATTTGTCACGGAAAAGCATGGGGGACTGTTCCAGAGCGAAGCAACTAAATTCGCAACGGTGACAGTTCGGCCCTGCCGAAATTGGCCGACGTGACGATGAATGTGCAAGCCGTGGGACTCTTAGTATCCAGCAGTACCGATATACAAAATAAGTACACAGCGTTGCTCTGTAATTGATGATGGCCACGTACAGCCTACTTTTCTACGCACGTCGCGAAGCGCGTGGACACGCCAGCGGCCTATTCGTCTTTAATAATAATGCGTCTTCCCACAATCGCGGATCGCGCGGCAGTGTGGATAATAATACGTATGTACACACAGAGTATATATAAATATATATGGATGTGTATATATGTATACATATATATAATATTATTATACACCCGCTCCGTAATATGTGGACTTACTTGTGTACGAGAAGTCTTCACCTATGCGGTAGAGTGGAGGACGGAGGAGGAGAAGAAAGATCGAACAGATAGACACACAGAGATAGTTAGTTAAAGGTTCTCCTCATATCGTACCGGTGCGCGAGTGTCTATGCGTGTCTGTGTTCTTGTGTGTGATGCCGCGTGAGTCTACGAGATAGATTAGTGTGTATGTGGGGTGGGCGCATAAGTGTGTGCTCTCGTGACACTAGGCCATCGACGAAAGTGAATGAGTGGTTGTGCGCGGATCTAATATGTGAGCGGGAGAGCGAATGAGCGTGAAGTGTAAGATGCTTGAATGACCGATGCCAATGAAACTGTAGGGAGGTTTTCCCCTCGCAACCCCCGGTTTGAGGTGCACACATCGCTCATGTCGACAGACCGACAGCATAACCAGGTTGCTACTCTCCTTGATGCACACGCTTATTTGCCCACTGATGGAAGAATGACTTGCAGTTGGGTTCAACCGATCCCGCGAACCCCAACGATTCCTCGAATCGCCGGGAATCACTCTCGCGATCGTTCGCCCCACGCCAATCATTCTCCGGCACATTGCAGAATGCTCCCTGAGACTCGCGGGCCCGACGCCAGGTGTACCAGTGCCCAAGGAGCGTTTCGTAATGCTCCCGATGTCTATTCCCCGTACCTATCGTATGTGTCTACGTGTGTCTGTGAGGGACACTCAGAAGGTAGACCGAGTGAGTCTATAATGAACATGTTGAGCGTAGGAGGGAAGGGAACTTTCCAGGGAAATGTCGGCACACACAGCGGATTGTCATCCCCGTGAACAATCAATCATTCGTCGCATCTGCCAAGAGGGCGAGTAAAAAACCACGGTCATAGAGAGCTAGGCGCTAAAGTAAGGTCTAAAGAGACGACGAGTGTTTAGATAGAGACATATCGAACACCGATGCAAGATTAAGATTAGAGGTATAGTAGTATCAGACTCAAGGCAATCACATCACGTGAATATATAATATATAGTGTACGTAAATGTAATAGGTAGAATGTAAGATATCGGAACCGTATGTATAAGTATACATATGTCATCTCATAATTCCACTCACAACAATAACCACTGAGAAACACTTACAAACCTCCGTGAAAAACTACATTCAAAAAACGACACTGATATATAATAATATGTAACCCCAGTTGCACAAAAAAATATATATGTATGATAAGTGTACATAAATATATGTACGTGTATATTTAATCAAGAACATCACACCAATAACAAAGGCAAAAGAACACTAACGATACTCTACTCTGAAACGATTCGTTGTCAACCCGGACAAACTCTCTTAGAGATTAGCACAACGAGCTGCGCTCTATTTCTACACTATATGCGTGTAGATACGTTTCCACTAACGCTGATGTCTCGGTGACACCTGCGAGGCAGTCTAACTCGCCACTCCAGCCCGTGTAAGAAAGAACACGAGTCAAAGGGCGAAGCGCTTCTCCCTCACTGAACGTTATGCTAGCCCGTAACGAATAGTAGAAACAAGAACACAGCGCACTCGTGTACCCGTGGGAAATTTCACGGACTAAAACTCATCAATGCACGCGAACACAGAACTTCCATGGATCGAGTGGGCCTTAACGACAATACAGTTCGCTTGGAAAACTGGCAGAACTGGCGCGGAGTGACGATGACAAAGCCTGATTACGTTTGGTAGAAGTTGCTTCTACTTTATGTAGAGTCGAGCATGGCAGACAACAATTTCATGACGCTCCGTCGAGCGTTGTACAAGGAAATTACGTTATCGTTAAGGCCACACGTGGGAACGAAAGCTTTCAGGGAAACATGACATGAATTCGTACAGATAATCGTGTTGCATCTCTGCACGATGAACATTTAGGATTGACGTGTCCCATGTGTATAATGAAAATCTGAACGATCTTTGTGAACGTGACCTTTAAGTCGACTGAATTAATTGGCCCAAATGGACTGGAATATCAATATCAATATCAATATCAATGTTATATCCATGTTGTCAATGGAATGTCAATGTTAGGCACGAATGTCAGTGGGCTAGTTTCCGTCCTTGGGAGGTACGCACCTTTCACGTGAAACACATGAATCAGGTGGTGAAATAAGAAATATCTAATATTGAGTAAAACAAATGCTTATATGTAGTGCTCGGTTGAATTAAAGGTCACGATGCTGCGGTTTAATGGTTTTGATGGCATATAATGCCGCCCGATAAACTGGCGCGGTTGGATTTCGAAACAGACGGATTCCAGAGGGAGAAAAAAAATAAACAGAAAGAAGATGACACGTGAAACACAATCTACACACGAGGGATACGTACTTGCTCTTCCCACTAGCTGAACAGCTCGCACGCCTTTCCGGAATTTGGCCACTGCCCGAAGGGAGGAGAACCAGAGCTGTTAGTTGTCACACCAAAACAATGTCATCCTAGATGCGGGGATGGCAACGGGTAAGGGCAATCTAATTCCAACGTCCCAATCGACGTGTCACGTTAAGGAACGCTCGTAAGATTCTCGCACGTTTATAGTAGTGCGGAATGTGATAAAATATCGGTCTTCGGCACCGACATCCTCTGACCCGAATGAGCCTCGTGCATTTGTGTGGCTAAACAATGTTTTCATCACATACAGAATGATTGATCAATTGTTCGATCAATCAATTGCCAGTATGAGTAATCAATCACTCTCTGAATCGATCGCGACGTGACCATCGATGGGGAAAAGGGTCCTTATCAACATTGGTGTTAGACAATCATTTGCATCAGTGATTTCGGGCCTACGGTGGTTAAGGGACTTGCAAATGGCAATGAACCTTCTTTCCATCAGAGCACTGTCTCACAAAGACTGAAGTGCTCACAGGGTGGGGACTCTGACATCGTGGGGGGAACGCTTTTCACAGAGGTGTGACAATAATCAGTTAAGGTGTTGGCAGAATTGTTGTGATGTTGTGGGTGAATGATGTCGAATATGCACAAGGTATGAGGGGAGACCGTTGTATTTTCAAGCGGTGTGTTCAATAAACCCTGGGCATTGATAGTCGTCATCCATATAGAGGCTTTTGTACTCTCGGGTGCTTATACGACAGTATTCACTTGTCAGCCAATCTCGTCGGATTGGCATGAGTCTCGCCGTCAAAGAAAACATCGAGAACATTATCAGAAATAACACTTCACACGCACACACCCTTTGTCCAGGATACATAACACCTAAGAATCGAAACGAAAGCTCCGAATCTTCCTCGAGTGCTGGAAAGTTTCTCTAGAAAACACTCTACGAGTTGTCGGACGGATGAACTCCGTAATAATATCTAGTCGACCTTTCGCCAGTTGAACGTAGTTTCTCAGTGTTTTGATGTGATTCGTAAACTCTAGCGCAGAGTCGCAGATACTATGTTCTTATTTAGGGCTAAGAAGGACAGCTGTCGCCCTATTGCATCACAGTACTTGACTACGTGGTTGGTACTATAATAGAGCTACATAGGATGAATTAAATGGAAGACGGTTTGGTAGGGGCTCCAATTAGACGTAAGAGTTAAAATGGGAAAATTTCACTTTAACTGACATTTCTCGTGAACTTCGTACTGCGTCAAGGCATATTCATAACAGTTTTTGCTAAATAGAGGTACCTCAGTATTTGGCATGTGTGCAAGTGGGTACAAGAAGAAAATGAGGATCACGAAAAATGCCATAGAAAATGCACATACCTGTACATCACGCACAAGTGTAAGTCATCCGGAACAAAGTACCTATTAAATTCACCTCTAAGGAAAAAGACTACGGACAGTCTTCGGCTACTAGACGAATGGTTACGGTATGTACACGGTCCTCAGATTTAAGTGAGGGCGGAGCGCATTAGGTTTTCCTGGAAAATCGATTGGGCGGGAAAAACTGGAAAAAAGTTCTAGTCGACATCTACTCTCAACGACATTTCCAAAACTGTGAAGATCTCTTGTATGAGGTAAAATGGTGGGCTTGCGGTAAACTCGAGGCAGAATAGAGAAACGTGAGAAAAGTGGTTAATGAAACTCCACGTAAGCACACTGAAACAACAGTTAAGAACAATAATTATTGGCAAGCCTGAAAGATAAACGAGCAAACTGCTTTTGTTAGTGAAACGTGACAGCCATTAACGTGTAGACATAGAGTAGTACGGATTCGGCAGCGTGCTTAGCGAGAAAGATGCGAATATCTGCGGAAGCAGCGTTGCTCTCTGTAATTACACAAGCTAATTCGAAGAAATCAATCAACTCAGTCACGTAAAATCCTGCCAGGAAAAATCGCGATTCTGTTCGGCCGAACTTGTACCATCCCTGGAAATCGTGAGGATCAAGCGGCGCGATTTGTAATTCGTTAGTGCTGGTTGGTAGTCAACCCGACTGTACGCATACGTATATAGGAAAAAGACGAATGCTTGAACAATACTTTGGTTAAATACTTTGCCGTCAGCGTTAGCGAAAGCCCAGCGATAAATAATACGAGTGTGAACAATTTTAGAAGACAAACGAGAGGAGGTTTACTTGGCGGGTAGTATGGAGTAAGCGGGTCTGGGTCCACAGTAGACCACGACAAAATGTGTAGTTCCTTGGACCTCCGGCCTCACTTACGCCATCTTACCTCGTCATCGGACTAACGAAACTCCGTCCGAGCCAGTGGTTGATTTTTACAAAGGCGTGTGAGAGGGAAGTAGCGAGTAACCCAGATACATATAATCAAAGTGATTGCAACTTTGAGCTGCTCGTCACTTGACCCGGGCGGAGCTGTATTTTGTCAGAATAATTTGCATGTCCCACATTACATTCGTTTCGCTACACACTCACTTCGGTTCCTCAGGGACAAGGGGGAAAGGTGGCGCGCATTATTCTGACAAAATGTTTGATGGTACCTTGATGAAAGGATGTGCATTCAGGATGAAAGGGACGGAAAGGAGGGCGGAAACAGGCATACCGTCGAGGTAACTGCTGTAGGCAGTGTTTCCCTTCACCATGCCGGTCTGCATCATCATCATCCCCACATCTGGAAAAATCGAGCGGTCGGCCCGCACACGTTTTTCGTGAGTACACTTGTAAGGACATTTTATATACATCGGGCAGGTCGGGCAGGTCGGGCAGGGGGTGGGCATGGGGCACGAGGGGTGGACCACATAAAAATAAAGGAAAAAATATCTCTATTTACTACGTAAACTGATGGACAATGAGTTTCATTAAAAAAGACACTTATAGCTATTGCCTCTCAGCCTCACACGTGCGATTCTATGCGCAGGGGCATCAAACGTGACACGTACAGGGGTGGGTTAACTCTCACTCGATGTGCGTGTTTACTAAACCTATTTAAAAATCCTTTGCTATATACACAAACATAGGGAGAACTAAGGGACCACACACGCGCACACTGTCGCGACAAACTTGATGCCGGTCCAGCGGCTGAGACAGCACTGGCTCGGTTGGCTAGAAAAAATATGGTGTAAGCTCGGCAAAGACACACTTGGGTTACCTTCGAAGCACCGCTCTCCATCCCTGGATTCTCTTCACGCCTGAAAACCTGAAGGATTGGAGATGGCTGGCCTACGTAAAATCCCGGAGATCGAGTGGAAAGGACTCCGTGAGAAAGAAAGTGAGAAAGAGAGAAAAAGTGAGAAAGAGAGAGAGGAAGAGTACGAGAAAGAGAGAGAAAGAGAAAGAGAAAGAAAGACATTGATTGCCCAGGGTTTAGGGTATCGTAAAAATATGGGTCTCGTTTTCAAGTGAGCGAACTGGATCTCGTAGCTCGTCGAATGGGGATGGGACTACCACGTGGACGCGTGTGTGTGCGTGTATGGCAATGTCATATGTATGCATCAGAGAGAATCACTCCTACCGGGCACAAAACCCCTGGCCCTTTTCTTCTCGACGTGGCCGCAATTGAGCCCGGCGAAAATGCACCTGAGCAGCACCGAGACTCCTCCGCAAACAATCTCAACTTTGTCGGACAGTGTTCGAGCTCGAGCGACCGTGTATGCAGTGGGTACACACGCTTAATCGAAATCGAGCTCGAGCGGGATCGCAGAAGACGCGCGATTATTTCGATCGGCTCTCGATCGACCGACGAGGGATTCATCAATGACAGCTGGCACGCTGAGAGTTCTCACTTCTCACAAGATCAGAGATAGGCAGAGATAGAAAGAGGCGGAGTTACATAGACTAGAGTTCTTAATAAAAGAGCGGGGTATAGACAGTCGGAGAGAATGGGGGTACAGGTGGAGAGAGAAAGAGAGAGAAACAGAGAGACAGAGTGACAGAGAGAAAGAGGGAGAGAGCGAGATAGAGATAGAGACAGAGTAGAATCTAGAAAGTGAGAGCGAGAGATAGTGATGTAGACAAATCGTTAGACAGAGAGTAAAGAGCGATTGGTAAGAGAGAGAGAGGTATAGAGAGATGAGACAGATAGAGTGAGATTTAATTGTACGAAGCTGTCATACCATTAAGGCGTAAAGAATTAGTCGAACCGGATTCTAGTCATGCATGCAAGGCGGGCGAGAAGGGCACATTCTAGAGAGTGCAGACTAACTTCTTTCATTGGTCAGGTGGACATGCGCCAACTGACTGAACTATTAGGGCGTACATGACACATGTAGACTGTGTGGTGTATGTGCGGGTGTGTGTCTGTGTGTTCATTGGACTCTCGTTTGTCACGTTAGCCTTCTTAATCGCCTGAAATCTACGCAAAGGCCGGGTTTCACAGTTTTTCGTCGACCCCTTCGCGTGCAAGATTGCACTGATTGGACGACGCGATTGCGAACCTGTGTGAATTTCACATTAAATATCGCATGACCTCCGGCCGAGCTTTGAAAAGTGCACGTATGGCCAACTGCAATTTACAAAGTCTAATGGGATGGTTTCTATAGTATAGGACTGCAATAAGAAGCACCGATCATTGTTTCTCCAATGAGGCATTCGTGAAAAACGACGAGGTACCCAATAAAAGTGGCACTGCAATGGCCACGAACAGTATCGTGTGAGGGGGGTGGGGGTCAAAGATGCAATCATCTCAACGTCATTGTCATCGCCATCATCACCATTATCATCAATACAGCGCCACCGCTTTAGTGTATGCATGTGTAAGTGTGTGTGTATGTATAATATAAGAAACTGATTGGCAGTCGTGTCGTGTGCCGCAGGATAAGAACGTTCTAGCAGAAACACGCAGAGTTGGCGATAGCGGCACAGAGAAAGTGAGAGAGAAAGAGAAAGAGAGAGAGAGAGAGAGAGAGAGAGGCGACAGCTCCCAAGAAAATGGGGAGCAGACATAGCGGTAGATATAGAAAGAGCGAAAAAGAGTAATCGCGATCATATGTGTTGAAGAGGAAGAGAACTGTAATACAGAAGTCGGGGAGTATCGTAGAGTGAATGGCGATGATGAAACGGCAGGCACGAGCATGACGGAGATATAAAAGTCGGTATCTAAATGTCTTGGCTGCGTGACGGCGAGGTCAAGAGCCAGATCGAATTCAAACGGACAGCAAGAAGGTAAAACAAGATATAGTGTAAAGAGACAGAAAGAGAAATAGAGAAAGAGAGAGTCTGAGACGGCAGGAAAGACTAAGCGAGCGAGTGTGAGACGTTACCTAAGTCCCGGCCCCAGGAGCGCTGCTGCTGCCCCACTAGATCATATATCACAAGAGGATGGTCACAACCATGTCACTTCGTTAATGGTCGCAGTTATTAACTGCTACGGCTCTCGGTGGCGTAAGGATAGTCAGATTAAAAGAGCGAGAGAGAGAGGGGGAGAGAAGACAGAGTGTAATAGAAAGAGTTAGAGACTTGGGGATGAGGGCGGGAGAGTTGTGGATACAGAGGGAGAGCTTCCCGCATGTTTTGCCCGGTATCTTACGTGTCTAAGTTTTATGTTATCTCACTATTTGTCCTTGCGAGTCACACGAATTCTCCTGTTACCATTGTCCACTGAGGCAGAGAGAGAGATAAATAGGGGGGAGAGGGGCGGGGTTGAAATAGACGAGGATGCAGTTTGGGTCGATCTTCAAAGGGGGCTCGCAACATTGGTCGACGTGTGATTCGCAAATTGGCGCTGACTATTGTAAGAGCGCCCTATGTGCACACACACAGGGTGTATTTCGCCAATGGTCATTGGGGAATGTAATCGCCCGTTGAGACGTCTAACACACGGAGTTCGGTTAGTTAGAAACTCATTAGTTAGCAGAGAATTCTCGGCAAGTATCGAAAGAGAGGAGGCTGTTTGGGGATTTCTAGACTAGAAAGACTTACAATTTTTGCACTTGCACTTCTTGATCAGAGTCTCGTCTTTTATGTTCTCGTGGCATGCTTTGCAATAGAACCACGCCCTGCGAACACACGAAATGTCGAGTGTCAGGAACATCTTGAACGGCACTTGAGACACATTCATTCGTTAGAACAAGCATTGTGATATCATGGCACAGCATCGGACTCTCCTCACCCTTTCCCCCGCGAAATATGAGGCTTCCAACTCTTCTGTCGGATTATGTATGCATGTACAGTATGCAGGCGCTTTGAGAGCGAAATGGAGACTTACCGCTTCACTTCGTCAGCAGATTGAGCAATGAAGAATCCCTGAGTATTTGCAGCGATCTTGGCACCACGCGGGTTGATTGAGATCTTGCTGTCGCCGCCTCCTTCGCCCTTTATCTCGATCGCCAGCAGCAGGAGCTTCAATTTCGTGAAGCACAACCTAGGGCAAAGTCAGTGCATAATGTTTCGTGCATTGCTGGAATGCCGATTTCAACACTGATCTAGCGTCGCGGACAACTTTCCTCCTTTTGGTATGAAGCGATTGTTGTGGAGCGTCTTGTGCTTAGCGAGTGTCGGTGAAGACTAAAGGGTAGAACCACTCTGACGCGAGACCACTTAATTGGCCTTGAGTCTCTTTGGCATAACCGAATTGGGCCTCGGTTATGCCAACAAGAAAAGGATCGAGATGATCAGTGATCAGCAAAGAAGAATTAGTAAGCGGATTTGCAATACGTTAAACTGGGACATCGCTTGAATGGTACTACATGAACATTACTACTTCTGCTGTAAAACCAAACGAAATCCTTCGATCCCGAGATCGTATTACACAGAGAGGGTTTCCCATTACTCTCCACCGGAACGATAGCCGAACTAGTGCGTGGCAGACGCGAAAAACAAAGCCATATTTTAACTTTTGCTGGTATTTTCAGGAATAATACTATAGATTACGTTACTATTGTGCGATATATCCAGTATCCAGTGACACCTGATACATGCCGCTTGCCATCCTCTGTTCTGGCGGTCGTTCCACTTTGTCGGCAACGAAGAGCAGAAGCCATTTATCATTTATACGTCAAAAACTTTGAGGTAGATTTTAAAATGATATTAAAATAATTCTCTTAGTTGCACGCACAGGCGCATATGCTCTTCGTTGATCTGCTGGATCTGCTATAATTCCAAATGACAGGGCTTGCATATGAATTTGTGAATATCGTTCATAAAGGAAACGCGAAATGCAAATCTGACAGCCATTGCAATCGAACTATGTACCAAATGCCCAATAAATACTGGTACGCTCGCGAGCCGCCAATTTCATTTGGAATCCTACAAATCGTGTAAGTATTAGTTATGACGAGTGTGAACACCCACTGCACAGCCGCGCGCTAATGCCGCTCGCTTCCGGTCTGCATACGCTCAATTGCCGACATTTCCTTTCCCCAAAATGGAAGAAATTTGTGGCTGCAGAATTTATCAGATCGAAAGCTGCGGATTCAGCGCTGAGCTCTGCCACCTCGGCGCGTGAAACGAAACATTAAACAACCATGCGAAATGAGCGAACCGGCAAACATTCGAGCAGGCGGTAAAGCTGCAAGGGTGCTATTAAGGTGGTTAATACCCAGTTAGTTGCACGCGAGCACATGCTAATTATAAGATAGTGAGGGTCCAGTGCGCTCTAGTTTAAGGCAGTACGTCCTCATCTACTCGAAGTGCCGCGAAAGACGTGTGCTAACTACAACTCGATAGACTTCGTTACGAGCGAACAGCCTGACAGTTGTATAAGCAGCAACGTGAAGAGGACTAATCATTAATCATACGATACGGACATACTAAAGTAGGTAGCTAGAGTATAATATGATAAGGGAGGAGAGGCGCATATCTCATGGGCGTCAACACGCCCAAATACGCAAAACGAAACTGTGACGTCAATCCATGGTGAGAGTGCAAAACGAAAGGATGGACCTCCAAAGGAACCAATACTCCTAGGCGCAAACAACAAGACACAGTTGGCGAATAGAAACAGTACTTTATGAATCGCTATTCAAGAGTGAATCGTCCGCGAATTACGCTAGGACAGAGAAATACAGTGAGAAGGCACACACATTTTGCAAGTGCTTTTCCCGAGAAACGGGAGACACTCTACCCCCTTTTCGATGCGGGCTACGTATTGAATCTTGATTCTGAGCAATTCTTACCGAGGGCGGCCACTGTTTCTATATCGGATATCGCAATCTCACGCTAGTTGAAGTCGAAACTGATAATAGGCATGCACTTGTGCACGATAATAAAACTGAACGCGAGAATACACTTCTAACCGGGACTCGAAGAGTACAAGACGGTTTGTTCTACCAAGACGTCACAAATACAAGAACGCAAAGTAACTCAGCGGCAACGACTATCTAGCTAGGTCGGCTAGTCTGTGGCACGCAAAATCGTAAGGTGCAAGTGTGAGATAAATGCTGCGAAAGGTGGATTTTGCTCTTAAGTCTCGTGCCACAGCGGCTCGCTGGAAATAACGCTCCGACCAGCAGCCACGGTATATCATATCACCCGTACAATCTCTCATAACCAGTGTCAATGTGTTACAATGAGACTTGTACATTGTCGGTTGTTTTGTGGAGTAAGAGATCAGCATGGCATGCGTGTACAAAGAACGCATCTTGTTAAGAGAAGATTAGAGAAACGCTACATCTAAGAGCACACAGCATCGCAAGGATACGGGCATGGTGGATAAGAGAAAGAGAGATTATTTTCCTCACGTCCGCTATGTCGTATATTCGCGTATGCTCGATCCAAAAATGCAAGGGTCACGGAATGAGAGAGAGAGAGAGAAAGAGAGAAAGAGAGGGAGAAGAAGGAACAGATGCGACAAAAAATTCAAGCCGCGTGTATCCTATATACGCGCTTGCCGAACTGGAAAACTCCCTCCGTGAAAAATACCTGGTCTCGCGTTTTTTGTACTGCGCGAACACTACCTTCCACAGAGAAACTCTCCTTTCGCCCGCAAAACTCTGCGCCATAAAGACGTCATTATCGAAGCAAAAACGCACACTTTCCTGGTGCAAGAGTGCAGAGCTCGCGGTGCACGACCCGCAGCGATTAAAACGCTTTAACGAGCAATTTGAGAGGAACGAGCGCGCGCACGAATTGCTCGGTTTCGAGGTAGCGCTCGTTTCGGGATTACGTATCCATGCAGAGCTCGCCCGGCAAGATGGGCCTGAACTTGTTGGCGTCCAATCTCGATGTCAATTAAGTGCGGCAAGAATTTCGAGGTCATTAATTCTCCCCCAACTGACACTGGGAGTTAGAAGGAGATGCACCCCCCCCCCCCCCCCCCCCCCCGATAGAAATGCCGTTACTGTGCCAATGGCATACTGGATAGCCAGGAATCGCGTGCCCCGAACTTCCAACAATTTCCGAGGCCAGTGTTTAAAGCTCTTTCTCGCACCAATTTGGCCCGATTTCCAATCGAGCCTTCCAATTACAGCGCAGGCCGCAGCGCCGCATCACGGGTCGATTCCCCGTGAAGTCTGCACTCCAGAGCCGATCGGAGATCGCTACTTCTACGGCAAGTATAAAGAAACGAAGGGACCGGTGCAAAGAGACAGAAAGATCGAGCAGGTCGCAATAAAAAAGAAAATGAAAAACCAAAAGAGACTGCCGCAGTCCAACGGGGTCTACTGTCCGTCTGGCGCGTACAAAAATTACAGGGGGTACATTCCACGTGATACTGGCGCGCCAAACGAAACCAACAGAGATAGAAAAAAAAGATAGAACGTAAACAGTGAAAAAAAAAGGAAGAAAGAAAAATCAGAAAAAACTACAATCTACTCAAAGTACAAGACAAAATGAGGTAGCGAAAAACTCTTCGATTCCACACGCTCGCTTCGGAATCAAAAGACCGAGGTGATATGGGGCGATCTGTATACTCGCATACGTGTGTAAAGTACGTGTATACTCGTGTATGCGCAGTGTATGCCTAGTCGAGTACATGGGATCTAGAGTCGGAGATGTGTGAAAGGGTGTGCCAGATCGGGATGCCGACCTTATTTTATCTTGTAGGTGTTGCACTAGTGTCTCGTGTGATTCTCGTGTCACGTGTGCATTGTATGAGTTGAGGTATATGTGTGTGTGTGTGCGAGCACTTCTATTCTCAAATCAACCATTCGTATTTAGGAGAATGCGAGTTGTCTACTTGTGGTATACTTGTACGTGTGCTTCCGTCTGTATGTGTATACATATGATGTGTGCGTGTGTGAGTACTATGATGTACTGCTCGCTGATAAGTCTGCGTGTGTGTATGTGGCAGCCAGTTTCAGCGAGGACTTACTCGCTGGCTTGGGGGAATGTCATCCCGGTAAAGGACGGGGAGAGGGTTTCCGTGTACATCTCGCAGCCCGTGCCCTGCAGGTAATCATTCTGCCACGCCTGAGTGTCCGGCGACTGAAACACCAACCAGGCCCGCACGTCATCAAATCTTTCAAGATCCACGACGCACCTCGCTGCAGCCAAAAGCTCTGCGCGCCTGCGAGGCAGGACACGCGAGGCATCTTGGCCCGCTTCTGCTCCGGCGGCTCTTAGGACGGAATGTCCTCGCTCGCTTAGCGCTGACACGGAAAACCACGATCGAGACAATGATTCGAAATAAGGACAACGTCGCCACAAAGGCATCCTAGGGAACGAAGTCTGTAAAAAAGTCTCGTTAGAAGTCTTAAGGCGACTGGCTACGGAGTGAATGGTTCTAATGTGTGGGATGTTCGATCGGGCCCCGGGTTAGGCCGTTCTCTTCTAAGACTCCAACTGCCGGCAATCCCTGTTAATTGTGAGCAGAGACAAGAAGCTTATGTACCCTTGACATTACTTAGTCCGACGGTTTCCTTGGTAGGCTTGTCTTCAGTGCTGGTTAACCGGCCGCAATATTATGAAGCATTCAGACACTACTATTGTACACGATCCGATTGCAGCATTTCACTCTCGAGCGCACTAATCCTTAAATGCAACTAGACATTCCGACGGACCTCACTAGCGCCGATGATACACGGGTGAAAGGGTCGGCTTTCGCAGGGGCTTTCGATGCTCCGTAGCTAGCCGGGGCTACGGGGGTTAGACATTTTGGAAGCCTCGAGGTTCGCGTTCTCCCCGCGGTACGTCTTCCATGGTCTCATGATCAGCCGCGATTCGTGCTTGACTCTTTCCACACTTACACAAGCTGTCTTTCATGCACGGTGGAGCTCTGAAGCCGAGCGGGAGCGCTCTTTCATGAGAGTATAAGAGAAGGAAGTAGCGAGACCGCTGCACTCCCGATCCCCGAACGCCAGCCCGAGCTACGGCCTTTTCACGGGCATAACGTTTGTGTCGTTAACTAGATCGACTGTGGAACCGACTCGCTACCCTTGCCAACCCTTAATCTACCGTCCGCTTACAGTTAATGCGTGTTATTGTTACGATATTTCGTTAAACGCGCAAGTGACACGACCCGCAATCAACGCCGCGCATACAGTCCTCGAGTCAACGAGTGTCGAAAGCCCGCAAGCTCGCAACAGCCGAGCGATAACGACATCATGACACTTCATTAAAACCATTAGTACGAGTTTCCCATCCGGGGAAAGTAACAAGAATGATAGATAATATGACGGCCCCGTCGATGCTCGTGACTCTAGCCAACTTGGCGTTATATCACTGTCGATAACTCAGCAAAGAAGCAAGCACGGTTGATCGGTTTGTGGCTGCTCCCGATTTCTGGGACATTCCCGATGGACTCATGAGGGGGTTGCAAGAAGGCCGTGACACTCGCGCGATTTACATAGAGGGGTGAAAATACAGAAACATTACTGAAGCGATGAAGGGGTGGCTTACATCGATTAGGTGTAGCACAGATACGGTATGGTACAATATAGTTTGACACGATCATGTATTATATGTATACGTATATACATATATAGATATACAATCCATACATATAGATGTATATAGCGGAGTGGAGCGTAGTGAGAGACATAGGCGAGAGGCGAAGCTTCATCCGTTCTGTATATCTTTTTTCTCCTCCTCCGATTCAAGAGACTGCAACCCTCCTCTCGAGAGTGATCGCGCCACGTCGACGTCGTTAGCGCGGGCGCGAAGAAAGCTTCGGGATTCTCGGGTCGTGCGAGAGCAAGGATTTTCTCAGTGCATCCTCCCTCGAAGGTATGTACTTTTTACCCGAGCGGCACTCGAGATGGGCGATCGTCAAACATGCAAGTCGGATAGAGAAAAAGAGAGAGAAAGAGAGGGGGGCACACGCGCTGCCACGAGGAAACCTCGTTGCAAAGTGCACGACGAATGTGTGTGTATCAAAGAGTGAATTGCCCTTGTTAGCCCTGAAAGGAATCAACTGCACATCGATACTGACGAAAAACAAGTATTTGAATTCCCCTGGTGCCAACACCAATGACCCGAGACATATGCTTTCCCGTAAGGTAAGCGAGGGAGGCTAACATGTGCCTGTGTACGTATTGAGTGTCAGATTAATTGCGAGATATGCGTATGGATATGAGGAAGATTGTCTGTGTTAAGTGAAAACGGGAAGACGGTACGCCGGGTCTCGTCTCTTGAATCAGAGATGCACGTATCTGCTGGATGTTGGGTTGGTCATGGACCGACTTACTCAGTGGCTTTGGCAAAGGGCATTCCAATGAAGGTAGGGCTCAGTGTCTCGGTGTACATCTCCATTCCGGTGCCACGAAGGTAGTCATTCTGCCAAGCCTGTATATCGGGCGACTGATACCAATCAACCAACCATTTCTGAATCACACACGCTCCTATGCATGTACGGGTACCGCGCGACTATTGCGTCCACAGTGAGAGAATGTGATTGGTTAGAGTCGATACTAATAATTACACGGTAACTAATCAAGCTCGAAGCCATACCATGGGCAAGATTGTATGGACGAAATCAAAAGAACTGTCGTGTGTACTCCGGCTCCGTCACGTAGCTGGCAATGTCCAGCGGAATGTATGTATGTACATTGAAAAAAAGAATGTAAAAACGATGAGCTTCGATAAGCTTACGGGTCTCGAAAGGGAGAAACATGGATCGCAAATGAAAAGGTATCGCTTTCTGGCAAGTCAAAAAAATCTACGTTCCGCGATCACTGTGAACGAGCGGATCGTGGGAAGTCCTGAGTGAAGAGTCTCGTTTACACATGCATAGATGAGAAAGATTAGGAAAAATTATTGTCTGCCGGAGGACGACATTCTACTGACCGTCTTAAAGGAACGCATGGCGAAAAGGTTGGCCATCATTGTACTGAAACCCGGCGCAAGACAGGACTGCGCTATGAAGCCCAGCTTCAACTCTGCCAGGCAGATTACGTCGTCGCCCTGTTTCCAGTCCCATGATGGAATGTTTAGTAAGTAGGCCTGGAACAAGTTTCCCCTCGTCATATAAACACCGGCCTCCACCCCCACATTCCGGCAGCGATAAATTCCCGGGCAAGAAATTTCTTCGGAATATTGGGTTCAGGGCTGAAGGCGGCAAGTTCGCGAATCTTCGTAAGCCGAGGGCAAAGGGAGAAGTTTCATTGGCGGTACCTTGTTGTGATATTGCATTAACTGAATGATAACACGAATGTCATCCGAATAGTTCTTGATGGAGATGACACGCATGATGTTCGCTGCATCCTCGGCGTCCGGGTCCTGACAGTACTTGTTCGCCAGCACCAGACACGCATCCGCTTCGTGAACCTAGAATCCAGGGGAACACTCGATTTAGAACTGTCTCCGCTGGCTACGGAGTATCCAACTATTTACAGGGGAGAATGTCGTTTGGGCGAGGGATCGGAGAAGTCGCGATTTCTACAATACAAAATGTATCGTGTGGGCGAGTCTCGGATTAAAGAAAAATCTCCCGAGACACTGCAATTGTCTGACTCTTTAGAACCCGTGGCAAAGTCAAAGTTACATATGAAAATGCATGAAAGATCGAGTCGAGATACGACTGCTTTTTGAATCGTTCTGGTATGTGTGGGTAACAGTAGACGAAAGCTGATGTTGAAGATAAGCAAAACGCAGGAAGTGTATCAGGATTGAGTAACGTTGTTTAGAGAAATTAATCTTATATTGAAAACAACGGGGGAGATAGTTATGATATACAAGTTCACGTGCAAGCGGTAAAACACTAACGGCCAATTCTCCCGTACATTGCAGATGCGTAAGCAAGAAAGTGGATTGGTCAATTGCATACTGTGCCGATGAAGTCTTGAAAAGTTGTACATAGACTTCCGTCAATCTTCCATACAAGATCAATGTTGAAAGTAGCTCGGGGCTACGAATCTACAATGTACACTTCCATTACTTCTATTCCAACACGAAAGCAACTTGCTACTACATTCAATCGCGTACACAAACTCCAACAGAATCTCGAGTAAACATAACTCTAGAAACTCGAAGCACATCTAAGGTATATACATGCGCATCTACCGATCGTTACCCCGATCTAAAAAGAGGGAAGATGCATATATGCAGCTATGGAACTCAGCTTACCGATACCAATGCAGAATACATTAAATGTAATTGAAAATATGCAGTCTAATACTTTAATAGGATCTAATTCCGTTGATATAACCCTTCTCGAAGCTGGAGAACGTACCCACCTGGCTCAGCGGCAGGCATACCAGTGGATGCAAATGACCTTAAAGGGGCTCTCTTCCACGTTAATTAAAGTTAAAAAATTACTGACCCCCGGACCATTTACCTCCGATAAGCTCGTCCGATTCGTCCGAAAATCGTCAATATCAAGAGACATAAGGGATGAATTGGATAGATTGTAGTCGCTTACGAGGTGCCCTAACGCATCGTAGCTACCGCAAATTAACGGCTCACACGAAAGCAAACGACAGCGGAGTAGACGCGACCAGAGGGTTTCGTGTAACACATCGTCAATATGTACATGGGGACACACAGGCAACAACCATCCCATCGGGCAGTAGCGTTTGCCCAATCTACGCAACGCTTCTTCCCGAAATGCTATAGAACACTGGCCGCAACAACCATGACATCCCGCATCCGTGTATACTACGAGGGTCGGATGAATGTGACCATGAATGAATCAATGTAAAAACTCTTTTGACTGCGGTCAAAAAGGTAGATCGCCAGATTGAACAAATGGATGTACAGGGCACGAAACACGTGGAAATGAATTGATTCGTAGCGCAAAGAGACGTTCCCACATCCAAAATAAAGTGAGGGTACAACATAGATCCCACTGAACACACGAAACTCAAAGCAGACATTCGGGGAGTCCAGTCATGGAAGCTGCAAACGGACACGTGAGAAGACGACTGTACGGTCGAGAAGAGGTTCAACACAGACAGAGAGACAGAGAGGCGTGGACTCGTATACACAGAGATGAATAACAGTGGTCGGAAGTGTGATGGCACTCGTTAGTAATTGGGGTGAGAAGAGATCGGTGTCGGTGCACGGCGGAATGACACTTTTACATCCTGCAGAGGGTGAGCAGTCGCCGGTTAAACGCGATGGAGTTTGCGATGCTACTCACCTTGACCCGCTGAAGGTCTATGGGGTTCATGATGGTCCCCTGAAAGAACTCCACGGTGGTGAAGTGTCGCTTGAACAGCCCCTCCAGTTCGAGATCTGGCGGTTTCCTAAGTGGCGCAGGACCGACAAAACGATACGTTCCTTTTTATAAATAATATTCACCCCAGCCTTCGGAGAGAGAGCGCGTTGGCTCAGAGGCGCGCGATAAATCGCTTGACGGTAAATCTCATTTATAATACAGGCATATGAAACGAATTAAATAGTCATTGGGATGTGAGCCCCCGCGAGCGGAGTGGCAAGCCTCATCCGCTTGGACTCTGGCGAACATTGTTGCTGAAGCTCCTTCCGGCGAGGACGGCCCTCTGGCGCACCTGGTACACCAGCACGCCAGCAATGAATAATGCCGGCGTACATGCTACCACCTCATTCGTAGGGCCAGGAATGTATGCACGGGCCCGCTCTGATATAACAATAGATCTAAGTAAGTCTCTACTGCACGCTGATTCGGCTCCATAGCTTAATACAGCATACCATGCAGTCACAGGCGGTTGCTTTCTACGCTAAAGACGCCACACTCCCCCAAGTACCCTTTCGTCTCCATCTGGGTACACGGGTACGTGGGCGCGTATTACGCTTAAGTGTCACGGCACTTTACGTCTCAACCTCGACGAAGCCTTCCGATGGAACTCTATTACCCAAGTAACGACAACGCAAGAGAATGGTGCAAATAGCACAGGGTTTACGTACGAGCCCGTACGTGCCGTGACACATTACTAACGACTTTGTAAGTTGAAGAGAAATACCAGGGAAGAGAAGATGGAAAGTAGAAGTAGAGGAGAAGACTGTAGAGTGTGATAAGTGGGAGAGGCTAGAAATCGTAGAGACCAAGAGGGTCAAAAAGAGAGAGAGCGAGAGAGAAAGAAAGAGAAAGAGTTTAGCTCGTATACTCGGAGTAAAAGAGGGCAGGGGAGAGAAGAGAGGAGGTATTATTCAGTAGAGAGCAGCGAGCACTAGATTAAACCGAGAACATATTTATGTGCATAGCCTACGCACGTATATCCAAAGTATCATAAGATCAAGTACGTTTACTCTGGTAAACCTTGTAACAGGTGACAACGACTATTTCTATGAGACTGCATGACATGATGCGAATGACGAAAGGCATAAGAGAGCAATATGTAAAAGAGTCATGAGAGATAGAGTGAGTAGTCAGCCGTCGCGGCGCAACGTGTAATGTCCAGGCGAGTAGCGGTGTAAGAACCTATAGAACTCCAAGGGAGGAAGAACCGCGGGTGTTTCTTGAAGGAAGTCGGATTGAGAGGAGCGATCGGTTGGCGAAGGTGTTGGTGTGGTGGTCGGGTTGTTCTAGGGTTCGGGGTACCTTGACGCGCTCCAGATCCACGGCATTCATCATGGTGCCCTGAAAAAACTCCACGGTCGTGTAATGCCTCTTCAGGAGACCCTCCAACTCGAGATCTGGCTCTTTCCTGGAAACACAGATCACTCCTTACGACCATGGCGATCAGACCCCATGCGAGAATGCCCCCAAATCAACTTTGCCATCCGAAAGCGCGCCTTCTTCCCACAGTTTCGTCGCACAGTGGCTGCGATACCTGCTCAATTCCATCACCCTAAGTGAAAAGCCGAATTATCGCCTGCTCCACCGGCTTTCTTAGGGGCTCACTACCAATTAGGCAGTACCACATGTAATGTCCAATCATTGCTGCTCGTAGGTATGTACACCAGAAAGATTGCGGTCCACGCAAATCGGTGCACGATGACGTCACACTTACCATTTTGCCATCGTAACATCAATTATACAGAGACATACATAGACAATCAATTAAGAAGGAAATCGACGATCATGTGACAGTCGACGAACAAGGGACGAATGTGTAAAGTGGGTACTGAAGGTGGCGACGATGACAGTGACAGGCTTATTAGGACCCTACTAGCGGAAAGAACACACGACATGGTCAACAGAAGATATCACGAAACCAGGATAAGACAGATGAGTCGCTAGAAAATAAAGTGTTCTGTAAAAATTGGAGAACAGATTATATCCCGACTGAGCGGAGAGACAGAGGCGAACGGGGCTTAGCATGGGAATGATCATACCTGTGCAAGAAGACAACTTCCACGTCGACGTCTTCACGGTCCTCGTGCAAGAAATCCTTGAGGAAGTGCGAGACTGATTCGTAGGTGATGTGGCCACACACGACAATATGTCTGCCAACACAACGGACAGATTAGAGTTCGCTCTCGCATTGTCAGGACGATGATGTTAAAGAGGAAAAAAAGAGAGCGAGGTAGATAGATAGAGAGATAGAGAGAGAGAGATAGATAGAGAGAGAGATAGAGAGAGATTGAGAGATAGAGAGAGAGATAGATAGAGAGAGAGAGAGATAGACAGATAGATAGAGATTTCAAGCAACTACCATATAACACGTTCTATACAGTATACAAGTCTGCAACCAACTAACGATTTCATTACGTTTTCCTCTCTCCATTTGGCGGAGACACTCTTTCGCTCTGTGTATTTCCATTTGCTCTCTTGTCTTTGTCTGGATGTGGCCCGCTCCGGCCGTGCACCACCTATGTATGTACGCTTCTCGAGAGCGAACACTCACCGCGATGACGCTCGAGGGCGTAAACACGGTCAACTGGATAGGTGAGCAAAGGGGTGGCGCCAGACGGAGAGAGGCAGAAACGAGCGAGTGGATACTGTCGAGAAATCGTAATTCCTTTCTTTTTCCGTTTCTTTTCATTCTTTTGTTTCTGGTCTCGTATTGCCTTTTTTCCTCGTGTACCAGTTTAGTCTGCTGCCACAATGCGAAGGAATACGGAACTTTTGACAATTAGCAAGGCGCCGGCCGGCATCCCGGACTCTGTGCGTCGTTGAGACCGTGGGCGCGCGCACGCAAGCGCGCGCTCATGCCGAAGTGTACAGACCGAGGAGCGGAATGAAAAGCGCACGGTTTTTCGACTTTTCTTCCTCCATTTCTGATCAAGAGACACTCGGCGCACGTACTGATAGAGAGATAGAGATGGAGAGAAAGAGATAGAGAGAGAGAGAGAGAAAAAAAATTAATGACAATTTGGCAGACTGCTTCCGCAGAGAATGGATGTTTTCACCGTCGATGCAGTTTACAGCAAGACACGTGTTCACGTATACATATCACTGATTAATCACTATGCGATGCATATATAATCAAAATCAATGGTCTAAACTTACCGGGATCGTGATAGGAATTGGAGTGAGTTGTTTTAGCCGACTAACGTGATTGAACAACTATACACACACACCTATGTAGTAAGTTATCTGTGCTAGATATACACAATATAGAGATATAAGAGACAAGTAGGAGACAAGAATTAGAGTGGATACTTAAGAGTGCAGGCTCGTTCGTGTGTTATATAATCAGATATATATGTATATTCATATATATATATCCTTGCAATCAAATACTCAAGCACAAGACTCGTCGCTATACGTATCAACCTTCTACGTGCGATAGATATATCGTGTGTAGAAATATAATCACGGTGGCGCATACTCTTGCTAGTACAGTAGTAGTTACCACAAAGAATAGGGTAAGGCAGACGGTGCCTACGTTAAACAAGTAAGAGTAAATTGCAATGTATAAAGTAACAAGTTCCACCATGGCCATTCCATGCTCAACGCGTTCTACTACTCTGTGATCACTAGATAGATATCGGTATGAGGCTCATCATGAACTCAGCAGACACCCGCCGTTTGCACGATCAATTAGACATAGATAGTTCGCTGCCGATGTTACTCAGAGAGAGAGAGAGAGAGATAGAGAGACAGATAGAGAGAGAGACAGATAGAGAGTGAGAGAGAGAAAGACAGAGAGAGAGAGTGAGAGAGAGAGAGAGAGAAAACGTTTTGGAAAAAGGCTCGATCACCACGCGAGAGAGTGAGCGCGGGATGGAACGCAGACAGACAGCGGAGAACTCCGCCTTAGTGGGTCTTATGCAGACTAATGTGTCTCTCTGTGTCTCAGTGCCACTGAATCCAGCATGGGCCTGGAAAGTATGAACGATGTTTCAAAGCCCTACGGAGAGAAGGCTAACTTTAATCTACCATTCTGGGACCGGAATCTCGCAGTGTAGGTGTCGAGACGTGACTGTGTCATGGGTATAATGAGACGTTACGTCACGTGTGTTTGCCCACAAATGAGAGGTGCCTGTCGTACGAGCCCTACAGCCCATGTGGAACTGAAGCGAGAAACTCGGGGGAGAAACTCGTGCGCGTCCCACCATACTAGCCGGCGCCCGTGTTCCCGGTTCGACGATTTGAAAATTCCATCGACCCGCAGGGTTCTGGTTCTGGCCACTCTCTCACAATGAGTCGCGAGAAGTCTCACTCGACACGAAGGTCGGAAGTTTGGTCCGCGGGAGTTCCGTCCCTTCGGGGACGAATAGATCGGCAGGGCGAGAAGGTACACGCCGAGAAATTCCGAGCAGCGAATGGTAGAGAAAAATGCTGGAGGCTGGCATGAGCTCGCTGGACCGATGAGAACCCTGTGTACGTCGGCTAAGGCACCGTCACACCTTCTTCTTCCTCTCGTCGGGTAGTAGATAGATAAGTAAATACATGTACGGGCGGATTGGAGGACGAGGCCTTCTTCAACGGGGAGTTCCTCGCGACACACCCGTCGAATCCTCGTGTCCATTCGACAAGGACCCCATCTTCGCCGACTGTGCACTTGGTGTGGGATATATATACATATATATATATATGCGTATATATATATCATGTGCGTGTGTGAGAGAGAGAAAGAGAAAGAGAGAAAGAGAGAGAAGGAGAGAGAGAGATAGAGAATAGGTGCTCGGATTAGACCGACACGATGAGCGAGCGTGTGACCGTAGTGTAACCATACTCTCGTCGTCCTTACAAGACTGTCGCAGCTAAGATCAGCTAGACTACTAGAATTGCACCAGTAGCGGCCGAGTGAAAAAAGAATATAAATGTATAAGTATAGCTCTCTTCCCTAGCCTAAGTCGTTTCTTGCCCACAGACGATATACCTTAACCAGACCTGAACTAGTGACGAATTATCTGAATACAATACATATGTATATATTTATGTGTCCTAAAGCAGAAGTAACACTCTCTTCGTTCGGTTCTCGTTCGTCAAGGATTACGGACACGCAAAAAACGATTATTAATGCGACTAAAACACCAAGGTTATTACACTCAAGTGTTACAACATTAGGTATCTGTGTATATATTATATATAGATGTATATATAATATATGAATATATATGCATTCAATGTCGGATATGCAGGGTACATGCTGGGCGTTGACTCTTTGCACTCGGAGAGAAATACAGCTCGAGGGTTCGCAGCGCACCGTTCCCAGCCTTTCGCGTCCGATAAAAATTGAACGAGGAGGCCGACCACCGTCAGCGCGCCGCTATCATCGATCAATCATTGAAAGCACACAGTCTTCATCCGTCCACGAGAATTCCAGCTTCTTGCGCCGCTAATTGGAAAAGCCACGTGACGCGAGTGGCACGCTCATTTCGCTGCCGACTGCTCGCTCACTCGCAATCGCTTAATCATCCCAAACCCCGACAAAAACGGCACGAACAACGAGGAGTTCCAACATTCAGGAGCACCCGGCCTCGAGCCTTTTGATCCTTCAAAATCGCTTCGAAAATGCCGATCCCTACAACAGTGTAGAAACTTCCCCCTAATTCTGAGAAGCGATTGAAATCATCAAAATGCCTCCTCGTTGTTCGCGAGAGCAGCGCGGAAAAGCCGTATTTGTCCCAAGTGCGGTCAATGTGAACAAACAAGCTAACACCAGTTGCTGGGTGTGGTAGATCTGTGGTGGCAATGGGACTGGCTGGCTTGGAGTGGGAAAGGGTGGTTCACCAGGGTAATCTTGGACAACGAGGGGGTTTGGTTCGCAGTAATTCGGTAGAGGGTGACTTTGGAACGGTGGCTGCACTAAGGCCGACTGACAACTAGTGCGAAGAGCAGGTAAGGAACTGCAGTTCTGCGATGCTAACACTGTCTCTAAATATATATAACAAGAAAGGGGGTAGGGGGTGTTGGTAGGCAGGGTGTGGTACAAGGGGTGGTAAACAAGGTGGAGAGCTGGGTGAATCAGGCTGGTCTAGAGTGGTGTGTCCCCGACTCTAAGAAGGTCGGTGACGGAAAGATAAATAAAGTGGTTAACAAATTTAAGAGCTTACACTATCTGAGATTCAAATGCCGCCTCGAAGTAGCGTGTGTGTGTATGTGTTAAGGGGGGCTGTGTAATCGAGAAACGTAGAGAAATAGAAAACGGTGTGCTGCGTCGGTGTGTGTGTGTGTGTTTGTGTTTGTGTTTGTTGTGCTAAGGGGTAGAACGTAACCCCAACTATACAAGTGTGTGTCTTATTATATTGGACAAGGTTTTCGGGGATGGGTTTGGCGAGGTTGCGTGGAGAGAATGGAGGTGGGACGGTCAGTGGTAATGAGGGCAGTGGTTCAACTTGGGGAAGCTAGTTGGTTGGTTGTGTCTCTCACCTGCGACCTCGCTCGTTCTTCAAAGTGCCGCCATACTTGTTTCGCGTCCCGATCAGGTCAATTATCTCAGGGATACAACTGGCGAATATGGCCTACACCACGTGATAGAACAGAATACAACACTCGTATCAATACACTTGTGTGAAAAGGTTGACAGTAGTTTTGTATTTCTTTTTTCTATTATTTCATTTTTTTCATTTCTTTTTTTCACTACCAGTCTGTCAGTCGTGCGGCCTGTAGGCCAGTAGCGTCCCGTCAGGTCGCGGTAGCGGGTACCGGTCATAGCACTCACAGTCGTGCCTCAATTTCCGTGCATTATTTTTGCTTTCTCTTTGCTTTTTTTTTCTCTGAGGTGGCGAGGGGGAGGAGCTTTGCATTTATGAACGGAAAAAGTTGGCTGAGCTACCGGGCAGCGCGGCTACTCATAGAGACACGATTAATAGTGCTGTACCGCTATGCGCGCCACGGCCCAAATAATTAACATGTGTAGTAACGAATACGTTCGAAATAAAGGGCGGGTTAGGTAGGCTACCTACACCTAGATCCTACACTCCTACACCTAGGCCTAACGGTAACTACATGTGCCGACACGTCTACCTAGTTCTTTGGCAGATGGGTACACGTCATATGTATCCAAACGATTCTCTGCGCTCTCGCTGGTAACGGATATGTACGTTGCAGTTCTCGGCAAAGGTGCGAGATCGTTCTCGGGCGGTCAAGTATGTTCGGAACCTCTCGGTATTTCAATAAGCGCGTCGATCCTCCTCAATCCTACTGCCTCTCGGTGGGCTTACGCCTTGCGAACTAGTGTTCATGAGGAACGGCGTGCCTCGCGTTCGAGATCACAACTGACTGCTGTTGCTGCTGCTGCTGCTGCTGTTACACGCGCGATGCCTCAACCTTCACGAGGATGATGACGACGAAGACGACGACGACGACGATGACGACGAAGACGACTAAGGGAAAATCGTGCAGACTCCCTCGCAAATTCTACGAAGATCCGCAGATGAGTCGTGTTCTCCACTCGACGTGATCTGTACGACCTGCATCTCCGAAAACAAGCTTTCCCTCCTAGATTTACTTTGGATTTAGCCTCGAGTCCATTTATGTAGAGTATAACCGCTCGAGACGGAATTTTTTCACGAAGAGTTCGGCAATGAGAACTTCATGTTTTCCATAAAGCAAAATGAGTTTCTCTTTGAATGAAATCTCGCGACCAAGTGAATGTCGCTTGAATGAACGGCCGCCGATAAAACGAACGCGCCGAGCGCTTCGCGAGCAGTTAGCGAACGATGTTAGTGTCTGGTTAAACACTCGTCCACACTAGGGGTTCGACTCAGTCGACACACAACACATCTGGGACATATATGTTATATAATACAGAGTATGGATTTACAAAATGTAGAAACAGGAGGTGACGTATGGTTCGTTCGTGACATCAATGGAGCAAACGGGACTATGCTACAGCACACAACGTTTACATATTGTCAATCTCTTTCTTCCTCCTCTCGAGACGAGTGCAAGATCCTTGCGGATTCGCGCGTGCAATGCCGATCGGAATCCAATAACAAGCTGGGCCTCCCTCTCGGCCGATGAGCTACGAAGCGAATTAACGCACGGAATCTCAGGCGCCGCATGGTCATTTCCCCTAGGAACGGTCGTCGATCGACTGCTTCGCGATCAGATAAGAGCAAAAGCTTCTTGGCCAGACACCAATTCACACGCGCGATACACGCAAGACGGAGCCAGCCATCGATGAACGATCCTTTCTCATTGGTCGGATGCGAGATTCCGCGAGAACAAGCCGGTGCGTCTGCGGCAACGAGATCTGTGTAAGCGCAATAACATACCGCGTCCTCAATACCTCCCTAATGAAGCGCTGACGAATCTCTGCGGATCCCGGAAAGCTGTTTCTTGGGACATGGGCTAGTGTCGATTGCCGCGATCTCTTTACATTGTCTCCTTTCCGCTTTCTTCCCGCTCTGTAGTGCTGGTGGTTGGTGGTGGTTGGTGGTGGTGTTGGTGACGGTGGTGGCTGATTGTGACGGTGGCAGCGGTGGTGGGTGTCGGTGCGTGTGTCTTGCGTGTTTGTACGCAAAAGGGGTATATGTTGACGCGATGAATAGTGACGGTGGTTATGGCGTGTACTGGAGCGAGTGATTCGTTTCTTCGGTCTTAATTACTCAACTCTTCCTCTACGGTTGCCAACAGATACAATAATCCTAGCAGTTAATGGTGGCACGTGTGCACATACCTACTCGGCCCGCTGGGCCATCGTCGTGGCATCCACCGTCGCATGTATGTGCACACGGAAAGGTCGTAGATGCACTACGCGGGTGTGACTTACGACTGACGTGAGAGAAAGAAATGTGTTGGTTTCTCGATGTGATTGAAAGTAGACTACCTGTGTGCCTCAACGAAGAATGGGATCATGGTACCGAGCATCTCGCGGCAAAACGGCGGGAAGGCGGTGCCTGTCACGATCGATGGCTATCATTCATCTGATCCCCGGAGCACGTGCCCTAAGCCACGTCACCGAAAATCAATCGAGCAATGCACGCTAGCATACTCGCGCTAACCCCGTGGCTAACAGTTCTTCCCGGCAAAATTGATTAGCTTGAAATGACCACCAACACCGAAGGAAATATTCTAATAACAAAACGTAGCTTTCGGTCTACGATCAAGCGCGTTAGGAAGTCGATTAAATAGATACACTTTTATACAAGAATTTGATGTGGGAACTGCGCTCGGCCAAAACTCGCATCGCGCATGCAAACTATTCATGCTTACTGTGGCCCAATTTCAATGCGGCTAGTATAATCCCAGTAACAAGTTAATCCAGTTTGTCATTTCTCTCACCAAAGGAACTGTGGATAACCGAATTTGTTTTCGCGCATTTCTTTACTGGAGGTAGATGGGTGCAACGGGAGATATCGTTCCCGCCTTCCGCCCGTTCGACCGTTCGACGCTGGAAATAAATGCAACCACGTGTTTGGCAATTATACGTGCAGTTTCTACTAATAAAATCCCTAAAGAGCAGCCCCATGTGACTACGCCTGCGCTCCCTTCTACTGCTGCGCTCTAGTTCAAATGCCAAGTATCTTATATCAAGCCAGAGAAAATCGTGTCTTGATCGACGATGTGAGGCTTCTTCTCCCATCGCTCGTGCGTCGTACGAGAGAAGCCGCTCCCTTCTAAAAGGCCATTCCGCGATGGGTTCGATCGCCCCTGGTAACTCTACAGCTAACCAGAACACTAACGCATGCCACCAAGAAACTCAATCCGTGAGAAATGAGGCAGAGAGACAGATAGAGAGAGAAAGAGAGAGTGAGAGAGAGAGAGAGTGAAGAGAGAGAGTCGGGTACAGTAAGGTGGAAAAGACAGTCAGAGAGGTAGTGGGGGGGGAGAGAGACAGACATGGAGACAGAAGAGGCAGAAAACAAGAACGTTCACGGGTCGCTGGTACTTTTCCCATCTACGGAGCAAAGAGGGAGGCAATCTGGGGAATCGGGAGAATCCATAGCCCGAAACCTTCTATGATAGTAGAGTCAGCTTGAATGTATTCGTAGTTCGTTCAAGCACCGACCTCACGCTCCACTCGCTTCCGCTCTCGCGTGAAAAACGACGCACCCCCGATCCGCGATTCCCTACGCGACGATCTACTACTATCGGCGGATAAAAGTACCAGCGACTTCCGTAAGCCACTGTCCCGCGGCTTTTTCCTTGCGCGCGCGCCTCGATGCCGTTGAACGTTCATACTCTGGGATCCGCTCGTCGAAGGACCTACGAAATCCGAAGCTTGCACTACTCTTCCGGCGAAAGCAGTAGCCGCCGAACGCCATGGGTGAGAACGTCGGCTTGAAGGATACTGCGGTGGGGTAAGCTTGCAAAACCTGGCCGACGGGCACCAAAGGATCCAGATGAAAACTAACAAAATCTGTACACAGATGCACCAGTGTTCCGCACGACCTTCTCGACCCAGTTGCATAGGAACTAAGTGGCAAGAGGTCGCCGGGTGATAAGATCGTGCGATGCAGAGACACCGTCATTTGCTAGGCTTGCCAATCGAGCGCCGCCGTGTCCGCTCAAGACCGTTCGACCGCAGCCCTGAATCCAGCTGAACGCTCGGGGATTCGTAATGAGAGCCTCCAATGAACAAAGCGGGTTTGATGGAGTAGAATGTCTTGGATGCGCCTCCCGCTCATGCCAATGTCTAGGTAATCGCCAAGGATATCCTGCTCCTTCCGGAAAGACTGCTCTACCTTAATCCCCTTGCGGATCTAGGTGCTTTCGAGGATGGCAAGAGAGCAGGAGTAACAAAGGAAGGCCAGCGCTGGCTGATCCGCTCGAAGACCGAGGGATTGTCTCGCGCGGACCATGCTTGACTGATCCACTGGGGTCCGATCGTCGCACAGAGAACTATTAGTGGGAGAATCGTGTCTATCGAATACCTCACTGTATTGCTGTATGTGGCTGTTGTACACATTGCCAGGGTGGGAAAGTGGAAAGATAGACGCGGGGACGGGCGAGCGGGCGCCCGTCGAAGAGATCGGCACGCGAAGAGCAGATCGATCGACGGCTAGAACTCTGCCGGATGCCTCCTAATGAATGTGATTACCGCTACGCAACTTACGAGAAACATGTGCCGGCGTGGGATTACGCGCCCACAACTGTTACTCTATCGTATACTGCTCGTAGCATGCGGTAGACTGAGTGCACGCAAAAATAGAAGCTAAGCAAAAACTGCGAGACTGGCTCATTGAAACGATCGACACTACTCTAGACGACAATCGGGTCACAAAAATTATATACAAATATTGTAATATATATATGTACATATATAAGTAGATGTCAGTGTATATAATATTGATCTTTATATAATCTAGTTATATATGTGTACATACATATTACATATACCATTTGTACGGATACTGACAGGTCAACTGACGGCTGGCGCCGAAGCTATCGGCGTATCTCTAATACACGGAAGAATCAAGAAAGCAAAATAAGGGCGGGGGGTGCACGCTTGTGAAGGGGAGAATTACGGCTATACTGAGATATATCGAAATGTATATGTATACCAAATATGTATAGTAGTAACGATTAACGATGTCGATAGAGCGGAAGAACAAAATGGGTAGAACCGGGAATTGGTATAGTTGGTACGTAGTGGAAAGCGATCGAAGAGGAAAAGGTTCAAGACCCTCGCGTACTTCAGTAGTAAAGTCCGACAAAGGAAAAACCTTCGACGAGTCGAGAAAAACGAGTTTCAGGGAATATAGTACCAGCTACTTGTCGGGGCCGTGCTGTGAGGCAATCATATACATATTACTCTGTAGATATGTATACAATATAATATAATAGAGTGAGAGAGAGGGACAGAGAGAGAGTGATAGATAGAGAGAGAGACAGGAGTAGACAGAGACAGACAGAGATAGAGAGAGAGAGAGATAGAGAGAGAGAGAGAGAGAAGAGAGAGAGAGAGAGCGGGAGGCAGATGCAACAATAATATATTCTTCTATATTCTTCTCATCTACTGATGTGTGTCAACATGTGTGTACCATAAGAATAAAACTCGTGTGTAATTCTCTTTTCACAAAACTCCAAGCATACCAGCACGTGTTACCAAGATATCTGCTAACTGGTAAAGAGGTGGGTAAGAGAAGCGGTGAGAGTCAGCGCAGGGTACGCTAAATAGACGTTGGTACGGACGGGGGGAAGGGTAGTTGATACCAAAGGGTTGAGGTACTGGTGTAAGGGCACGTTGGTTGAGAATACAGGTGGATGCCATGTTCTAACAGTTACAGAAATCACAGGGGGTCAAAGGTCGTAGGGACATATTTACGCTAGTCAGAGAGTAAGTTTATCGAGAATAGCAGCCGTGGCACCGCTTTCGCCCCTACATACTTCTTCCACAGCTATACTACACACACTACTCCTCCGCTGCTGGGCGTCCGACCCCCGATTCTCGTGCGACGCACGTTGCAAAATTCTCTCCGAGGGAGGCGAGCCGAGCGGGAAGACGGCGTGGTCTCGACTTGGCCGAAAGTCCCCGAGTCCCCGAGTCCCCCCTTTGATAGGTCGCCCGGCGTCGAAAGGAATGGTGTCACGGCCCGAATTTCCCCAAATGGAAGAGACTGCACGGCCCGTTGACTCCGAGGACTCGGAAGTTTCTCTCGGTCAGCTCCATCCTTCGCCAACTGGGTTACGCGCTTCGCGGCGGAACGGTCATTAAAATACTTTAACGGTACACACCAAGTCTTGCGAGTGCCGCGCTAAGTACTCGATTCCGTGCGGAAAGAGTTGAGCTCACGCGTCTTTAACCAGCCGTGCTGCTCGAATGTTGAGAATAAAAATATCCCCCCCGCCGGCTTTTACTGGGGCAAGTATGCCAGCTAGCGCCCTGGCCTACCTATTGCAAAAATTTCAAGCAAACTAGTAGAAGAGAGTGAACAGGCTGAGAACTGGACTCGCATTCGTTTGAGGAATGAGAAGACTGCGGAGAGAAGTGCGAGCGGGACCACTTCGCTATCCAGAGTGACTTCGCTCCTCCTCGCATATATAGTGTATATATATATACATATATAGATATATATATACATATAGATATATATAGATATATAGATATATATATCTAGATCGACTACAAGGAGAACAGTTGGGGGGCTAGTTTCAAGGGGGTATCTTTGGCTGGCTTTCCACATAGGTGGATTTCTGGGGTACCTGCGTCCACGCTCGCGCCTGTACTGGCCACCGTACTTGCAGCGGTTCGCGGCGAGCTCCGTGATCTCTGGGATCCAGCTGGCGAACACCGCCTACACACCCACAATCATCCGTTGCCGTCAGAACAGAGCCCTAGCCTGAGTCTTCTATTTTGTTGTTGTCGTTGTTGTTGTTGTTGTTATTGTTCTTGTTCATGATGATATATGATGTTGTTGTTCATGTTGTTGTTATTGTTGTCATTGTTGCTGTTGTATCGTGTGTCTTAGCCTTATCAATCTCCTTGTGTGTGTCTCTTTGCCCTTTATTTATTCTCGCTCCGTTAAGTTAACGCGGCCGCGCGCTCGAAATTCGGCGCAACTCCTTGGAAATAAGGCGCCCTCCTAGAGATATCTACACTCGCTCGCAACGCTGCTTCACTCTCTGATCAATCGTACACACAGTGTGTGCCACGTGCAAGGCTCTCGTCGCCGAGTGCACAAGAGGAAGATAACAAGGGCCGGGGCGGCCTCTCTGCGAGTCGGCTCGTTTCGCCGGCGACGCTAAACAGCCGGGAAGCCGTGTAATCGCGCTCACGACACCGACAGATCCGCCCGCGAGTCCCGGCTTATTTTCGAGGAAGTCGGATCACAAAGAAGCGCATGGAGGGAAGAAGCGTGCAAAGGACTCGTGAGAATCGCTGACCATCCTGGCGACCTACTGCGCCCAGTCACGGGCCTCGAGAACTCCACCGATTAGCCAACCACCACTCGAGAACTCGTCTACACGCGTTCGCACGCGTTACCCTAAATATCCCAGTGCTCGTGGTCAATGGTACCGAGCTAATGAACACTAGCGCCAATCCACAACTGCAGCTTCCTCCAAGAGGTACTCCCATTCTCATTCGCACGAGGATCCATTTGACCCGCTTCTCGTAATGGACAGTGCTTCTCTTCTTCGTCTTACTGATTGTCCTCACTCCGAGGGCAGAAGTGCAAGCAAGTTTGTCTCGCGCAACGACAAGTGACACGTCGCTGCGTCTACATATATAAATAAAGAAGGCGATGTTCCGAGTGGGGCGGAAACAGGGCCGGGATTTAAATTCGCACTAAATTGAAATCCCGGCGTCGCTTCCCGCCCGACTCGCAACGGCCATAAACGTAAATCCGCGTTAAAATCACAGTGCCGTTAGTTCTCCAGGAATAGCGAGGGCCATTGGCATAGCACGTGCGTCACAGTGTGCTGATCCTTCAAATTGACACTCCCCGTGGATGAAGTTGGCACGAGTGCGCGAGGCGGTGCATTTCGCCAGGAGCTGTTGCGAAGTGCACGGCCTCGCGCCGCGCGCACAGCCCGAGGAGTATCAGGGACTTCAATTAACTGGCATGCAGGCTCTATTGTAGCGCGTTAGGCGCCCAACTTACAATCGTAGTGGAGTACAATTGCGCCGCGGGGCGGCGCTTACCCGGCCGACATCGTGTACCGTCGAGAGTACTCTCATGTAAATCAAAATATAATAGGTTTGTTGCCTTGTGTGTATGTACAGGTGTCTGTATGCGTGTGTTTGTCTGTGCGCGCCTATACGCGGGTACTGTACGTGTGTACCGTGAGTGGCGGATGGAGCACCGCTAGGAAGGTAAGCGAAAACTGGGGCGGCGTTATACATATGCAGGCATGTGTGCATGTTCTTTGTACTTTGATCGCGCGCAATAATGAACCACGTAGTACGCGCGTAGTTCCCGCGACAGTTCCGGTGTAAAGGAGGAAGGACTCCAAACTATGTGAGACTCACACTTGTAACTCTCTCCTCGATGTAACTTTCCAAGCACTTGACACCCTCTTCCCGAGGTGGGCCTCGGGCCGACTTTGCCCAAAGAGGGAAGTGCGTTTTCACAGAGGTTGGACGTGAATGTATCGAGTGTCTCTGGTGTCTGTTTTCTAGCACTAAAGAGGCAGTGTCGTAAAACGCAAGTGATCGTACATCAGGGGTAGCAGACTAAAGTGGCAAACCGTGCAATTTCGTTACGAAGTGCGCCGCTGTTAGAGCGTAAGAAAACTTGGAGACCGGAAGAGAAACTGGCGGAAACTTGATGCGTCCTTCCCGAGCCGTGCGCCAACTGAAAATATACTCGCCCGAAACTCCCGAGGTATTTCTCATTTCCGCGAGTTTCCTTGGAGGCACTTACACCGCACCCATGGCAAATCACGGGATCCTGCTAATGCATCGGCTTGAGCAGAAGGAGTTTCGTGCTCGAGGAATCCCTTCTCGGCGAGCCTTTGGCCACTGCATACGGCACGACACCCACATTTGATGCAAAGGACATGCAGTGATAGAGACTTACTATGGGCAGCCGCCTCTCCCGTTTGCCGGACTTATGCGCGACTCGTTTCACTTGAGACCTCGACTACTCAAGTACACTACGTGGTGAAAGGTCCGAAATTAAATGGTAACACTCTGCTTGGATGATACTCAAAATAAACTATGAGCTGGCGGTATGATTGTAAGAGTGCCTAATAATTCTTCGACTCGAACTTGGAGATTATCGGGCGGACCAGTGTTTTGACGTTCGCGCTCATTAACTGGAGCAGTCAAAATACCCCGAGATTTAGTGCACAGCTGTACTTTAGTGTTCTTACTCGGAGATAGCCACTTGGATGGCGACCAGAAAGTACTCTCTTTTGTGTGGAGCGCAGCTGGTCCGCCGAGCGAGGCAATATAATAACGTTCAAATCGATACTTTCGTCTCTGGCCGTCGGATGATTACACTTATAAGGGAAACACTTTATCGGAGAATGGCCGAAATCATCTCGAGCGTGCTTTTGTTTAATACGAAAATCGCAACGGCCCCAGCATCCGCCATTGTCACGCTATTTGCACGAGCGTTCAATAATTACCCTAATTGCACGAGGCCATTAAATTGTCCAGACACAAAATCGGGCTTTACACTCCATTTGGATGGGCATAAAAAACCGCGCAAATGGATACTGAATCCGCAGTTGGAAAAACACGAAACGGACTGATGACGGCTTGCAAACCTATGAGCACATACACTGATCGCCGGCTTTTCAGGTCCACGTGGATCTGTGAATCGGTGGATTACTCGCGCGCCGTCGAACGCGGGACACTTGACATTCTACTTTAATGGACCTTTCACCCTGGCAGAAAAGCCGTGGTTCGATTAAGCGGCAAACGAAAGGGAAACGCTGGGAACAACGGAACCGAGGACGCCGGCGTCATAGACGCGTAACTGTTACACACGAGCCGCGGCCAATAATTCCCAATCCTATAAATCTGCATAGATTCGCCGCGCGGGCCGCCACCGACACTTTGCCTCGCGCTCCTCACGATCCATCGATGTCGCCCGGATCGACGATCAATCATTATCGCGGCAAACCAATGTGTCTGTCGTACACGATCGAGCGACGTTTATCCAGGCGTCTACGTGTCAGCCGCTAATCGATACACGTGTTCCGTACACGTCGCTTCCACTGCTTGTTACCTGGTGCCTGGTGCTATATGTAGTGGGATGTCGAGCGCGTGTGGGTGGTATATGTATGTAGTGTTAGTTGAGTTAGATGAGGTATATGAGGTATGTGACGGAGTACATAATATAATATAATATAATATATATATACAATTACATATTGGAAGTAGTGAAATTAATAGACAGAGGGAGAGAGAGAAGAGAGAGAGAGAAAGAGAGGATTGTAAGACTGTAATTTGATATGGTAATACCTCTTTCCGTGCTCCCGCTTGTACTCTCCGCTGTACTTGGACCTACTGCCTACGAGCTCTATTATCTCGGGTATGCTACTAGCAAAAATTGCCTGCAAATAGAAATCATAATCTATGGAAAAGGCTGTGCCACTACGAAAAACCGCTAGGAGAAACAAACTGGGTCATCTATGTATGCTTGCAATTTACAGCCGGTCTTTCGCCTGCTGCGGCGAACGTACATACGAGTGTATGCATCTATGCGAGGGTCACGTCCGCGGATATCTAGCCGATGCAAGGGGCGGCGGCGTCACGAGCGCGCGAGCCCGCGCTATACCAAAACCAAATGGAGAGGAGAGAACGTGCGAGCGTGCTCTCGAGTTCGTGGTACACATCCTGCTCGTTTCACAGAGAGATGCGGTCTCGCTGGGCAACGATCTGTGTCCTCCTCCACCTCCACCTCCTGTCCCCTCTGCACTCGGCCTATCCTTTTGTTCTCCAGTGAAAAATAGCGATCGCCGTGTCGCCCCCGCCGCTATACTAGGTCGTCGGGGCGACTTGCTTCCTTACTCGCTTGCTTGCTCGCCGAGGAAGCCCGCGACTATAGACGCCGATTAGAAGAAACAAAAGTTTTGGGGTGGGGGCCAGAGTGGGGGAGATAAAGAAACCGAGAAAGAGTGAGAGGTGGATGAAGAAAGAATTATTACTCTCCGCTAATGGATTCGAGGCGGATGCGGTGGGGAATTCGCCGACGGAACATTAAGCCGCGATGCAACAACAACAAAAAACACGAGATGTATATACATATATATATGTATATATATACAATCTCTGGATGAGAGCTCGCGCGGGATTTTAAAGGCGAAGGTTATCTGGCCTTGGTGGGGTGGGCGCATCTATCGAGAATTCATTATTAAGCGTCTGGCCCGATTGGTACTGGCAAGGGTGGCTGCTCTCCCGGCTCCACGATGCATTTACCTGGTTTGATTGCTCTCGGATTGCTGCGGCGATTCTTCCCTATTTACAATAGCCGTCGGGAGTAAAGACCAGCTTAAAATACGGCTGAACAGATGGTGGTGACGGAGTAAAGCTAGCGGAGCACGAACAGGAGGCTTCCAAGCATTGCATGCGGGGTGAAGGAACGTTTCTCGTGAATGAGATGAAGCCAGTTTCGATCTGTCGTGTCGTGAATGTGATTGTCGAAAATATGACCTTGAATAGATACTCGAGAGTTCAGTGAGAAGATGTCCACAATTGGAACTGCCGAGCAGCAGAGAGTCTCCTTACTCCTGCAATTCCCTAGTCGAACGACTTTCCAACTTTGCTGCTGAGGAAGAAATTTTAATGGCACGACATACTCTCGTGAGGCGAGTAACGTTCTTCGAAATAAACGGTGGAGAGACCGAGATGTACAAGTGGGGTGGGTGTGGTTCTTGCTCGACTATGTACAAGGCAAAAGTATAAAAGCAAAATAGGCGAAAGCTCCAACTCAAGAGGCAAGAAGACTTAGCATGCTAAAGAGGAGAAAGTGAGGGAGATTGCTATTCTATCTATTCTTTAATTGCTCGTTCTTTGGCATCACCACTAGATCAGCAACAAGAATCAAGGAAGCCACTGTGAACGGTTAGTGATATGCCCCTTGGATACTCCGCGGGCACTTTTCTTTATCTGCCGTTAGTTCGAGTGCTCTCATAATGCTCCCTTCGATTTGTAAGGCAAAGTGCGAGAGATTCACGCATCTGCGTACGTGAAATCTATCGCGCGTCCAGTATAGATATCAGGCAACTAAAGACACTGCAGTCAATAAAATGCGCGATAAAGTAAAGTAGGATACAATGAGGCTTCGGTGAGTTAGAACTTGATGTATTAAATACATAGAGAGAAAGAGAGAGAATAAGTGAGAGAGAGAGAGACTGAGAGAGAGAGAGAATGATTTTAAGCCACTGCAGCTGGATACCACGTTTGCGAAGTAGCATGACCAAGCAACGAATCGAACAGTCATGGCGTTACGAGTCCACAGTAGAATGACAGAGAGAATGAAGTCTGAAATAGAGACACATCCCCGTGGGGAAATGAGTATCGCTATCACCAGTCTCTACTGGTCGGAGCTGACTCCGCAGGACAATGAAAGTGTGAAAGGAGTTTATTTCCGAGCTCGTACACTTCCGTCGCCGGGATGGTGACGCCTGCTAAACTTAGCATTTTTAAACAGGCGACTATCGTCTCATGCGGACGGTTTCACTCGCGGGAGCAACCGGATTTAGTTGAAAGAGCTTCGTCGTCGGCTTGAATCATCGCCCATTGCAGCGAATCGTCATGGTGTCATCACACTCGCACTCCAGTGCCAAAAAGCTCGAATGTATCCGAAAAGAGTGTCCCCCACCTCCGAGCGGCCAACGATGCTCGTCCGATCGCAACTCATAAACCAACAGACCAGTGAGTTACCAGCTGGAATTAGTCGAGAAGCAAAGCGAGTTCCACGGCCGATCGAATCGCGCACCCAATGATTGTCTCTGTGCTTGAGCTCTGCAAGGGAACTTGAGAAGAGGGAAGGGGGATGTATCGCGCGAGGTTTTGGGTGATGGCGCGCGGCATTGTAGAGTCGAGTTGGTGCTGTTTCGCCTGTGCTTTGAGAGTGGGAAGATGGGAGAAAGAGGTCGAATGGGTGAGTCTTTTGCCGCTGCACGCACACAAGCATGTATGTACAGAATCTCGTTGGATTCGCCCCATGACATATGCGGATGCGAAGCGCATTCGAATCGGATGCTGTGATGTGAACGCGCTCCAAGCTTAAGAATGGCTCTCGGCAGCGGGGAGCAGAGGAAAGGCCGCGCAGCGGCAGACGGATGCTAACGATGAGAAAGAAAGTTGGTGAGCAGGCACAAATGTACATATATGTATGTGGTATACGTATACGTATTTGTGAGATGTGTACGTTAGTAATATCAGCGGCGTTCCAGCGTTACGCGCAGAATCAAGACAAACATACAGACAGAGCGAACAATCTAAGATCAAGCTCGCACAGACACCAACATTTCACTAAACTCGTGATCGGCCCTGTGTTTCAGTCCTCGGGAGATGTCGACGCGTTAAAGACTGATGCTCTTGATTCCAAGAAGGATGCACGCGCCTCGAACCACAATTCCTTGAAATCGAAAGCAATCTACTTGCGCGCGACAACATCGCTATATGTATGCTGTTTTCGTTGATCACTTCACATGCCTTTTGCACGAGAGCGGAAGGGACAAATGCTTCGCGCGATCATTCAAACAGGTAACCGCGAGGATTCGTGGCTCATACTTTACCGAAAGTCCTGCTGGCGCGAATTAAACCATGGCAGGACGAGTTGCCGGATATCGTATCAACGAGTGCACGAGAACTCGACTTGCGGCGGCTGACGCGCGTCGACGAGCGATACTTTCGCCGCAAGGGCAAAGTCGACAATGACCGAAGCGAGAGGCTCTGGAGAAAATGATTTAAGCCGTAACAGAGAGAGGGAGAGAGAAAGAGAGCGAAATACTTGCGACAAAGAGGTAGAGTGCTTCTTGTTAGTATTGTACAACGAACGTCATACCCGGCCCTTCCTTGTCCCACAGTGAACCATCTGCTAGGACCGACTAGAAAACCCTCACTAACTCATTACCGCCGTGCTCTACTCGCCTTCGATGATGAAGCATCGATGAATTTCTTTTAAAACGGCCACGCAATTCTCAATTCAAGCCGAGAAAGCTGAGTCAGCGCGAGCGGGTGATTCAGGAAGCGCGTTCGGATAAACACTGACAAGCTAAAGTCTCCCGTCCAGGCCCCTCCAGCTGTGAAACTACTTGGGATTGGTTATCCGCCGTTAATAAACGATGACCTCAAACTTTGCCTCGAGTACGAGCGAACCTTCGCAGCCCCTACTTACATACGACTAGTCTACGACCTACTTAGAATGGAAAAACGGCAAATCCAAGCAACTGCTTGCGAGACGAGGTTTTTCTTTCTGCTCTTTCCCCGACAGAAAACGAGAAAGGGGGATAGTGATTGAGGCAGACTGAGACGCATCAGGAGGAGAAAGAGAGAAAGTTGGAAGCACAAGATGCTGTCGCGGACCACAGTAGAGGCGTCTCTTTCAGGTGGTCCGAGTGTGGCGTGTAAGGTACGAGAACAGTACGAGTAGCCGCCATCGGGCACCGTCATGAATGCTTCGTCTTCGTGACGACTCTATTGAACTGTGTGGTATCCTTGCGAGATACATGCCAGCATGGAATTCATAGGTTGGACCGGCGCCAAAGCGATAAGCGAGAGACGACGCGACATCCCGTTCGTAGATTACAATCTTCGATGTCTACGGGACGCGTGCGAAAACAGATCGACTACACGGTGAGCAGAGGGATGGAGTGTAGGCGAAAGATAGGGAAGACGGTCCCGAGTGCGGCTCTACATAGAGGTATAGGTGCAAGGCACAGGTAGCCAAAACCGCGCCAAGGAATCCGCACTCGTCGCAACCCGACTGATAACGCTCGGTTAAACGATCCCTTTTCATGTTCCGTTTCTTCCGCGTTACCGATTACACTTGGCGAGTTCCCTGCGTGCTTTGCTCTAACGATTAGCACTCCGGGCGGTCACGGTCCTAGTTCCTGCGGCAGGTGTTTCGAGCTAGCACGAGCTGCTTCGCAAGTTCATGAGAGAGAGAGAGAGAGAGAGAGAGAGAAAGAGAGAGAGAAAGAGAGAGAGAGAGAGTGAGAATGGGGAAGGGAGAGAGTATCTTTCTTCCTTTGTTTGTTGAGGAGAGGAGGCATATATAAATGCATTTATATATGCGATCGACTGTAGGATGGATGGGCGCGCAAGTGGAGTAGGTACGATTCGAGACCGGATGTGAAAGAGAAGAGTGTGAAACTGCCTGGTGACTTAAGCTGGTCTCATTACATTCACCCTCGATGCCCGATAAAGAGCCGTCATGCCCGAGCCGCGCGCAGAAGACATCGATCAGTCGTCCTGTAGGAGTCCTCGTGCGGACTCTCTCTCTACGTGGCAGCCCTCGCGCTACGTCGAGAGCGTAAACGGGGTCATTGCTATTCCCCCGATCGATCCGTAGGCAAACCGGAAGCGAATGAAGTTTTTATTCGCCACCGAGGAGATCCGCTACACCACCGGTGGATATCCGCGTAAGGTTTGTCGAACGTGCCGTACTCCAAGGGAGACGCTCGCCTATCTATCTTGGCAAGATATATATATATTGTGTCGGCTATATGATACTGGCTGAGTTTCGTATCCGTACTCTACTGACATTCGTAGACAAACGTTACGCTAGAAACATGCTTGCGTTCGAACGACGATGCTCAGGCTCCATCCGACTATTGATCCCATTTGAATTCGGCATCTCATCTTCTTCGACCTTCCTACGCTTCGCCCTTATAAACGCCTTCCCCTACTGGCTGTGTAGGGCGAGCACCTGTGCACGGCATGTAGACGCGTAACACGAGGGACCGCTAGTCACGCATGTTTCGCGCAAGCACGCAGCCAAGCACTTGCCCCGAGGCCGAGGGAGGCTCCGCGCGCAGGCACTGCGCATCGTCGTTCAAACGAAGCGATCGATTCGGTTAACGAGTGTAACACTGTCCTCCCGAGGTGTTCCTCCACCGAGATCGGATTCATTAACCTCCTCGAGGTCGCGACGGAACCGCGAAAGGCCGCCAGGCGCTCGCGCAAACAGACAGACATAAGCGCAGGCGAAGTCTCTCTCGCACGGGAAGGTGCGAGGCTCTGGGGGTGGAGGATCAATGCCCGGAGAACATTGTTCACTCGAAATATTCACCGTCTCGTGTGTCTCGGGGAGGGGAGAACGTGTAAATCTCAGGCGGGCAGGCACGCTCGCATCGCCAATCGGACGCACCGAGAGATACGTGCCGTGGCGAGAGCGGCAATGCATGCCGCCCGCTTCTCTACTCTAACGAGACGACGAACCGCACGAAACGCTGCCACCCTGGAACCAAGATAACCGACTCTGCCCGCTCGTTTAGTCTGCTAAGCGTTCAAGTTTTCTCGAGCGAGTGCCGACCCGGCGGCACCGGCACCAGCACCGAGTTCCGGCGCGCATCCTCGCAGCGCGAGCGACGGCAGAAATAGAAGGAAGCGGGCACTGCGTTTCGCTGAGCTCGTGCATTTGTTCCTCAGAGGGGGAGAGGCAGAATTGCCCGACGTGCGCTTGAAAGAGAGTGGAAAAGAGAAAGAGAGCGGAGAAAGTAGACGCGCTCGATAGACGGCGTTAGGCGATGTCATCATCTCTGCGGTTTTCGGCGGTTTTCTGCTTTTTCTTTCGTCGTTCGCCGAACCGCCCCACCCGCCATCCCTACCCGTTGATCCTACACACCGGCCCACCCACCCACACGGCAATTCTCCCTTTCGACACCGAGATCTTCTATAATAGTGAGCTCTAGAGGGCCGTTTTCTTAAGGTAGATTCATTAAATATGATACTTTGGCTAGGTGTTAGGTGATAGAAAGGTGGACTTACCAAACCGACGAGTAGAAAAAATACTAGGAATGTGCGGCCGAGGACCGTCTGGCAGTATACGTCGCCATATCCTACTGTGGACATCGTCACGATCAGAAAGTAGACGCATGTCCAGTATGAAAGCTGTTGCGGGTTCGTGAACTCGAAAGGGTCCCCTGAGTTTTCAAGCTGCGGCCAAACAAACGATCATGCGGTTAAACATTTCAACGATTCGCTGACGCTCCACTTGTGTTGAGTGTCCAAAGTGACTGTCGTCTATTACTGCGACAGAGACTGTTACTCTTTCTCAGAGGTGCGACCGACGGGCGTTCTGGATTTGACGAGCGAGGCAGCGCCTCGCCACTAGAGCCGAGTGTGGAGAATCACACACTCGAGGCGAAATGGAGACATTGTCTCACCAAATGAATGATGCCAGCAGCGGTCAACCAGACGGAGATGAAGATGGATACGAGTTGGGCGAGACGAATGGAGCTCGATGTCTTTAGAATGTTGAGGTACTGGAGGATGTCAGGGACCGTCATCAGTCGTAGGGCTCGGAGGAACCTCAGTCCGATCCACGTCCGATCGAGATATATCGACACGAAGGACGGTGGTATCGTAAAGTAGTCCACGAACGAATACATCTCCAGCATGAACCACAGCTTGTCACTGGCGGCGATAAACTAGCACATAAAACGCTAATTAGACCCATCCTCCACCCCAATTATACGCGGCTCCTTCTCCGAGCACGCTAAGCTCGCTTATTCCCCCGTAAGAGACGGCATTATTAATAGACTTTTTCGGCGGGCGTATACTCTACGCTCCTACCCCTAATAACTGCCGCCGTATCAACTTTGACTGGGGAAAACCCCTCCTTCCCCGTAGGAAAGGCCATCACGGGCTAACGGCCACATAACTATCACTTCCGTAAGTGGAATGGTCTACTTACGCGTATAAAAAAGTAGACCATAAAAAATATATTGAAAGCTAAGTCTATCTGCTGAGTAATGTTGTTGCTCCACTTCTGGCAACGCTCCACCTCTTCGCTGCAACATAAAAAGCATCAGTTATGGCCTGCCTCAGGCGGAAACCACTCGTGAACTTTGCCGGGAGCCGAGCGGGAAAAACTAATATCGTCCTCTTGTTATTTCGTCTATCAACATATCTAATAGGCTATCAACTCGTGTTCCGCTTTTTCTCCCCCACCATTTTACATCTGCTATAAAACTCGACCAGCATATTACAAATTGACTATATAATCTGCCGACATCGTTCGTCCCTATGATTGACAATCGCAGGCGAACAGAAGTGGGAAGTGCTATTTAGAAAGCCGTATAGTTTTTTAGTGGATTTTGGCTGTGCTCGCGCGCTGCATGTAGGGAATTGGCACTAGGCACGCTAATGAATAGGGTCGGCCCAGAACGGCAGGGAGTAGATTACTTTAATGGCAAACACCAGGTTCCCCCGCCATCTGCCACGTTAATGACTTTTCTTCGTCCGTTTATTTCAAGCGCGTTGATTGTCCACAAAAGAAACGAGGCAACGGCGAGCGGGTGGCGGCGCTAAATCAGGGAGGGCGCAGCTAACTAAACCGATTATCGGTAGTGTGCTAAAGGGGAATCCGGATATCGCGTCAGCATGGAAAGGAGTCAGCTACTTGTTCTCTTACCTGGAGGCATCGATGAAGTATATTATAAGCGATGCTATACTGAGAATGAAAACTAACACCACCTGAAACAGAAAGTATGGGGTAACATTAATTCCCTTTCTCTCACCATTCAATTGCGCCGCAAGTATTTATTATGACTCCCAGTGATTATAATAAAATACTCGCATTCCACCAAGTAATACAAGTGAAAATTCACTGAAGAAGCACTTTTTACGGATGGTTTCATTGACAGTCATTCATTGACATAAGAAAACACAGTTAATTGTTCAGAGTAGCAATTATGACTGTCAATATATGAAATCGCGGAAAGATTTGCAGAAAAATTACGAAAGCGGAAGAAAGCTTTGATAAAAAATTGGAACAGACTTATACAACTAATTTCCTTGAACCAGTGAAAGAAGCACAGCTCATGTAATCGCGCCGAATTCCGATAGACTGATGTGCCTAGATATTCACGAAGGAGAAGACACACGAAAAATAGATCGGGGAGTGCGTTTTGTTTATTCGCCTCATATAAATAGCATAAGTCATGTATGTGCGAGATCGCGTGATGGGATATAGTATTCTAGTGCCTAGGCGTACTGTCGGCGGTTACGACTTTTCAGAAGGTGGATATCACTTCGAGTCACGAAAGCTCGCCCCTTACATCTCAATTCTTAATGCCGAAAATCACAAGGATGCAGAAGTGTAGGTTTATAGCTTTCAAAAATACAGTATCACTCCTACTCTACGTGATCACGATCTTACAATTAGCGTAATTAAATGGCCCATTTCGGACTATCGTTTCAGTACCTTGAAATTAATTAACTTCAGAAGAGCTTTCACGCACTTAATTGTTTCTATTTTCTATATCAGCAAATGAAGCACTTCGTATGCATAGAAAGCCTAACGATTCAAACTCTCTTTTTCCCTAGATGTTCTCTAGATTTAAAATATGGTTCAAGTGTCCCTGGTATAGCAGGAAATATGTATTTTCAAACACAGTGAAGAGCTACATGTAATTTGTCGCTGCAATCTATAAATGCCATGTGCACTATTCAAACAACGCACTTCTCGAGAGGATGCTGCTCGCTCTGGCTTCCAACTATTCTTCGAGAAGTAGCTAGGCCGCGTGAGTGCGAGGGAAAGTGTTGAAGTTGAAATATGGGCCGACCTAGACGCAGTATCTCCAATGAAAGGGTTGGAGGGGCCTGTGGGTGGCGGGAAGGAGTGAGAGTGAAGGGTAAGATAAGAAAGAGAAGGAGAGCGGCGAGCGGAGGAGGGAGCGAGCCCTCGCGGTATCACCGTTCGAGGAAGAGTGAGAAAACGAGGGAGAAGATCTCGCCAGCATACCGCACGATATTCCTGACGCGTCGCTCTCACGAGAACGAGGCCCTATACATAGTCACCGTGCGAAAATAGACAGTAGGTGCGGTCCTCGACAGTATGATGTAGAGGAGTGCCGGAGGCAGGAAAGTGGCCGGCAAGAGGGCAAGTGAGTGTGCGAAGATTAGAGGAAAGGCGAGCGAAGATATGCGCCAAGTGATGCTTCACTGGTGATCCTGAATTAGGATGAAAGGGTGGCGGTCTCCTTAGAGAGGCGCGAGATGCGACGATGAGGTCTTTGCGCTCCCTGAGAGCGAGGTCGGGTGCACTGCACCCGGAATAACGAGCTCGATGCACCTTTCCGTGTTCGAATTATTTTTAACCGCTTGTCCGCGCTCTCCGACCACGTGGAGAGCAGCCTAACCTGGACTCGCTTCCGTGTTAGTCAGCTCGGCCGAACCGACTTTAAAGTTCAGGGTTATCGTGCACTGAAGACCGCAATAAGGACCTACCCGCCTCCCTCTCGCTCTCCAGAACTCTCCATGTTTCTCTCTCGCCCTCGGCGATCCAATGAAGATTGCTGCATTGATCTTCCCATCCCTTTCCTTATCAAGGCTGTGCCTAAGAATTGCGGTCCTCCGACTACTGACCGAGCCAGGAACATAATAAAGGAGACGAGGATTCCTGTGGGAGTCACTGTGGGTATGCGTTGCGGCAGGCCTGGAATGCTGCTACCCGAGTACCAGTTGTCGCCAATTAACTTAAGACCAAGGAGCTCACGTGCATACCGCATGGTATTAATTAACGCCGGAGCCCGCCACTGACGACGTTTCTATAAGGAGCGTCTTCTTACTTCATAGGGCGCGAACGACGGAAATATGCGCGTCTTAACTGATGAGCGCAGCGTTGCCCCTCGCTCGTGTGCAGATCGTAATAATAACGATGCATCATGTGGCGAATGAAGCAATCGTCATTTTGTGCCTCAATTTTTAGTGCGTATAAACTATCCTATCTTATGTAAGCCGACAACAGGCTAGCCTGATAGAATACGCCTTGTACCAGTTCCATCGCGGCGGCACTACGCTCGCTTAAGTCTATTAAGCTCAATCTTCATTCTTTAAATATACAAGGTCCTTCCGACTAAAAGCGGCTCTCTCGGAGATCGAGTAATGTCACGTGGCGAGCCGCCGGGCGTTTTCTCCGCCCTCAGACGGAGTTTAAAGGAGCCGGCCGATCAAGAGGGCCGATAATGCACGAGAAAGTCGAACTCCTGCTAGTGTTCTCCAAGTTGACGACCTCGTATAAACGTATCGATCACGAGTGCAGCCCTCCCGGGGAACTTTTATTATGTTTGCACAAAGAGAATCGGCCCGAAACGACGACGTGGCGCAGCACGGCCACACGCTGGGGATTCAAGACGGAAGCACACACACAGAGAAGATATGTAGTAGTCGGACCTCGGTTGATGGTGTTCCCGTTACTCCCTCGGGATGATACGTGACCGTAAGGTGTACCGAGGTCGACCGGCATCGAATTGAAAGAGAATGGTGAGGGTGAATTGATGCTCTCTGTGGAAGACGGTGCGCCAGGTGTGCGCACATAAAACCCGACTTATCGGACGCGTTCCCGTGCACGGGGGGCGAGAGCGCAGGGGCGCAGGGGGGGAGTATCGTGCACGTACGGCCGGCGTAAATAAATAAAGAAGCGTACCTTATGTACTCAGGCCGTCGATCGATTTCGCCTGCTGGCGTCGTTCCAGATGGGCTCTCGTTAAATTTCGAATAATTTCTCGGCGCGCCGCGGGAAACGACGTGCATCTGTGACATAGTATCGAAATAAACGCGTCCGGACACCCTATTAACCGGACCCGATTAACTTTTCGTCCGTCAGGTGGAAGCCTCGTCTTTCATCGTCCGCGACGTCAACTAGAAAATACTTTGCTTTAAGGGAGGCTCCCTTTTTACAATCCTCCTCGAGTATCCCGTCCCGTTTGACTGCGACTTAACGAGCCCCTTTGCTGCGCCAAATCTTTGAGTTCTCTATTTCAAAGGGCCTTTTTCACGGGCGAGGCAAATATCATCTCCGGAATTAGCCCGATTCCTTAAAAGCTGGCTCGGTCGCGCAACGCCCGCAAACGATGCCACCGTGCAAACGGGCAATAAGGCGGACGGCAGTTTCGTCGAATGCGCCGCCGGAGGTTCAACCCATTTCCTGCTGGACGTCGCAGCCAGAGAGATCGAGGGAAAGCGCGCGTTGTACGGCCCCAAGAAAATAAAATTGCACCAGGCACCGTCCCGAGACGTGTTCAATATCGACGACGCTACATGTCTCGTCCGCGTAGGTAGCCGATGTACATGGGCCAGCTGGGGAAATAGAGATGAGCGCGCGCGAACGACAGATATCGATGCACTAAGCCGACGTGCAGCGCATCGTGCACCGGCGTCGCCGGTCGCCGGGATCTGGGTCATCCGAATACGGTTAGAGGCCCGCGGAGTTCAAGAAGGTCTTCTATCCCGACTTCTGTCCTGCGGAACAGGACTCCTTCTTCCTCCCGACTGGCAAGCGCCAGGGTGTGAAATGCAATAACTTCGTTATACAGAGCGACACCATATCCCGAGCGAAAGCGGGTTGTCGATACAGCAATGTGGGCGGATCGTAAACAATGTAGAGAAGGGTGGGGCGCGTCTCGACACCCCCGAGCTCGCGGTATCGAATACCTTATAGTCCACCAGTCCCTCGAGACCGGCACTAATTAGCACTAATTAGAGCTCGTCTGCTAATTGGTGCTGCATTCCACTAAGGCTAACGGCGAGTTAGTGCGCGCGCCCGCCGGTGTGCCTTTCGTCAGAGTACAACGGCCCACTAGGTGCTCATCAGGAATACTGAACTAAGTATCTGCCGCTGTTGCACGGCCCGAGCGCGAGCTTGCGAAACTTCCACTCGCCGCCGCCGGCTCTAAGCTTCACTAGTATTCGGCTGCTGCTTCGCAAAGCTTTGAATATGCAAGCCGAGAGTACCATCGTCGAAATGGTCCTGGCTCTCTCGCCCGGACCAGTAATTCCTTCACCTGGCCTGCCAACTAATTCTGTATACGCCGAGAGAGGCCCCTGTAAAAGATTGGCGAGCCATTGGAGAGTCACTCACAAAGCTCATTTCCGAACGGTAAAGTTTCGCCCTCGGGACCTCGATACCGAATTTCCCTCCTTCCGATGCTCGATGCCACTTGCTCACGGTACGGAGACCCAGTGAAATTTCACGAGGCAGTGCACCGCTTTAGCGTCGCTCCGATCGCGAGAGAGGGAGGGAAATATTTATAGCTTTTTCTGCAGCGCGAGATGCAGAGTGGTAGCGTGGTCGTAGCTGTTTCGGCACGCTCCGAGAACATAAGCTAGAAAGCCGGGCTGCTCCAATTTCCGAATTCATGGCCGACCGCTGAAAGGACAGACGTACTCGAGAACTTTCGCCATGCATCGCTGAGTCACTAAAGACCGTCGCTTCCTAGGGACGGCTTCTAAACCCTTGCCTCTTCGGCGCTTGTTCTACAGGCTAGTAGAGTCGAGTCAGCATTTCCGGCCGACGTGGAGAGAGGTTCTCGTTCTAAGGTGTCGCATGCAGGAGGAGGCCCTTTTTTCCTGCCCCCCTTATCTGGCGCCAGCAGCCTTTCTCCATACGGACTGGAGCCAGTTTGCGCGCCCCGTGCGCCTAATGGGCCCCCCCAGTCTAGCTAAGTGGCGCCTTTTGCCACCATGCTGCGTCGCTTCGTTTAATTAAACCCGCTAACTTGGAGTAACTCGGGGAGGAGAACGCGACAGCGAGACTCTCCTGTATCGGCATTCGGCCATTGCGGGCCCAGCGTGACGAAAGCTCCCAGTACACTACCGAACGGCCGGCGTATGTAATAGAAATCTCTTTGAATCCCTGGGATCCTGCATGTTAAAGAGAATCCCTCCGGGGGTGCAGGGCTTGCAGCAAGCCCGAGGCTGATGTTTATGCACCCGGTATCCGCGATCCAAAAGAGGGTTGCGTAAGATGGCGTATCGTTTCAGCAGCGGAGCCTCTTTCGCCGGTGGATCCCAGGCTTATCGCATACTTCCTTCCAGAAGCAGCAGCAGCAGCGTCGGCAGCAGCAGCAGCAGCAATAGCGGAGAGCAAGCCGAGTGCTGATAATAGACGTATGCAACCCCGGAGGGGGATGTTATCCCCGTGACCGCCGATATCGATTGTAACCCTCCCCGATTCCTCGTTTGCAGCTGCAACGTGCTCGCACCTGAACGTCACCGGGTTAACCAAGTGCGGCTGCACTCGATGCGCCGCCGGTTGACGACGGGTAGGAGAGGGCTACTGGAAGCGGTGGATGCTGCCTGGTGCCGCCAGTAGGGCGCGCTCAGGGATTTGCGTTTGAACTTGCGTTCCGCCGATATCCAGCATCCAGCACCGCTAATGAGTTCAGGCTTTTTCGGCACAATGACCAAACGGTCCGGCGCGGCGGCCCTGTCCACCCCCCTTGAGAGCAGCCGCCATCCTCAAGCCCCGCTCTCGCACCCTCTCTCTCTCTCCATCTTTGCCGTTCTCCGCTCTGTCTCTCTCTCTCTCTCTCCCCCTCGCTCTCTCGGTCGACCGACACAACCCTCTCTCCTCCGGCAGCGCCGACTCCGCCGCCATCCAGAAGCCCCACCGTGGAGCGTGGCATCGAGATATGTGGGTCACTGGGTTATCACCACCGCCGGTGGTGGCTCGTCCTTCTCCGTCGCCGGAAGCTTTTCCAACCAATTGCTCCTACGAAAGGACAACGACAAAAACGAGGGATGCCGCCGTGGATCCTGATGCTAACTCGGAGATATATTTCTCTTCCGTGCCGTCTGTTTACCGAGCACGACAGCGATAGAGAGAGAGAGAGAGGGGTGGGATTTTCGGGCTAGCGATCGATATCCGATTTCAGCACGGAATTTCTATACTATAGAAAAAGGCAGCACTACTGTGTGCGAGCGAAGTCCGCGAGTGAGTCGCCGGTCATCTGCTTTCTGCTAGGGGCAGCAACCATATCAGAATGGGGAAAGCCCGTTCGAAAAATGAATTGAGGTTGAAATCGTTGTTTAGCCTAGTAAAATAATTAGGAACTCGCTCGAGCAACCGCAACATACTGCAATGGGGCCACGGAAAAAGTTTTCGTGGTCACGTCTGCAGTATCGCATGTCAGAGATCGACTTTAGGAATGTGCTCTAACTCCCCCCCTCCCGCAACCTTTCGTCCCCATGCAAGCAGAATAAAGGTCAGGAAGACAATACCGTCACGAATGCCGTGTCTATTTATAATTGTGCACACGGAATAATTCGCATAACAACGAAAAATGTCCGCCCTGGTTGGCTCTGGCGGAATGCACCTTCAAATGGAAATAAGCGAATTACTCGATCCAGTGGCTATCCCAGGAAGCCAGTGCATTATCATAAAGTGGCGCAATGATGGTGGAAGCATTTGCATATCCCGCCCGTGGCAATAATTTGACGTATGGAGCGACATTTGTACGGCGGCGATCAGAGAGCCTCGGGGAGAGGCTGGGTTAAAGGGAAAATCGCAAGATAAGCCGGCCGAAATATTCGGGAGGAGAGCGCTCACCTCGCCGAAGAACGTTCAGCAGTTCTCGTAATCCGATTTACAAGCAATTTCCGTGGAATGTCTCCCGGTTAAGGGGCATATCGGGAGGAAACTCGTGGCCCTATATCACGGAGTAATGCATCACTTGACGCGTATAACTTTCGTAATTCAGGTCGGGAATGCATGCTAATTGGTTTGTTCAACGTGATTGGATGTCCCAGAGCCCGGCTGCAAATGCATCGCTCCTTGAATAGAGCGGCCCACTTCGCATGAAAAAACACTCATTTCGACGAGCGGCCTGGCCGCCTCGTAATTCCGGAAGGTGGCCGATATTCGGAGGCACAGTTCCCGAGCCAACCGATACTCGAATTAAATTTCATCATATCGCGAGAGCCGCGCAAAACAATGCCGGCGAACGGGCGAGCGCATAGTTGGCGCGCGAGTAATTTCAGCGGTGTAATAATTCTCATCCGTTCGAAACGTCAGAGCTGGTGGGATAGCTGGGACGAGGAGTCAGAGAGACAGAAGTGAGATGGACGCAACAGTTTTGCGGATGAAAGCGGCTCCGAGCAGAGCGCTGTTGTGCGTATACGTGCGTGTGCACACACCCAGAACGCTATATATTTAAACGTGACAGCCTGTTCTCGATGACACCGGAGTTGAGTAGCAGTGCGTATAAATGCGCGCGCTCGCCGATAGATTAAAGATTAATCGTGCAGAGAGCGAGCCGGAGAGAGGAGAGAGGAGAGATGGAGAGAAGAGGAATCTCCCTTGCTAATTCGTCGCCAGTGCGTAAATGCCGCGTACTCAAATGCACCAGGCTGCCGTAAGATTTGCCCCGAAGGCGACAATCTGACCTATCGTACCTCACTATAAATAAAGATTCCCGCTCTTATTTTAGCGTGCGAATTAGCGTGGGTCTCGGGCAGACTCATCACGAGTTACCCCGTCGCTATTTTCGTGCCACGAGATACAGTCTACCCAGCGGGCGAGCGGCGTATCCGGCGACACACACTCACCGATTTCCAATCAGTATCATCAATACGGGGCTGCGAAAGGGCAAATCCCGAGGAGTGCGAGAATCCATCGTCGCCCGGCGCATCGTTCAAGTGGCGCGGGTGTAAAGTCACGCTGCTCTGGCCTAATATCCAGCCGACGAATATCTCAGCGCACCATCGCGCCGCGGAGTAAGTCAAGCCGGATTTGTGGGATCTCGCGGCAGGGGAATGGGTCTCTGCTCGCGAAAACTGCAGCCTCGTTAGCCTGACCTCGTACCCCGAGGAATGAAGGGGGCGCCAGGTGTAGGCGGCGTGTAGGGCTGAGATTCTATGCAGACGGTTGCGCGGCGATCCCAGCCGCTCCTGATTGCCGATTGCCCGGCTCAAGTGCCCATGAACTCGGCATAAAAACGGCGGAGATTAAAACGCACTAAGTGGCCGCGGTGGGGCGGACGCCGCGCGCCGCGGCGCTCGGCGGTGACTCGTTGCCAAGCAAGAAAAGTTTTACATCCCGGGATGGCATACTCCCAACTTTCCGTCGTTTCGCGCCAGCGGCAGATTCTGCCCGAGTTTTTCTCGCCCCCGGGGCCTATTTATAGGGGTGAACGCGAAATTAAGCCCTGGAAATCTATCGTGAGTGGAGCCGCGGCTGGGTGGGAGGTCGGGGTGGCGGGATGGCGCAACGGCCCTCGGAGATTGAAGAGCGACTTCGACGACTCCCCATCGGCGATATGGGCGCTGTTCGCGTGGCAACGCTTTAGCCCCCCCGGCGCTCTTGCCAAATGACTCGGCCGGGGCCGGCCAAAAAAGGCAGCTAATTTCAGGAACTGGGCGATAATAATCCTCACCGCGAGCGCAATTCTCCCCAAGACTGCGCTTCGGATGGAAAAGTAATGTTGACAATCACTGCGTTTCTAGCCTACCCTCTTCCAGCGACTGGCCTACTCCGAGCCAACCAGTGCTATCCGCCGACTTCCGCTCGTTTCATCCCCTTTCACTCTACCCTTTGCCTTTGTCCTACAAGCCGCGCCCGCGCGCGTGTGTTCTCTGCGCCCGTGACTGCAAACATTTTGGGTCAAGTGCTCCGGCGGGCGCGTTAAAAAAATACGAATTTCATCCGAGCAGTCGTTCGCACAACGGAGAGCACTCCATCCTGAAGAACGCCGGGCGCTCTCTGCGGCCCGTGTGGGACGCTACAATCACCGGGATTATGCTTCCGACGAGCACGCCGATTAAAATCGTGCCCGGTCTGCAAGTCTCTGCCTACCTCTTTCGATCGTTGACTTCGAGAAGTAAAAGCAGAGAGACACTGATGTCTGGCCATATTGGCGAACGGCAAAATGCGTAAGAAGAGTGAAGAGATGGCCCACGATCGTTATTAGTTCTTGTAACTTGCTCGAGTGCCCATCCAACTTTTTCCGCGGTTGCTTCTTTACGCCGATAATTAACACATACTGGGCCAATAGACCCTTCAAGAGAAGAGAGTGCTTTCGTATACCTCATTCTTTACCAACGGGTGGCGCTGTAGAATTCTATTTTCACCCGACGCCCCTGCGTGTATTTGCTTGTTTAGTCTTTGGAAAAAATTGGGAGAAAGAGCCCATCAAAGATGAAGCGAGTCTTCTGGGATGAGAGTGAATCCCGTCGAGCTGCGCGCACCAAATAAATAAGCATCAGCCGGTTGAACTGTATTTATAAGAGGTTCTCGGTCCAAGGAAAACATCGATAGCCCTGGAAACCCATTGAGCTGTCTCATACTTCAAATCGAAGCTTCATTTCGGTGCTCCTTTATGCCCCCAGTTAATTGGCACACCTGCACGGACACGCAAGTGCATTCCAATCGGTTGAATCGCCACACGCGCCCCGCCCGAGAGACAATGTTACGCACAAGGAATATTTCTTGGAAGCGCTTATATCATGATAAAGACGATTAAAAATATGCCCGTCGCCTTGAATCGTTGGCACGCTGTCACCGATGGATTTATATTTTCATTAACAACCCAGCGACCGATGGCCAATGCAAACCATGCAACCTGGCGCAACCCTTGCGCAACATCTCGCGCACGGCATTGTCTATATAGAATGGTCGGATCACAGTCAAGAATTCAGGCTTCGTAAATCTCTCGGACAGGAGTGCTTACTCTGAAAACGTATTAATGGCGGGATCCAAGTGCGCGCCGATCTGCCGATTAATAATTTCCGGCCGCCTATTCGTTTCATTTCAAGTGGAGCTCTGCCCGTCGAGGTGGCATCTCGTTTTAATGCCAGATGTACATATCCCGGACTGATTTCGCGAAAGCGATAAGTTTTCCCTGTCGGATAAGTTTTTCCCGAGTTGCGCGCCGCTTGGTCGGAGGCATTATATCGCGGCTGCGGATCTGTTGCCGGGCGAACTAGAGTTTGCCGCTTGATTCACGAAGTTACCTGCTCGCGGTCGGCATAAGTTACGTTCGAGCTTGGTGCCAATACCTTGCATTCTGCTCTGCGTTGTGCTCCCCACTTGTGTTTTATGCAGTGAGGGAGATATAATCACGAATGGTAAACAATAAATGTGATTTATCGCGCTCTCCTTACCGTTAGCGCCTAATGAAACCTTGGTACTTGCACAAAGGCTCTCTATCAAATCCACTTGTAAGGAGACATTCGATAATAAGTGCAATAATTCTCCTTTCCTCCGAACTGAACTCAATCAGAGCCTAATAGCCTGTCTGAAAGAAAGGCTCGGGAACAAAGCCTGCTCCCCGATATTCCGAGCAATCTAGGCGCCAATGCAAAGGAGAGGAAAATAGCCGCCGGCGCCTATCGTCTCGAGGAAGGAAGGGGTCGAGAGAGGGGTAAAACGATAAACTCTCGTTCCTACGTCCCTCACGGAGGAATCCTCAGAGAAGAGTCGATCCCCTCACCCTTCCACACCCTCACAAAGGACAGCACGGACTAAGCCCTGTAAGGTATTATCTGCTACTTTCACAACACTTTTTTCCAAGTACTCCCTTTACACTATCAAGACAAAAAGATAAGTAAGAGACAATCAGCAATTTCAGATGCACCAACAGTGATGTCGAAGCGAGCAAATTATAACACAACCGGCCTGTTAGCATCTCAATGTCGACTCAATCTACAATAACAGGAAGTATCGCAAGTGCAAGTGACGCCATCTAAAGAAAGAAGGCCTGAGCAACCGGCCGATAGTAAGTTTATAAATGAGGATCGTATTCATAGCTGAACAGCTGTCTGGAAGGACGAATCGAAGGATAAATCACTGCTGCATGAAATATTGCGCTGGATCAGCGAAAAAATGTAGGAATCGATTACCGAAGGGCTGAACCCGCTCGGCGGTACTTCGCAGGCGGGCACCGCTGCTGCCGGATGTTTCAGAAATATTGGCAATAAATCCGGTGGCAGGGCGCTCTAACTGGCGTATCTGTCTTCACGGCCGGGTGAACGCGTCGAGTCGATTAACGTACTTACGCAAAATGGCAATTGGCGGCACTCGGGAGGAGGTGGGTCGGTAACTGCGCGACCTTGTGAGGTGGTCGAAAAGGATGCGGGACGGTGTTATCTGCGGGGAGAAGATGCGATAACCCGGGCCGATATCCGCTTCCTATCTGAAGAACGGGATTATCTGTAATAGGCCTTGGCACAGCTAGAAATCGTGTCAGCTCGGCGAGGCGAACCCGAAGCCTGGAGTAGCAGCGGCCCGGGTCTGTCTAACATTTTACTTCGATCGGAGGCCCATACACACACGATTATCTCCTCCGGCTCCGGTGTCATGACAAATCTGTTACATTCTTGGAAACTGATACTGGCCAACTGCCAGGTTACTCTTAACGACTTTTCTCCCAAGTATGATCCATGTCCTTAATCCAGTGGCGCGCGGCCCCATTTACATGCACACGCTCTGCACTTTTCCATTCTCCCTCAGCCCCACACACACACAACACACGTTCTTTATTTTTCAGAGGGATCCTTCGGCGGCGGGGATTCGGCGAAAACAGGGAAAATTGACCTCGCCCGCCAGCCTCGTAAACAAGCCGAACTGTCTGCTCGAGTTTTCTCGCCTATCGAGTATCAGCGAATTAAGGCTTCTCCGCCCTCCCCAGCCTGTCGATCTAGCCCCTCACCCCAGGCGCTCCTGATGTGCTCGGTGAAATTGGAGCGGTCGAGATCACGAAATCGAACCCTCTGATGTGCTGGATACCGAGAACCAACCAAGTTCCGTCATCGAGAACTTACTCTTTGATCGGCGACCCCTGGCAAAAGCTGCCTTGATACCGGGCGCGCGTGATCTGCATGCTCCAGGGGTTCATTTCAGGCAATCGTCGCGGATGCCAAGGCGACCTCCTCAAACCTTTTATTCTTACTCGACAGAACCATTCCCCCCCGTCGAAATTGCTCCACATTTTCTCGAGATATTATATCCATTGGACATCAACCTCGGCGACTACGAACGTGATTCTCTCGGATTAATAATATGAACATCCACAAAGTGAAAGTAAATGTTTGCGTCCGTCCTATTGAAATTCGATAAAAAAACATTTTGTGGAACAAAATCCGTTAGCTCGTGAACCAGGCGAGCGTACAACGTGGAGCCTAATTAAATAACTAACGAGGCCCGGATTCGATAAGGGACGCGCTCGGGGAAAATAGAAGATGGTGGACCGTAGGAAGAGGTTGATTTCGTTATCTAGGTCGGCTACAGGGTCACTTGGTTGGACGTCGGCTAAAGGTTAAATTCCAATTATAGCGAGCGGATAAATACGCGACTATAGTACCGTATGACATGATCCTCCCTGTGCCGAGGGGGCAATACTTTCTTTCGTCAATTTCAAAATTTGCAGCGAGACTCTAATACAACCAAACCACTGTCTGCCCCATAAACAGACTAACAAATACTGACGGATCTGGGGCAGACGACTACTAGATGAATATCCATCAATTTTTAATATCCAGCATATCCCAAATAATAAAAAAGTCAGCAAGACTTTTCACTTCGCACATCATACATATCTGTACTTCGAAATGGTATTATACACTAGAGCAAACAACAAACTTGCGGAATAGAGAATCTAGGAATAGAGCTCGAGACCGTCAGACGAAAGCCAAGCAACCGAATTCTGAAATGCGATGCAATACGTACGCGTGATGGTGAAAAAGGGGTCGTGACAAATGTAGCATCGGCAGCACACAACGGTGCATTCTCGGAAGGAATTTCACAATTGCACGTCTATTCCATTGGCTGCTCGCACGAGTGGCTACTTTAAATTCACCGAGCTTTCGTGCATTTTCAAGGTTCGCAGGCGTATGTGTGTCTACGGTGTGTGTGTATAGCACCTTTGGCAGTCTGTTCAAAGGTCAGATGCCGATCGCGTCGGCTAATTACGACGTCTTGTCTACCGTCCGGTTATATTTATCGATACCGTCATTCTCTATTATCCGCACCCGATTTTCCATTACCACTTCAACACGATTATCGTTTTATCCAGCCGGGCTTTATTCCCTCCCGCGGGGAACTGGGCGTGTTCAATAAAAGGCAGGCCAGGGCACCGCGCTCTTAGAGCAATTTTTAATTTTCCCCGGCTCGCTCGGCGTAACGATTGTAAATTAGACTTCCAGGGAAAGCGCGGCTGGGCTATATGCAGCGGGCGTAGAATCTGCTCCAGCTGGATTCTTCGATGGTGACGACCTCCAAGGAATTATATGAAACCGCAATCGCGCTCGAGCCGAGCCTCCGCTGAATTATTCATTTTAATCGCCCCGCCAAATTTATCGCGAGTCTCGGCACCCCCCTTCTTGCAGCCGAGGGCATCGTGGAACACGAAATTTACATTAGAACTCTCTACTAAGTGCCTGCCATTAGTGCCTGCTGCCGTTATCGCAGGCTAGTCGTGAGGGAGAACACTGTTCCACCCTCAGCAAATACAAACGCCCGAACGACTCGACTATTACCAACGCAATATTGAATTCCGAGTTCCCATAGACGTTTGCTTAAGCCGGCATTACTCTGATTAACGTGAAAGTAATTCGATTCGTTATTCGGATGAGGTACGTATGGCGCTTTGGAAGTATAAATTGATGGCCCTAAGTAGACACGGAATATCGTAGGCAGACGCGTAGCTTGCGGAGTAAGTGGAAACGGAATGTATTAGATTAGAAGTTCTCGCAGCAACGTGAAACAGTAACAAGAGTGGCGACGAGAAACTAATTAGATCCTGCATTGAAAGGTACATGTAGCACTAATATGCAGAAACAAAACGTCTTCGGCGGCTGTCTTCCTCACAGTAGTAGAAGTAGAACAGATGGACGTGTATCAGGTTGAAAGTTGACAGTCAACAAGAGCGGAACGTCTACGCCGCGTCGTGGCCGTCCGTTGCCAAAGTACGATTACCGAAAGATCTTCAAGGTAACCGAGCACGAACCGAGGGTAGAGTTTCCGCGAAGATGTAGGTTGCACTCGCAGTCCTGTACCTCCAAATCATTGGCTCCGATATCGCTTGCCGCCCGTGCGATCGGCAGTAGCCGAGTTGAATGCGAATCAGCAGCGATTTCGGAAGTACGTGCACACCGCGGCGGTGGCGGCCGATTCCAGTGCATTCACTGTACTCCATGCGGTGGCGGGTAAATCTCGCGCGCACACGTAACCGGCGTTTACATAAAACGGGCGTTACGCGCTGTCGAACGGCGGCGTTGTCTTCGAGACAGCATTATGGCATCGCGGCCATTTACGACACTCGCATGGCCAACAACGATGGAAAGGCGAGAAAGGAATGGGGAAAGAGAGAGAGAGAGAGAGAGAGAGAGAGAGAGAGAGAGAGAGAGAGTAAGTGTTCGCTCATGGGTATACGTTTTCGGAGAAGCTCCTCCGCCGAGAGACGTCTCGACGCAAAGCGAGTTAAATGTAATGCCCTGCTGATACGAGACTTCTTCCAATCCGCTCGCGGACAAGGCGACGTTCCCATGGCGACGAGAAAAAATTGTATATTTACTCCTTCGCCGGGGGAAATCCCCCCCGGATCCCGAGGGAACGGGAACGCTACGAAATTCCCATTCTCACCGCACCGCGAGTGGATGTGATCGCGCAGGAAGGTACGCTCACTCCCTGGCGAAATGGGCGCGTTTCAACACTGCTGAGCAACTTGTACCGTTTTCGCATGAGGCCAGAGGAAGGTGTGAAAAGTCTGTAAGTTTATTGCTAGTTCTAGACCGCGTCATATTACCAAAGCTTCAGCTTAATACTCTGGGCGAGAAGTAAGAACCTAATACGCGTGAATACTAATTCATGACAAATCACGTAATACATAGTATTATAGTTGTGCTCGATGAATACAACTTTATGATAGGGCATGACAACGTAAGCTTACGCAGCTAGTGCTGAACGCGTCTAGGTCACGTGAACCTCGTCCCCGGACAAGGCTAACGCTAAATGTATTTGTGTACACTAAGCTCGGCTACCATGACAATAGAGTGTTATTGGTCGATAGAGAAACACCCTTTTTTATATGATCGGTACCAGGCAGCTTTGTACACTTCAACTGCGTATGTACCGTCCGAAGTTTATAAAGGATTGTAAAGTTCCCAAAAGGCTAGGGAAACGCCCACTTTGTATACAGTTGGTGAGAACTCATGGCCAATATAGGGCCACGCATGTACGTACGATTGAAATATACAAGAGACGGTGCATAAAAATATGAGACTTGAAGGGAAAACTGATATATCCGTAATTCTCTGAGCGAACGTCACACGAAAATGATGATCAACCTTCCTACTGATATTCCCTTAATTAAATTCTGTATTTCGCCAATACGTTGCACGCATCCATCGCGCAGTTATCATTTACCAAATGAGGCGCAATTACGAGAACGATTTCCCCGAGACAGGGACAATTTATTCGTGTTTACGTAAAATGGAGTTTGCGCTACTCGCGCAAGCGTGCGTTATTGGTACACGAGAGCGCTCGACAGCAAACGAATGTAATCGGGCGGAAATCGGTCACAGTGAATCCCTTCATTCATAATGAATTCAGCATAGCGGCAAACAGGCGGGTATTAGAGCCGTTGGAATGTAAATACGAAGAAATGCGGCATTCGTGCGGCCCCGACGATGAGCGCGAGCGAAATCGTTGGAGAATGAAACGGACGACACGACGCCAGGCTCAAAGAAAAAAAAGAGGCTACTGCTGGACTGCTGTTTGATCCGGCGCGGAGAAACACGCGCACTGGAGCCTAGGGAGTACACATCCCAGGGGCTAAAGAACAGTCGAGGCACTTTGCTCCAGAGTGTCGCTTAAATGTTACGTGTAATTAATGTGTACCCGCGCTGATAATCGTTTTATCCTCGTTACTGCCTTTCCAGCGACATGCATCTCACTTTATCCCTAAGCAGAAGCATTCGCATCGAGCCGTCCAGTAATTAAGTCGCCGTTAATTGAATCTGCACACGCTCTCGCATGCTGTCTCGCTGGGCTCGTGCGCCGACCGTGCTATAAACAAGCCACTTTTCCATTGTGCGCCAAGCGCTCGTGATTATACGTGCTCGGCGAATTCCCTTGTGACTTAACACTATGCATTAACGGGCGTGAAATGTGAATTGGATGGGCCGAGGTGCGCGTCCCATCGCGCCCGCGGCCCTTTAACCAGCTACCAGCGATTTTAATCTCCTTCAATTAATTACTGGATAAAGCGTAGCCTATAATCCTTCAGCGGCGAATTGCCCATCCTATTGGCCGAGGAAGCTTAATTGTCCTCATGATCGCGGCGTATAATCCACAAAGCGGCCGAAGCGTTTGACGAAGGATGCCTTAAGCGGCGTCCTCGCCGGTCAAAGAGGCCAATTTAGACCTGAAGGCGTAATTGGGTAAGAAGGAAAATGCATTAGCCCGCTGCTAGAGGTATATCCCCTTGTTCTTTCGATTTGCAGCCTTTAATGGATTAGAAGCTAATAAACGCGATTGGTTTTCCACAACGGTGCCGGCGATGCTCGACAATTCACTTGAACGATCGTTGCATTCCTGATTATATACTTAAGAGACGATCGCTCCCAGCCGTGGGATCGGGCGGCGCGGCGTCTCTCCTGTGTCTAGTGGCCCAGTCGAGCGAGGTTCGCTATATGCATACGAAGATTACGAAGTCCCGGCCGGTTCGCCAGCAGGAAATCGAGATCCACCTCACGCCCTGCCTGATTCACGCTAAAACCCTGAACGCAATTTTAGGCGGGCCGTCGAGGGATGCGATTGGCAACGGGCGGAACGAATCCTCAATGATGGGCCGGACCGCACCGGTCGACGATTAAATTAGCGCGTCGACACCACCATCTCGGCGAGAGCGAGCGTCCACTTTGTCATGAGGGAACTTTAAAGGCTACTTTACAGTGCGCGCGCGGCTCTGCAGCGGCGATAAATTGCATTTGACTCTCTTGGCATTGGGAGTGCACCTAGCGGCGCGAGAAGCGAGGTCTCCCCGAGCAGCGGCGGCCTGTCTTCCATTTAGCTGCTCGACGTTCTGCTCGTGAAAACTGCAGCCCCGTGAAGTGAAAAGGGCCTTCCCTCCGGTGTCTGGGCGAGCACGCGCGCCGCTCAAATTAACTGCACAATAAGGAATTTTTTATAGAGCGCCCTGAGTGCCGGCCAAAGCCGGGACGTCGTTTGCTAGCTCGTCGCATGCTGCCGTTGTTCTTGTCGTCGCTGCCGACGTCGGCGCGTTCGTAATGCTGCCGGGATGACGGGCGAGAGTATATATCCGCGCGCGATCTTGAAAGGCATCTTAGATAGGTGTGTTGCGACAGTCATTAGCGCCAACGACCGTTCTATTAGTGTTGTCAGTGCGTCGCGCTCTCTTTCTAAGGAAATTCGCAATTTTCCTCGTCGAGCGATTCTCCGCCAGAGAACTCCAGCGGGGAATATTGCACAGCGCACTTCTCGATTCAATGAGCAGCATAGGAGCTATATATATCAAATAATTGTATACTACTCGAGATTTCTCGCTTTCTTCGGTTGGATCCCGTAGGCGGACAGCGACATCGCAGATTGCGAGAGGCGCCGCCTCGTGTCATGTGAATCGACCTCAGCACGCGAAGCAAGCAAGCTCGAAGGGCGGCGTATTAATAGCGGCAGAAATGGCCCGCGGAACTTTTCGCGGCGAGGAGTGTCCTCCCTCCTCCGGAAGAGTGTCAGGCCAGCTAAGCGGCCGGGCAAAAACGTCGCTACTAATTACTCCTTTATTAGGAATGGCCCGAGGGCTAATCCGTAGCGACGGACGAGAGAAGAAAACAGTGGGAGAGCGAGCGTCGGCGCGAGTGAAGAACGACGGGGCACATTGTTCCGCTCGCGCGGCGCTGATTCTTGCTTGCGAAAAAAAAATAGAAAAGTAGGTTGTTGGAACACGTCACGGGCCACAATGCATCCACGCGGCGGGAGTTGTCTCTTCGACTCGACTCTCCATATTTGATATCCGTTCTACCCGGGACACGTAGTTGGGGGCGTGATAGAAAAGGGGAAAAAAGAAGAGGAACTGGCGGCTTTGCCAAGCCTACAGCGTGGTGTATGAAATCAAGCCAGTCGAGCATACGGCCAACCTACTCTCGCCGAATTTGCGCTTCACCAAGCCGCTTGTTTTGTATCCTTCGGTGCAGCTGTGAATGACACGGAGCTTGTGATTTGAGTGCACCCAGGTAGAACAGCTCTCCCTCTCTCTCCGGAGTAAAGTGAAACTGGGTCTACTCTGCAGTATCGATCACAGGACACCGGCGTAAAAAGCAAACTGGCTCGGTAATTTCTTCGTTAAAGCACCCTGCCACTCTCCACTCAGTCTCCGATAGCACACTGGCAATAATACCCTTTTCACTGAATGCGATTACAATGAATTAGTACGACTAGCGGATGTGTACACCGGCCATTCTTGCACTGTCGGACCAATGACCGACACATACTACTTGCACGTAGCGATCACCTCCGAATGGAACAAAGTCCATGAAGCACGCGACACGCGTATAAGCTATTAAGCTGCGCGACTGGAACCTTGTTCCTTCGGTATTCCGCATTGCTCAAAGAAGATATTTCGGATAACGAAAAAGAATGTGAAACCCCAATTTTGCGAGTCAGCGGATATCACGTACAACAGCTGTAACCCAGTTTTCAGCGGCTACATATCATACATGCCTGCTATGTGCGCACAACGCGACGTGAATGAAGGATGTGCCATGGCCCGCTCTTTCTTCCCCTTTTATTACACTTCACGCTTTATGCCCACCTCTCTATTTTTCCGCTCGTACCACTGCGCTACTTGTTTACCTCTGCACAATTTCCCACCTTTCCTGTGGCATTCTCGCCTCTGCATTCCTTCAGTTCGCCTCCGTCTGTGTATTCCGCTGCGATTCCGCACGTCTCACTCTTGCTTGGATTAACCATAAAAGGCCAACGACAAAGAACTCAGCGGACCCTCCCTCGCTATTTTCCCGCTCTCTACGTCACAATCTTGTGTATCGACTATGTTTTTCAGGATCAGTGCTTCGATATTATTCGTACTCGTTGTTGGCTTTAACGTTACGTCTGATTATTATCGAATGGTTAGAGCTGACTAAAAGGGTTGCAAGGGATGCTCTAGTTGCTTCGAACACTTGCATAAACCCTTATAGAAAATGTGCCATCTTCTATCTGCCATAATACAAAGTTACATGCTACTGGCAAGGTACTTGTGTCGTGAAAACTAGCGACGATCGTCCTACTTGGATGGGTCTGCTCATGACTTGAGGATGCTGTCACGGGTGGCGCCAAACACGTGGAGAGGCAAAGCGTGCAATCGATAAGGTTCTTCCTCGACGCAACAGCATAAAAATACACCTTCATGACTGAAGGCGGAGCTGCATTAAATTGATGGCATTACATGTCACCTCGGCTCGCGCCCAATGCGCTACGTGAACTGCGTCTATCAATCGCGAAATATTCCCATCGGGTGAAACTTGGACAACGGCAAATGATCTTGTCAGTGAAGAGCGATTGGGTGGCGAGTAAATGACTGGTTATTGGACATTTAATAAAAGACGCAAGTTTACTGCGGGTGAAAACTGTTACGGAAGAACGCTGAGGTCAATTTATCAAGCTCGAGAGCATATAAAAAACGCCTGTGTTCTGAAAGACATTAATCCAGGTTTAGATACATTATATAAAGGAAACCTTCACGATTTTTTTCCTTCTCCTTAACCGCCTTCTTCTTATAACTCCCGACGAAGTTAAAAAAGACGTTTAGGGAAGACTGATCCACTTTTTCCTCTAATGAAGATGAATATTCAGCTCTTACATAAAAAATTCTATACGAAATGTCAGGCTATGGTATATCTGAGCCATACATAGTTCTTAAAGTACAAGACACTTCTATTACTTTGGATGTACTGACAGACGTCTCAAAAGGCAAAAAGTCAAATGAGTCAAAAGAGTCAATCGTTCAAACGACCACGGTGCTAAAAAGAGCGTGATTGCTGATATCTCGAAAACTTCTATCGACAGTCGTACTCTTTCCATTCGTAGCACTACCGCCACTGGCAAACCGTTCTTTGTACAGTTCGCGCCCGCAGCAAGGAGCCTACTTGCAATATCCTGTCATCAATAGGAGAGGACGTGCATCCGGACCGTCCGAAAACGTTCACCTGAAATTTTGATGAAACCCACTCCGCCCTGGTAGCCGGCGTTCGGCCGCACTATAAGCGGAAAAGTCTTGGCCGCATCGATTTTCTCGTAAGCCGGTCGGGTGCGTTTAATAATTCAGGCGGTAGCCGCGAACGATATGCGCAGCGCGGTGTCGGACTTTGTGGCCCGAGGGATATATCTTTTTGTATCGGCTTACCCTTTTCGCCGCCTAATTAATTTCCGAGCGAAAGAAACGTTCTTTGATCCTCTAACTATTCTCTATCCTTCATACATCGTACCACAGAATTCCATATTTATCAATATTGCATAGGCGTAGCTCCGCACGTTTCTTCGCTCATTAGTGACTGAAAATGTCGACCTCTGTCGAATATTGTAGTGTAAAGGTTAAAGCGTGCCAGGTCGGCTGTGCCTTGCGATTACAGCGCAGGGTTTTCAGCAAACCGATAAGTCTGCCGGCGCGAGAAGAAAGAGGCGTGTCAGAAGTCAGAAGTCGATAGAGTTGTGCGGGCAAGCAACAGTAGCTGCTTAAATCTCCGGTGGATTAGATTAGAAAGAAACCTAACCGGTTGGCGTCGTGAAGTGCCCCGGGCATTACATAAATGTCACCTACTTGAGGCGCGACTCGTGGAGGCCGGAGCATTCGCATGCATCTCGGTCGAGCGGGCGTCGGGAATTCGCCAGGCCCGCGGAATTGCACTCCAATTGGCAATAAATTTTCATTAACCGAGTATTTAAACGGCCGTCTAAGCGGCATAAGTAACGGCCCCTGCGGGTATCCGGCAGGCAGATAGCGCTCGTACACGTCGCCGTACATTACTCTAATTTAATAGGTCTGCAAACCCACAGAATTTCCAGTTCCAATGGATGATTAAACAATTCTATCCTAATTGAAATTGCTTCGTGCCCCGACCGAACTAGGTGCTCTTCCCGAAGTAGCTACGGCGGAAAAACCTACGAAGCCAGAGTGCCCTGCTCCCAAAATCACCGGAACTGCGTGGTAAAGTCGTATCAATCTAGCGACTTCGCTTCGACAAACGGTCGAGTTTGCCTCGGAATTGGGACAAACTGGGCAAATTAACTGAACTGGGTAAAAAATGCCGTAATACTTGCAAACTAGTGCAAACGTCATGGGAACGGGCATAACAGTGGTATCAAAGCTTCTGAAGTAGAATGAAGCATCTATGTATAATGCAAAGGGTGAACTTCCGTGGCGGACGAGTACGCACACGGCGAGCGCATTCGGCTAAAATATGAGAACTCATGTTCATTTATCACGCAGCCCGCTCGCCCGCTATAACCGGAGGAATTCCGCTCGCGAAAAATAGAGGGCTCCAAGTGGTACACTGCGTGTATCGGGCCTGTAATCATCGGCTCGGAAAGCCTGTAGCGGAGGGAGCAGTGGCGGCGACGGCGCGCGCGAATGTAGTCTGGAAAATCGCCTCGTAACTGTCGACGTAGCATGAAATTTGAATAAAGCTGCTGGCACGTTAATGCCGGAGTCTTTTCACGGTGACCTGGGCGAGGAAACGGTCGAATGCAGAGCTCGGCCTCTATCTCCCGGGCTAGCGGGAGAGTAAAAAGGAAAAAGTGGCTCCTGAGGAGAGGAGAGGAGAGCCCGTTATAAGAAGGTCGGACGGCAGTCGGTCTTTTTAAGAAGAGGAAGTGAGCGCCGCGGCGTGCGTCGGTGACGGGAAGCGGGGTCGGAGTGCGAGAGGGGGTGGTCCGATCGAATTCGGCGCCGCCGGAATATTGGAAACGCATCCCTCCGGGTGGAGAGCACGCACTGCGTAGAAACTACCCCTCTACTTCAGGCGACGCCGTGTCTGATTCCACGAAGGAGAACTGGGTCACCAGCCACGTACGATACTTGTGCTATCTCGCGCCGAGGACTCACTCTCGTTTCATACGGATTTCTGCGTGCGCACTCGTGAACTGCTCCGTACACGCGAGCGGCCCCTATGTCCCTCTGTATGCGTGCGTGTATGTGTGCGTGTATGTGTGTGTGTGTTGGGTATACCTGGCCGAGAAGCAGCCAGAATCTCGCCCCTTTTGGCACGTACTCGTCGACGTTGCCAATTTTTTTCGCCCGCTCTCACCACCATCTCCCCAATGTGTCGGGGGTGAGTGCGTCGCGGGGGACGGCCGAAACGAGGGCAGAATTCCTAATGAAATTTCTCTCCCGGCAGTAACAACTACGAGATCGGATCATCGCTCGTGCAGTGCTGGTAATCGGCCGAACGAGAGCGATTTCCACTCAACTCTGGAGCGCGTTCGAGTCCTTGGCTCTAATTGATCGGGCAGCGACGGCGAATAAATGAATCCTGGTAAACAGCGGATGATGCCACTATTGGTCGAGCGGTGGCCATCGAGCAGCGACCGGTGATTTCCGCTTTATTTATAGCGGACCAGCCGCTAGAGCGAGCAGCAATTGTTCGATACCCAAATTACCGACAATGACGAACAATTGGACAGGCATGAGGAAGTTGCACGTAATACGAGATCCTGATCTCTTAATACTCGGCAAATATATGTGAAATCTTATTTGACGAAAACTGAAATTTCTCAAAGTTGTGCGCCTCGTTAGGTATGAATAGATAAAGTTGGCAGAACGTTAAGATGAAAATGTACTTGGCACAAGTCATCGTCTAAGGGAGGCCATTAAATCTAGTTCCTTATTTTCACGACCGAGCCACCTATACAGTCCAGCGGTTTATCAATCTTTTAAATGGATAGTTCAAAATAAATGCGACACAAAAATATGTAATTCCAGAATTTTAACGGCAGCGGTGATAGAGGGAATAGAGTGCAACTAACTGCAATGAAAGCTACAGTTACGCAGGACGCTATGAACTGTCACTGGACACTTGCACTCTACATATATGTATACTATACTACACTCGATATACTTCGATCTTCGACATGCCCTTTAATGCGATACTATAGAGAATCGACCAACATTTGAATATAGAGTGGAACCGGGAGAAGGGTAAGAGGGAGATAATGGGAAAGAAAAGGAGCTAGGAGCAGAAAATGGAGTAAACACGAACGACCGACTCTCTTTAACGGGTCAGCCATGCGCCACCTGCAAGGATACACTGCTCTGCTAACCGCTACTGACCCAGTAACATCGCACCGGCGTGCGTTTATCGAAACTCGTAGGTGGACAAGGAGGGAGGGATGAGGAGAGCCGGACAGGGACGTTAGCGGAATAGGAAGCGAAGAAGCTTAGGAAGCAACAGGGTATAAGAAGGAGAAGAAAGGAATTGAAAAGGGCGAAGTGGGAAGAGTATTTGGAGTCCTTGTCCCGAGCGATGCCAAGGATAGCCGTTGCGCGACTGACCCACTAACGTTAGCATCCGCTTATCAGAGACCCCTGAGGAGAACGCACCGAACAAAATTGGGCTTCTCCTCAGGAAGAGCCGTTCTTACGGCCGGACAATAGAACGCCAGTGGGATAACACTCGGTAAGAGGGATGTAGCGTTGAATAGGAGAGAGGGAGAGGGAGAGAAGGAGCGGACTTGGGCGAGTGTAAGTAGTACAAGTAAAGATGTGGTCAGACTTACGAGGATACGTCCAGTGGTGGTCTGCCCGGAAATCAGTTCGCCGGCCCAGTCCTTGGCCTCTGTCATAAACGTCCCCTCGAACTCCTTGCCCTGGCGGCTCGACTTCTGCTCCTTCTGCTTCGGGTCATTTGGAGAGAATTCGGGCTCCTTGCGACAGCAGAGAAAGGCGAAGGCACGCCAGAGAAGCACGATCAGCAGCCCGGCGAGGAAGGTGAAGATGCTCGATAGGAGGAAGCACCACCATTTCCGCTCCTTGAGGCAGTCGTCTACCGGGGGCTGCACGGTCGTCCCTTCGGTCGTCCCTTCGGTCGTCATCCCGGCGGATCTCTGCTGCCCCCGGGTCACACATTCACCGGCGGCTATCACCAGCGGCAGCTGCGGCAGCTAGCAGGGCGCACTTTATGCGCTTCATAATTTCGTGCTGCCACGGGGCGCACGCCGCGCTGCAACTGTGCACGCCTCGCACGTCGCTGCAGCAGAGTCCAACCACCACGAGCTTTCGTCGTGCGCGCTCAAAGCACCGACCTCCGCCACCCTCCTCCGCCACCACCTTCTCCTCGTCGTCCTCCTCCGCCTCCGCCGTTCCCTCCTGTCCTTCTCCGAAGTCGATTACGTCTACGGCTCCTATCCTGCCCGGTCCTCGTCTTGGAGCCTTTCTTCACCCCAGCACGCACCGCAGATCGTCCGCGCACCGTTTCCCCCAGGTCCCGCTTTTCAGTAGCGCCGTAGATATTCACTCGCTTCCTCGGAAGCCCCCCTCTGTCTCACTCACCTCCCCTGCGCCTTGCACTCCTGACCTCTCGCTCCGGCAATCTTTCTCTCAAGCTCCCTCTCTCCCGCTTTCTCGCCTACCACCACCCCCCTTCTACACCACTCTCGCTCTCGCACCCGTTCCCACCCTCGGCCTCGCTCTCTCCTTCAATCTCAACTACGGCCACCCTACTTTCCCTCTGGCCGACCACTCTCTCGGTCGGTCCTCGCTCTTCCTCCCTTCCGCTCCTCTCGATATCAACCCCTCGCGGCCGCACGTCACCTTCTCTCCTTCTCCGTCGAACACCCTTCTGACCCAGTCACTGCTCCACAGGAAAGTTCCACGTCCGCCGCGAGCTTCTGCGCTTCCTGCCTGCTTGGCCGCCTGCCTGCCGACTGACGACTTCCCTCACTACTCAACCCCCGTATCCCCCTTGGCCACGTCGTCTTTCACCCTTGCCACGCTCACGATCGCCCGACGCTCCTTTCCTCAACTGCTCGCTCGCTCGCTCGCTCGTTATTCGAGTCGCTCTCGTCGCGCACTCGCGCTCCCGACTCTCGCCACTCTCCGGACTCCCGGACGCCTCCTGGTACCACACTGCTTCCGTTGCCTCTTCGGTATCGTCGTCCGTGAGGGGCGCGTTTCTCTCCGCTCTTCCCGGGGACTCTTTCTCTCTCGCTCTCTCTCGCTCTCGCCTGCTCGCTCCCCCCTCTCCCTCGCCCCTGCTTGCTCTATCGGTATCTCTATAGGATTCGCGGATGCTGCGGCCGGGGATCACCGCGGTTTCCTCTCACCACGCTCGGCGGCAGCTGATGCCGCCGCCGCCGTTGATGCTGCAGGTAGTTCCAGTCTCGAATCAGGGGGTTGAAACGGAGAGAATAACAGGGAAACAACTGCCACCACTGACACCACTACCGTACCTGCATACGCGTGCGTATGCTACATGTATCCTCGGTTTGTACCCGTGCGCAAATCTATACGCGTGCAGGATGCTGTGTCTATCTCGCTGTTTTCTCTCTTGTTTGCACGCGCCTAGCTACGCGACCGCAGACAGGCGGAAGAGTGTTGAATTTTTCAGCGCGATGCCTAGCGACGTGTAGCCGCGCTCGTACCCGCCTGTCTTATTCTGTCAAACTTTGGCTTCGGCGGCGATGATATACGCGACGAGAAAGGCGCTCTCCTCCGAAAGCGCCAACGACACGGAGGACTTCTTTGCTCGTTCTGTACGCGTGCCCCGCTTTCTTAACCTACTCGGCTCTACCACCGACGGCGGCGACGACGACGACGACGGCGACGAGGACGACCGAGTGTCCCGACGACCATACCACTGCTCCGCAGCAATCAATACGCAACAATGGACCGGGACCAATAAGCTCGGGGCTTTTCCTGACGTAGACGCACGCTCTCTCGGCACAGTCCACCTCCCACCACTCCATGCGGAAGCTCTCTCGTGCTCAATCCCGCCGAGCAGCGTCGCTGCCGCCGCGGCGACGCGGCTGCGCTAAAACGGTCAAAACCCCTGATACGCCTGAGAGATCGGACGACGACATGCTGACCGAAACTACTGATAATAATCCGCTCGCCGTTGCGCGACGTCGCACCACCGGAATCCCCTTTTACACCGAATCGCCATTTCCTCCGAGGGACATGATTCGCGCTCCGCAATAAGGCTTTCCTCACAAGATTTAGAACGGTGTAAATACGGGATTACCGCCGGCTGCGCCTGCCTCTACGAATCTCCTCACTGCTCTTTCCATCGAAGACTATATGATGCTGTTCACGCATCGCTTTTACGCTAATCGGCAGAGACACGAGCCCATCATCTACCAACTATAGCTATACTCATCTTGTTAAATAAAGGATTATGTGTATGCAAAGGATAAGACCTTAAATACAAACAGAGATTACTTGAGCCAATCGCATTCAAGCTTTTGCTATAATTCCTATTTTTGTGGGATATCCATAATAACAGCACCGAATACTGTACACATATGCTATGATCGATACCATCTCGAATTATTAGAAAATAATGAATATTATTATGAGTTTACCATACAACTTTTTATTAAAATCTTACACGATGTAAAATATTTTACCGCAATTCACGTTGAGTTTCTGATTGAAATATAACAAGGATTACGAATTTTATTGTATAAATCCATTTAAAAAAGTTTATTATAATATAGTTTGTTTGCTACCTTATTCCATACCTACACATCGACAGTCCAAAGATGTCAGATCCTTGACAAGCGAATGTATTACATGCAACTGGTGCATGTAGCCCGGGATATCTTGATTTTAACGAATTATTACGCAGTTCAGCAGTATGAATGGAATGGATTGATTATGTAGCAGTGCTATACATACCAATTTTAAATATCCGAAGGACAAATAGCTGGAAAGTTGAAAGGAGTGAAAGCGAAGGTGCATTTGTTTGAATCTCTTAGTACAGTGCGAGTGATTATTAGACAGATTATATCGCGACAATGTCTGAGGAAAAAGTTGAAAGGTACTTGTCGAATTCGCAATTCAGAAATGTATGAAATCTCGTGGTATTCGTCGTGCATCAAAAAAAGTCTATCGAGTTGGAGCGGGAGTCATCAGCGTTAGGTTAGGTTATCGTCCGGTGCATTCTCCGCGTACATAACTGAAAACTATTCTGCTTCCTTCAGTCCCGCCGAAAAACTGGATGGTCTTCAGGTTGAGTCAGTCGACGACAAAATGAAATTGAAATCCGACGAGAAGGCCAAGTCGAAGTCTAAGTCGGAGGAGAGCAATGACAAACTTAATGGCAGAGGAAATAACAGTGATACTGGAAGCTGTTATTGGTATTGTATTTGAAATTTGAGAATTCATACTCAAATCTAAACAGGTTCTAATTACAATCATTGCTTACAGTGGCAAGGAAAGAAACCTTAATATTGCTGAATTGCTGTGTGCCAGTTGTGCACGCTGGTTTCATGAGTCATGTATTGGTTATCAATTAGGGAAACTAGTACCGTTCATGATGAATTACATCTTCATGTGCAAGAATTGTTCTCCCACTGGTTTGGAAAGTTTCAAAAAGAATCAAGCTCGTAAGCATATTCTACAACTGGTTCAAATGTTACAACCAATTTGTGACCCAAGTGCATCATTGTATCATATTTACAGCATTTCCACAAATGTGCGTTACTGCTATGGCAAATCTGTTGCAAACTTGTGTAAAGGAAAACGAAGGAAGAACACTGTTTCATAAGGATAAAGACATTATTCCGTTTATTGAATGTCATTGGGAAAGTATGACAACGATGCCGCGTAGAGTCACCCAATCGTGGCATGCCACTGTGAGTACTGAGACTTATGGATATGTAAGCAGAACAACCCTATGTCGCAAAATACTAAGATTATGTAAATCCTAGATCCATAGAGCATTGCTAAAAGATGTAGGGGCCCTATTTACTGTGGATGAAAGTTCGTCCGATGGACAGTTGTTTGGGCTGATGTGCTCTGACCTGTTGTTAATTAAGCCAAACTATGAAGCAATGATTAAAGGGGGACATCTAAAAGTTACTGAAATGGGTGTACAACATGTTGGTAAGCAATTTTCTGTACTTTACTCATTCATGTGAAAGCAAGGTAGTATAGACCAGACAAATACACCACAAAATAGTCATAGTCACATTGATGTAGATCTACCTTATCTTATCAAGGAAATAATCAGCACACTGATATGATATAATAACGTGGTTGATTAGAATCTCAGTAATGAAATTGGATGAGCCCCTTCTTGAATACAGGGCCCCTATCTGTCATTAAAGCATATACGAGTTGTTCTTGTAGAGCCGACCTGGCCACATTTGTCACATTGATTCTGTTATGTTATGCAAACGTGAAACCATTTGATAAATGTTAGTCTATGGGGTTTACTAATTGTACTAATGGAAAAATCAGTGCCACTTAGTGGAGGACTGCGTGGACGCAATGCTAAGCGAAAATTTCCTGGAGAAGGAGCAGGCACAGGGCCTGGGAAAAAGGGCAGGGGCTCAGATATGGCGGCACCCAAATTACCTGCCCATGGCTATCCACTTGAACATCCATTTAACAAAGATGGTTATAGGTACATACTTGCAGAACCAGATCCCCATGCACCTTTCAGACAGGTAAGCCATTATATTATAAAACAGTCTATGGTTGCTCTTATATACTTTATCATAACGTTGTTGTGCAGGAATTTGATGAAAGTAGTGATTGGGCTGGTAAGCCTATCCCTGGCTGGCTTTATAGAGCATTGAGTCCAAGTGCAGTTTTACTTGCATTACATGATAGAGCACCTCAACTCAGAGTTTCTGAAGACAGGCTAGCAGTCACAGGAGAGAAAGGATATTGCATGGTCAGAGCCACGCACAGTATGTCAGGATTATAGTTGTTTGTTTCGAGCTGCAATATATCTGTATTTTCAAAAAAACAGATTATCTGTTTTGATCTCCATCGTGCATGTTGGTTTGGCGTTAAACACCGCAGTATTAAGTAATTTGCAATTGTATTTTAGACGTGAGTAGAGGGGCGTGGTATTGGGAAGCTACAATCGAAGAAATGCCTGAAGGCTCTGCTACTAGATTGGGGTGGGGCCAAGACTATGCCAATTTACAAGCCCCATTGGGTTACGATAAATTTGGGTACTCGTGGAGGTCCAGGTAAGGCGAACCTGTTGATGACCCTCCCTTTTGTATATTTATACAGGGACTGATCCGCATTGTTATATTCAGGAAAGGTACACGATTCCACGAAAGTAGGGGAAAACATTACAATAATGGTTATGGCGAGGGTGATACCCTTGGGTTCCTCATAATTTTACCTGATAACCACAATGCCGCGCACCTTCCAAATACGTATAAAGATCGAGTAAGTACATGCAACCGTTTTGACCTGTCTTATAAGCCACCATTGATATATTGCTAAGTATGTTACCCCACAGCCCTTGGTAAAATTCAAAAGCCACCTTTACTATGAAGAGAAGGACCAAGTACCTGAAGCTCTCAAAGCCCTTAAACCAGTGGAAGGCAGTAAAATCATATTTTATAAAAATGGTGTTACCCAAGGCGAGGCCTTCCTCGGCGTCAATAAAGGGGCATATTATCCCACAATTTCAATTCATAAAAGCGCAACGGTGTCGGTAAACTTCGGACCCAACTTCAAAACGCCACCCACCAACACAACATTCAGAGGGGTAAATATATCATTGCAAGAGAGTGTAGTTGGTATTCATATGCATTGTGATTATTCGTAAATTTTCACATCTATACTTGTGAATTATTTAAACATCTCGGTCTTTACTATAGATGCATGAACGTGCGGAAGAAGCAATAGCTGAGCAGTCTATGGCAGATATGCTCTACTTCACAGAAAACGAGGGAAAATTAAGACTGGACACCTTTTCCTTATGATATTAATGAATCATTTTATTTCGTACCACCATCTTAGTTGCGTATTATTTTTATTAAGATTTGCGGTTTAGTTAAGTCGACATTTTGTATTGAACCAATAAGACGACTCAAATTGACAATTTTCATTATGTGACACTGCTCAGTCATGTTCAAGGTTATAATAGCAATGAAGCAATGACAGGAATATACTCCATGGAAGATATTCAAACACCAATCTTCAACATTAGGCTATGCATTCATTTTCCAAAACCACCTCTGCAAGCGGGACTCTGTGTCACAGTTTTATTGCTTTGTTCCCATTGGTCAGGTGTTTTTGCCTTTGCAAAGCAGTAATAAAAATATTATATATTTTCAAATTCGATTAACAGATCAGTCTTTCAGGAGAAAACTTACTACTATCGAGAGTGCGTGCACTCCACCTTGCAATTCTGCTTGCAGTAACTCGTTTACCATTTGGTGACGCTAAACAGTTAAAGTTTGGTTCATTCAAATTACTACTTTGGGGGAAAGCTTTTGGCTGTTGATGTATGACACAAGTTCCTCATCTGTCACTTAAAGAATAATTATAAAGCGACAGAGACTATTCTGCATTTCCAATGTAACTACTTCTACATAGTAAATCTTACCTTAATAAGAGGTTTGTCATTGAATGTTTCAGATATGACTACGACTTTGAAATGTGTCTCTGATCCTCTAGGTACATTGTGCATGTAAGACTCGTTTATAACATCAATATGAGATGGTTTGAAGGTTTCTAATAACTTTCTTCTGATTGAAGACTCTATTGGAGTACTTTGTCCGTTAGTAGTCATGTCTCGCATAACAAACTGTGCGATACTGTAGCCTATAAGTAGTATAACTTTATACAGTGCAGCCGTGTCTTTAAGAATATAATAGGCGGACTTTAGTCAAAATCTGATTGCTATTGTATGTGTTTGAATATGCATATCTACATAAACATCGCAAATATTGCAAGTTTAATAATAATGTAAGAAGAAGTTATGCAGATTTGAAGCTGTGAGAGTAATACATATAAAATCTCGATATGACTTGAGACAGTCTTCCTATTCTGATACTAATGCTCAACGATTGAAATTGGAATTCTGAAACGTTTGATTCATACATTGAAAGTCGACTGTAACTATATATCGACCTATCTAGCGCAATTGTTAGTGACGAACGCTAATGTTCTAAGTGCAAATAAATGTCTACAATTTTTCGCAAATAATTCACTGCCATTTTTCTCGGGCATTCTTCTGCGTGATGATCTTATTTTGATGTCCCGCCGATACAGAACGAACGTCACTAATATATTAAAGCAATCAAAGTCGCAGAAGTCTAACCTAAGCGGAATGTTCTTGACGTCAAAACGAAGTGATTGTGTGTCAGCAATTAAGCAATACCCCGACTTACGTTATACTTACGTTTGCCTACTGCTCCAAACACCTTAATCATTTATTAAGCTGTTTTTTGTGCTAGAATTAAATAACGGCAAAATGTATCTTTGCGTTCTGCGGATGTGTGCATAGTAAGATGGAAACCACCGATGCCACTGCTTTTGCAATACGGAGCAATACGGAGCATGCGGAGTGATACAAAGGATAATGCGGAGATCATATACACAGACTATACACTTATGCTTCTACGAGTCTTCTCTGGTCTTCTCATATCATCAAGTTTCGCGAACGGTTTTTATCTACACATAAGATTATAAAAATGTTACATATGGCTTGACGCGTTTGCCGACACTTTTGCTGCCTGATTGGGTATGTATATTGTTGTTTTCCGTGAAACTCCAGTCTTAAACTCAACCGTAGCAAAAATTATCAAAGATTTTTCATTAACCGCGCAATGCTTGCATTTCGTTAAGTTTTAATAATCTTCAAAACGGGTCTAGAGAAAGCGTAGAGAAAGGAAAAGGTAGCTTTTCGATTCGACTGCGATAAAATTGATTTAGCTAATATACGTATCGACGATAATAAAGGTAAAGTGTCAGGGGCATACATTTACAACTCTTAGAGAAAGATGACATACTTACGAAGCAGTAATACATACTTTAATCTATGATTAACTGCTCGAACGCCCTCCGCGCCCTGCGTCGGCTTCCACGCGCTAAATATTATTCAAGTGGCGGATCCTTCACAACTTTGCTCCCAATTCTATTTCTTACATACCAATAATAGACTTACAAGTATGTGCATTTGTGCGGTTCATGGAGTTACAATGGATGATCTCATTACAGAAAAGTCGAACACCGCAATCATATATGACACCGAAGCTGTTGCGATTTATCGTGACATTAATCGCAGCCAGCAGCAAGCATACACATATACTTGATATGGTTAGATAGTACTTAATTTATGTATACCGCATGACTCATAGCCATTGCCGGCTTTATACGTACCATTTTTCAGCCAAGCCTAATTTTTGTTCACCTGGCGTATCACGTATGAGCTTACCATTACTGTTGTTCTCTTACTGCTAAAGTTGCCAGAAAAACGAGCTGAGCAACAAGAATGAAAATGGAAGATACGTGTGCCGGATTTAAAACTGCGACGTTAGATAGCATTCATACTACTTGAATGGTATATTCTGTTGACTCGATATGTTAATGTAATATGTATACAGACTGATAAGTAGAATAACGGTCGCGGTCATGGCCATGATATTGTTAAGTCTGTGATACGATGAATTAAGAGTTGACGAAAAGTAAATCGTCAATAAACACACAGTACGTCACTGATTTGCTCCAATACAGTCTATTAGCAGAGAGTGAACCAAACACCTAATTGCTAGAGGAAGGGTGTATTAATACTGCAGGAGATTTGTTGTTTCAAATACTTTATTTGATATTGTTGTATTTAGATATTCATGAAGAAAAATTCAAGCTGCGCTGTAAATTCCGTATCGTTACGTTGAATTCTCGAACAATATTTATCAAGTGACTAGGTGATGGGTGCACAGCCCCATCATGATTTGTTTATAAAAACGTTTTATTATACAGATATGTAGGCACGTCGTTGATCCTTAAAGTATTTCGCATCGCGTTAAAACATTATGCCATCACATCGGTGATAAACGAATGTTAATATTTACATTCTACAATACTATAGTAAAGAGTTAGAAGGTTGGGCTGCAAAGGAACGTTGGTACAATTTTTCTGTACGATCGGTGACAATCTTTACGTTTTCTTAGAAATGGGCATTTTTCGAGAATCTTTTCTTCCGATTCATACCGTATAAATTAATAACCATATCGCGTTTGCGTTAAAGCCACTGAAGAATACGCTTAACACAGAAAGAAGTTGCTTGCCTAAGGTGAAGCATGACTCAGAGAGAAACGCTACTCCCATTTCTTGCTTCATGTAAAAATTGCGAGCTATCGTCGTTCTGCCATGCTTCACGACGTAGTATTGCTCAATACAACAATACAATTAAAATACCTTGTTAGCAATGTAGTATGGACTCAATATGAGCCGTCGTATAGCGTTAATAATTTTAAATTGGCCTAAGTTACGAGTCACTACAAAATGCTACATCATTTCCATCGTTAAGGATAAAGAAAGGTCCAGGTCGAACGCAGCTTCGCCGCGGCCCAGCTTTTCCCCTCTATCCTGTACTAAAGCTTTTCACACATCAACGTACGAGGAAAATTTTCCAACCCTATTTAACGTTCGGCCATTTAAAGTTGTACGCGTTTCTTGCTTTATACATCTATTTACACAGACGATAGAGCTGCCGAAAGTATCTCAGAAGAGAAGAGCATACGCGGGCAGCGCTGACGGTCGTATATCTCAGGTATACATTAATACTAGTGATTCGAAATGATTTCTCCTACTAATCGTGTAAAAACGTACACAAAAGCTACGAGGTAACTCGTGTTGTCGTACTCTTTACGTTTTCAGTCTCATGTGATTCTCGACGCCATTGTCCTGCGTATCGAAAGTTCAGTAGCTTCCATCTTTTGCTTCCTCGAGCAAGAGCTCATACGGGACGTTAGCATTCGCAGAAGATCCGTCCTCCTTCATCTTTCCCTTTCTATCTCACACACGGCAACACGGTTCATCCCGAGGTTTTCCATGACTGAGGGTAATAGACAAATTGGCTGCAAACGAACTTTTTGTCTTTTAGTTTTTTTTTCATTTCTCTAAAAGTTCATTGATCTTGTGAACATAGCTTTCGAGTACTATCTAAAGACTTTTAAGATCATTCCGTTAGCTTGGCTACGCTTCGCCTAAAGAAGTCTTTTTCAGGCACTTTCTGATATGTCTTGAGATAACTATCGAGGCCCCCCGATTCTTTCGTTATCATGGGGGCTTTCGTACGGAAACTTGACTTCTTGTCTTCGTCGATTCGTATTTCCCCTCAGAGTAGATATTGCTGCTCAGACTTTACTGCAAAGTCATTCCCACTTCTAGATGACGCCCTTTCTTCACGAATAGATCCCTCGAGTTCGATTCCTCTTGCCCTATCGTTCTTTCCACGATACAATAACTATCTTACGATACAGGAAAGCATAGATTACTGAGTGGAAGTTTCGCAGTGTAACAGGCGACGATCAGAACGTCGTCCGTCAATAGACGTAAATTGTCTTTAGTTGATCCTTAAGTTCAGGAGGAATGGCACAAGTCTCCGTCTCCGGTTTCCTCTTCACCAGGCGACGCCAGCGTCCCCCGATATTCTTACGGAAGCCCTTTGCGAATCCAGCCCTATCCGCCGGTAATGCGTGTACGAGTGTATCCTGTAACAAAAAGGAAACCGTAAATTAGCTTTTGTTCCAGCAGTCTTTCTTGAAAAAATATAGCCAGTAAAAATTAAGATTAACGAGCCTCCACAAGAATCGTACACCTATTGCTCCTATTAACTGGGATAGGTCTCATTGACATCACATACACATTCCTCTTTGCCTGCAATCTCCATGACGTTGAAGAGGAGATCGCGTGACTGCTCAAATGATATGTGATCCTAAATCCGACGTACTTATTGCGTTATCTTTCATCGAGTTCTCGAGGTATTTTTCTCTTTTGTAATACCCGATTACGAATTCAATAGTACGAAATTTCAACAAGTTCCATATACTAGCGCGCAGAAGAAGCGGCATTTTCACCGACGTACTTAAGCATGCGTGTTTCGATCGATGTACCGTGACCGCGGACAGCCTTGATCGTGCCGCTGAAAGCAATTCATTTAGTGCCATCTGAATAATGAACGGAGTCATCCAGCTGATTCGTCAATACTAGAAGAGATAGGGCATCAAAATCGGACGACTCTTGAAGAGAGCATGCACTGACTAGTCTAACCTTGACTATCGGGCAGTGAGTATTACGTAGGGGCGTGCATTAAAATGTTATAGCCAATACATTCCACAAGCTGCAGGAGCATTTCCAACGCCTGTCGCTTTGCCTGGCCATCACACAGACCAGAAATCTACGAAACTTGCCAGGTCTCCCACTATTCATACGTGTCACTGACGAGTGTGCCAGTTAAACGGCAGGAGAATTATGACTTTCAATATAGTACGCCCATGACATTAACAACGAGTCCATCTAGGAAGCATAGAAATAGTCGTCGGGCGCTGCGGGCCGCTTGAAAAAACAGGATACACCGTATCCGGGTGAGGCGTTACGAAACAGTCGTATGGGGGCCAATGCGCGAGAGAGCGAAATTCGACGAGAGAGGAACAGAGACGGAGAGTCCGATCGGCAGGAAGACTAGGAGACGAAGGTAGACACAGAGATACGTATGTATGGATAGTGGGAAAGGAGCCCGAGAGGGAGGAGTGTTCGAAGGACTGAAATGCCAAGCGGGAATGGAAGAGTAGAGAGGATTAGTGACAATGGGACAGAAGAACAATATGCCGGGAGAAGCGGAGCTCGTAACACTTCGGCGAAACGCGGTAACGGAATACATAGTAGTAGGAGTCCTGCCAATAGCGTCAAGGAGAGGCATTTATTTCGTCGGCTAGGAGACAGCTGCACTACTCCCCGCTCGGGGATTTCGGCTGGCTGGCAAACGGCCGCTCGGTCGTGGCCGCCCACCCACGCTAAATTTAGAGCCAGGCCAGGAGCAGAAGTGGACGACTCGTAGGTGAGCGACTGTAGCGCCGGAGACACCGTCGTACGACTCCAAACATAGTTGTTCCGCAAAATCGCCAGACGGATAATCCAGAAGCGACGCGCGTCGTTTTGGCCCGACGTGCCGGTCAGCCAATTTTACGTAGCGTCTAGCCGAGCGCGTGATCGAGCGCCACACGTGTCTCCCAAGCCCGAGTAGTCCTAAACTTGTGAGAAAATAGCTGCGCTTCTCTCTCGTTTTATTTGAGAATTGGCTCGCATCGGGCTATAGTAGTTGGACAGGCCTGAGAACTTGGCGGCGGCGGCGGTGGCACACTGGCACCCTAGACCTAGACCGATGTGGCTACTGTGGGAAAGCCCGAAACCCCGCATCCCAGCTAATCGTCGATTTCATACTAACTCTCCCCGTCAGAGCCGACCTGAACTCAAGACTCGAGACTCCCAGCAAGCCCGCAGCTGTAATTTCAAAGCTTATCTGAAGCGGTGCCACTGAATTGGGACGTAATTTAGGCTCGACGGCGGTGGTGGGAAGTTCTCGGGGTCTGGTAGGGTCTACGAACTAGGAACGAACTTATCCATCATCGCTGGAGTTATCCTACGAGCGGCGGAGAGCAGATGGGAGACCCGAGCATCATCTGGCTAGTAACGGCTGGCCCGCTCAAACGTCTAATTCTGAACAGAGGCTTGGCCCGCTTGATTGTGCTTGGCGTACAAATAAACGCCCACCAAACTAAGATAGTGCAATCAGGGAGTCTTCCCGCCGCCGAAATACCTGTATACACGATTAGTGGGGAAAATCCACTGGTAATCGTTTGGTCATAGCAGGTAGATTACTCGTCGATATATCTCGTGAAATGGCAGTAACTTTCCTCGAGAATCTATGTAACTTATACGTGGTTAAGCTCTCAAACCCCAATCTTATCTTACTTCCGCCAACGGTAAGTTTTATTCGTTTACTTTTGAGCGAGCGCGTAACTCACTACCACGTCACGCACTGTGCGTCATGGCCGCACGATCGTTTCCTTGTTGCTCAAAAACCTGCGCCGATGACATAGATATAATCGGTAATTAAATCATTTATAATCTCTGCGCCATACACATGTCGAGGAGGCGCGGATTAGATTGAAAACGGCGGGATTCGCGATAAAGCGACGAATCTTGGGATTTTCGGAGTCCAGGCATATCTTCATTCCGCGGAGCCAATGGTAGTGTCGCCCGCAAGGACTAGGTACGGCCAAGGTAGCCAATCAAATGGCAGGAGAAAATGAGAGTCCCCCAAAGCTTCAGCGGAAATATGTATATGTGTGTGTATGGGAAAGTATTGAGTAGTGGCGCGCTTGTAAGTGGAGCACGAAACCGAAAGATACAGTGTGTCACAGCGGCAACAAAGCAGCGTAGAACTGGCAACGTTGCCGATTGTTTAGGATTTTTCTGGCGGCCATCCTCGGGCCGAGCCTCGACCTTACAACTCGTTTTGCCGGGCGGTCGTCTCCCCGCCTGCATACCTCGTCCTTGGGGAATCAATAGCGCCACTAACTTATTAATGTCCCTAATTTTTCATATATACTCCTTAACTCCCGGCATTAAAACGCCCGGTTAATACGCCGCCATGTTTCGCGGTTCGCGAACGCACTCTGGCTCGAGCAGGCCAGTTGTGCCAATGTTGGAAACTTTTTGAAAAGCAAGGGGAATCTCGCAAAAGAAAACTTATGACGAACGTCTTCTGTGTAAAGCTAAAAAAAACTTGTACTAATCAGCAGTTCGCAATGAGCAATGGTTGCCATGTTAAAGCCAGCGTCTAGCGCGATTCCGTTCATACCGACAATAGATCTGCTCTGCCAATTTCATTTCATAACGAATGTCGCATGCGCTCATCTTCGGATTGCACAATCTTGCCCATTTGGATTCTCGATATTAATGTGACAGTTGAAACTTAACGAGTCACGTGATTAATGAATCATTTACGTTCGCGTTGCTCGCGTTAAAGCTATTCAGAACTCTAGAAACAATTAGAATTATAGATTGCGAAAGATACTGGTCGAGATTAGAAAAGGACACGTGCGTCCTTGTCTTCTGTTATCAGTATAATTATATTAAGAAACGCAATTGCATGAATCGTTAAGCAACGGAGACTTGATGATCGAAGTACTTCGATTTTGATTTCGACAACTTTAAGTTGCATCGAAATGCTTAATACGAATCTTTCGCACCAGCTATTGCGAAACGACAGTGCATGGACTACCAAGAACTAGAGGCTGTTTGCGTTTTAAGATGTATCGTAGTATTTACTATGCGTGCTTTAATTCGAGGACTTCAAAAGTTGCAAATTAACCGGTTGGGAAATGAAGCAGCAAATGCGCAGCGATACCCGGCAGAATATGGAAGAGATGGTACGTATTATTATTCCGTGTATTTACGAATAATGCCCTAATCCCGATCGATATCGGTTATCTTCCTCGACGCATCTACGTATTGATCCATCATTGCCTGTCGATCACGGCTTATATCTCGCCCCTCGATTAAAACAAAACAAACCGAGGCCCGCATGCGAATGTTATTCTTTTTGTCGCGGGTCGTGAGTGAAGTCTGCACTCCGATTGGATTAAGTTCAGCTGGCAGAGATATATGTATCGTCCGATAGAGAGTGGGGTATTTTGCCGATATATTGTGTGGATATCTGCAGAGAATCATTTAATAATCCCTCGGTAGCACAATAGATAAGAGCTTAGTCAAGCCGTTAGAATGCCGGGCACCGGCGAAAGTTGAATAACCTAACGAGGAAAACCCGTGATACGAAAAAGGAGTATGTTAAGATGTCAAGGACACCTGAATTCCCCAGACTTTATTGTACGTACGCTCTCTCGACTCGGCCTGGCCTCGTATCGCCGTTCCAAGTAAAAAGGACAAATGGCCCGCACGGCGCACACTGAGGGAAAAAAAGCGATAACACGCTAGAAGTGGATAATGCCACTGGCGTGTTATGGAATCGATCGACCCCGAAATAGTATAAGAGGCGCTCCGCTCGGTGGAACCGCGATGGCCGGAGCCCCACGGGTCACTGTCCCAACGATTTCCTACCGCCACGCAGAGACACAAAAGAAACACACATGTACCCAAACAAACACCTGCCGACCTTCAGACAACATCCGCTTTTTTCATTACGAAACCTTTGTTTATGCTGTTAAACGAGGAGTAACAGGTCGCCCGACGCAGAGAGTAGCGCGCGACACGAAATCACTTGGAAAGCGGAAACGAAATATATGAATCTCTCTCCCCCCTCTCTCTATCCCTAGGAGAGCGTAGCCGCTCACCAGAGTGCAAAAGTAAGATCGCTCTCGCGTTACGCCATGATTTACTTTCTACTCGACAGTTAGTCAGTTTTTGGAGTCAGGTCAGGCTAAATATCGGCGATTATTCGTCCTCGAGATATATCCCAGTTAGTAGGGGCGAACCAGTCGAATCTGGTAATACAGGCTCCACTGGTCGGCGTGCTGGCGAAAAAAGGAGCAACGAGCGCCGGAGTTCAAGATCCGAAAAGCGCTCTCTCAGCCGTGAGGCTCTCGTCAGGAGGCTCGAAATAATATAAAACGACTATGCCTGTACAGGCGGTGGTATCAACCCAGAAAGCTTGTGGTCAAGGAAAACGCTTCACGCGCCAGCCCTGCGGTTTCAATACACCGGCCGAGCTCAGCTAGAGTAATGTCATTAAAGCGACGCTTCTACTTTTTCCGAAGGTGGCTAAGAATTGGAGCAAACCTCTTAATCAGGCGAATCCCAGTAAGAATCCTCGCGTCTCCTCCATCTATCAATCAACCGACAATTGCGTCTCACGGCAATAGACTCAGCGCTAATTATGCATCGCGTTATCCGTCATGTCTCTATGTTATCGATGCTTTTGCGTGAAGGCGAACAAGTAGCGGGCAGAAAAGTAAATACAGCGGGCAAGAGCGCGCCTAATCGTAAGATAATTATCGGGGACGGCTCGAGGTTGGTGAATGATAGCTTTCTGGGTGGATTGCTAGATTGAGTAATGTGAAAGGAGAGTGGTGCATACCTGGTCATTGTACAACGTGTACTGTGGTGGCGGAGTGTGGGGCGGTGGATAGGGAGGCGGAAACTGCCAGACGAACTGATCCGCTGGGTTGGCTGTGGCGTATGAATTATCCTGTTCACACGAGCTGTTCCTGTATTCCGCGGAGGTTGTCGTCGTTGTGGTGGACACCTGCGTGCAGCAACCTTCCGCGGGATGCGATGCCGCTATTATCGTCGAGACCGGCGTGGTCGCCGTCTGGACGACAGCCGGTTCCGGGTGCACCACGTTCGAGTGGTCCTCCCGCTTCCGCAGCTTGCTGCGGACAAGCCGGATCGCAATCATGGTCCCGTTGCTCCCGACCATTTTCTTGTACTTCAGGTACAGCCTCGTGAACTTCTTACTGACTTGCGCGGAAATTTTCAGGCCGGTTTTCGTCGAACTCTCGACAAGTCGAGAATTCAGACGGACAGTTAGATGGAGAAAGTAAGGACGATAGGAGGAAGGAATCGAAGCGAAGAGTGCAGTACTCCGCTCGACTCGAATATATATAGGTATATATAAATATATATACGTATACAAGTGTGTGTGTTACTGTGGACTCATCAAATGATGTAGCTCAGTCTTCAGTCTCTTCCTACAACATCGTGATCTCGCTTCTGTCAACGGACAAGGCGTCTGTCACGTCAGGACGGACTTTGTAGTATCGAAAGGTTCCCCTTCGAGCTCTTTCAGTTACTCCTCGAATGCCTCTCCCTTCTCATCTGGGTAACAAGCACTGAACGGGTTTTCAACGCTCGCAACAGCCTTCTAGAGCCGACCTTAGAGCACGATGCTTCTGTTTCTATCTACACTTTGTACGAAGTTGCGTGCCTTGCTGCGTACCTCCTCTCTCTTTCTCTCTCCCTTTCTCTCTCTCTCCCTCACGCTCTCTGCGTCGGTCGTATGTACGCTTTCACACACTTGGGGCGGCGACAGCGACTATGGTGGCCACCCGATGACTAGTTTCATATATCCTTGGTGAGTGGAAATCGCGGCGGTGATAGACGATAGAGTAGTAGTGGGTGTTCGCGGCGCAAACTGCCAACAGCGAGCCGGAGAGCTCGAGTGTTTTTCTCTGTGCCTTCGTGCCGAGTGAAGTACCACACCACGCGGCTGGCTTCTCTCACTGGCGAAAGGCGCGCGAGCAGCAGGAACTCACTGAGAACACTACCTCGCCTCGCTCATTTCAAAGCTAGCTTGAGGTCTGAGCCCGAGGATGGCGCGCGACATGCTTATATACGCCGGGCTTGACGTCACCGGGAGCCGCCGCGGCGATTGGAGGCCGCAGCGGGCGGCGGCCAATCGGCGCGCACGTCGGGCGAAATTCGAACGGTACACGGTCGCTTGGCTCGAGTGGCTGGCGGGCACCCCGGGTTGTCGTCATCCCGACGGGACGACCGAGAGCACGACGGCGGAGCGGAGCGGCGCGGCGCCGGCAACGCCGTGGAAGGCCGGTTCACGCCACTTACGCCCTTTCGATACTCAGGCCTCCGATCCTCTCGGAATAGCGTAATCGAAACGGCCATGGTCTCGGTTTCACGTTTTATCTTTACGGCGGCCTCACGCGTAAGCTTTCTTTCCCGCAGACTACTGATAGGGGGTCATCGTGCATAGTATATGAATCTATGTATCTATACACGCTGCACGCGTATCGCGCATACCACTTCCAATCCTCCCATGTATGTGCATGCCTGCATCCTTTGAGCGTGTACGGGAAAAACCGGACGAATATCCAACTACACGTATACACTGGCGCTTCGATCACATCATTCAACTTTTTCAACGCGCCGCGCGAGAAGGAGATCGGGTATTCCTGGGATTGAGAATCAATGACGAGATTAACTCGCCAATTTTACGCGCTGGGAAACACCGATATTTCCGATCTGCTCCGAATCACGCCGATACTTCCTCCAGCTAACATCTTCCGATCGCTATTCCTGTACCGTTCGGCTGCCCATTTTAATAAATCAATATACGATATCGAACATTGTGTTAATCCGTAAATTAGTTTAATTATTGAGTTGGAAGCCTGACTGTCCATGATTCCGCTGCAGGATTCCCCGCATAATTAATACTGTGCAAATGATTTCCAGACGGACGCCGCGAGATTACTGTTTACGGGTTTCGACTCATTAAATCCAGCATTATGCTTTTGTCTAGATTGCTGTGTTTCTCGGAGAGATAGCCCCTCTGCCCCCCGTGCCGCCGATCCTCGGCTGCGACAATTTTACCTGAATCGTGCAGACACGCATCCAGACGGAACAATATTAACGCACTCTATTTAATTGAAAGCTATTCTTATCTTAGTAAGCGTGCCGGCAGTGGTAGTGTCGCATTACAAAACTACCTGAATCAACGACACGCGGCGTCCGCCCATCATTTGCTTAATGGCCATCCTGGCAGACCGAAAACTCAGGCGACAATGATTTCGGTGGAGGCTATGCATCGAATGAATTCACTCAAATATTGGATTTAGCATTGAAGCGACTTTGTTTCCCGATGGAGCAACCGAATTGCTTCTGCATCAGATTTCCTTTCTCGGCAACGTTATCGGACGATCGAGGCACACGCTCGCTGATACATCGGTGCACTTGAAGATTATTGAAACGCTTATTGATGTCGCCTTTAGGTTTTCTCAGGTACATCCGACATGATAAAAAGCTTGAGTCACTGCCGCCCTAAGATCCGCAATGTAACGAGCTCGTGATAAACATTATTGCCCGCTCGTCGCAATATATCGAAAGGTGCCGGGGGAATTCATTTATTGCGCCTTCTTTCCGGTTGTATCCGGTGAATGCACTTGTCCGACGCAAAACATTTGAAAATACAAAGGAATGTAATGGACGCGTGATAAAGGTGCACCGGCGACGCGATCGGTTCGCAATTTATTTGGTATTCTTTAATAATATCGAATGGACCTTGCCGCGGGAGAACAGAGAGTGAAGTCGCGCTCGCGGGAAAGGCATGAATCGAAGACTCTCTTTCTCTCACCAGTGACATAATGCTTTGACAGCGGCAATCCGCAAACATCACTTCAATCTGTACGCGGCGATTCAATATTTGGCCAGTGATTATTTACTTGTATATATCTCGAGAGCGAGGGGCTGCTCGCGGAGAAAAGAGTTTCCACGCTCCTGGAGAAACTTTGATTGTACGAGCGTGATTAAACGATCTTCGACAGATCGGCGACTGTGAAAATAGAAGGGTATCGGGTTTCTGGCAGTTCTCCAAATCGCCCGGAGGCCCGAACTCATTGTCCATTAAATCCGAGCCGTTGTGTCCGAAAAGTTCCAGCGAAAAGTGGCTTAGTCAGGCGTCTGGCCTTAAAGATGAAAGAGCACTATCGTAGGTAAGTCTGCCAGGGAGGTGTCAGAAAGTAAGTGGGCAAGTGTCGCGCGGCGCAATATGAGAAAGGGTGGCGACATATCTGAAATTCAAGCGGACGGAAATAGAGGTAAAAAATCACGCGTGACTCGACGCGTGACTGGGCATCCCTTTGTTTTCTTTTACACTGGATTCTCAGACTTGGCCGAAGACAAGGTTCGGTCGTTGCAGCGCCTCGTTTAGAAAATCGAGTGTGTTTACAGGATCGAACGCGTAAGATCCACTGTCGATCGTTGATCGTGACTTTCGGGCTAGAACATTCTATACAATCGGGGGCGGGCGTGACTCTAAGTTGGTGCGTTGTTTCATATCGGCATCGCACGTCCACCGAAAATAGACCGGCCTTTTTTTATAATGGTTGCGTGACTTTACGCGAATTTCCTCCTGGAATTAGGTACGTCAGCGCGTGCATAATGCACGAAAGGTCTTGCGGGGCCGCTTCGACCAAGGACGAGTTCGCGGTCACGGCAGATGAGCAATTAGCTGCCCACCCGGGAATGAATCCAGATTATTTCGGGCAAGCGAGGTTCCGCGTACCATTCCTCAATTATGCGGAGATCAAATAGCTGTGTTCGGCGGCTGACGGCGGCCTTTCAAACGGCCGGTAATGATGCTAATAAAACGGTGCAACGAGCCTTCGCGGAAAGAGTGGGAAATCACGGCAGTGCATATGCAGTGGTCAAAATCGGTAAACACACGATACCGCCTGTCCTCCCCAACTGTTACAAAACATGTTTATTTCGTTTTCTCCGGCGCGGCGACGTGCGAGCTTTCCACTATAAAATGTCAAAGTCGGCAGAAGTCATTATCATGCGTGTTAGCCGCCGCCCTGCACGCCAATCGAGCAAAAGTGCATCAGCCGTGTAATCGGCCAGTTAATTGTCATTTGCGAGTGAGGTCAGTGCATTAAGAGAAACACGCCTGGAAAAGTACCGTGGAAAATCTCCCGGCCAACAGCAGACGAATGCCGGTCGGCAAACAAGGATCGCTATCGCTTTTCTCGCTCTTTCGCCGCGGCGCCGCTCGTAGGGAAAATAGACTCGGCGAGGATATCTGGCGCTGCTCTGATTTCCAGATCACCGGGATTCTACATAAGACATGCACTCGATTACACAAATCCCAATGGCCCGCCGCGTGCTGTGTATAACTCCCCCCGGATTGCCTGCTGCTCGACCGATTCTCTACCAGGAAAACTCCGTCCCTGGTTCTCCCCAAGTTTCCCAGTAATAAAAGTTCGCCAATGAGGATTACCCAGGCAATAGTCACGGGTTTCCCGACTCTGCGTTTACTACAACAGCGGTAAGGCGCAATCTGCCAGTACGCGATTTCCGGCCACGATTTACTCAAGTGGGCCGATCGAAAATACGACCGTCTGACGAGAAAGAGTGCAGCTTATCGTAGCGCGCACTTGTTCGTTTCGATATAGCTCCTCGCGTTGCATGCGCCTTTCAAGCCGGCGGGGAAAACTTACAGTTGGGTAAACCCAAGATAAAGCACCTTACTCGGATTGGCGGTGAAATTCCCTTATCGATTATCAGATTTCCTTTCCGCGAAATCAGTCCATTTCCCGCGTGAATTTCCATAGTCGCGCAGTTAGATTTGCCATTCGGACCTTCCCGCCTGACGCGACACAACTCCATGATTGCAACGCGTATCTGCGCCCGCTGATTTCTCCCGGGACTGTGAATCTCGAGTGATTCCCGGCTGCGCAGAAGTCTCAGCGTTTGATCAAACAATCATTATCTTTTCAATCAAGCGGCAGGAACGATATTATTTTTTAAAGAAACGTCCTGCCATTGGCGAACGGTGCCGCAGCGAGCACGCAGAATTCTCGTGACTCGCAATTGACTGCGGCATAAACAGCTACGTCTGAGAGTGCATCGCAGTAGGAGACGCGCGGGCCCTGCGTGTGTTATTACCTTTATAATTAGAGCTCGCCATTTGTATAATTAGAAGCGTCGTCATCAAGAACCCCGACATCGCCAATTTTCCGCGCGCGATGAGTGAAAATTTCCCCCGTCGGCTTCCCGCGATTCTGCTGTATTTAACTAAGAAAAGGTCGCCTGCCTTACTTAGTGACCGGCTTAACTCAAGCCGAAGTCTCGGAAGTACGATCGAGCGGTCAAACAAGGGTAATGGAGGGGTCCGTGTAAATCCCGTTCGCAGCTTCCACTGACGGTGTCTCCCGCAGGACAATGTAACCGAAGTTAATTGATGGCATTCGCCAGGAAAGAGAAAGAGAAAGAGAAAGAGAAAGAAAGAGGGAGAGATTGCCCGGCGGCTGACCCTAATTGGAATCATTAAACTACAATTAACAGTCGATTAGTCGGGTGAAATCGCTTCTGATCGTGCACACCCCATTTCCGATGGATGCCGATCGGACCTCCTTACTTTTTACCGTTACACCCGCGCTCCAATCGTAGTACACATAAATGACCAAAGTATGTACTTCGCGCGACTATCGCATCTTTCTTGCACGATGCTTACGTTGATTTGTTACCCTTATACTCGAGACTTGTGTGACATGCTTCTCCCAGCGCATGTACAGGTAAATGCGAGCACCGCGAATCAGAAGTCACCGATGAGAGAGACCACACGGGGAGTAACCTTAATTGCAGTGAAGTTTTAGCGAGCCGATAGCGTGCGACTTGCCGATGCGCACAGTGTGTTCAATTAGCACAAGGCGCAATTAATGTGTGGGCTGGCGTGACAAATTGAATTCAATTGCTTGCTTTCTAGTTCCGAGGGAACATATCACGGCATGCGCACGAGACCAAATTCTTCTCCTCCCTCTCACTCGGCCAATCGCTTCTCGATCACCGACTAGATAGTGAAATTCCATTAATTAATCAGGCTCCATCGCCACGATTTCCAGCGCACTTTCAAAGCGCTCTCGTTCCTCAGCATTCCTTCCTCCCATTCCACTCCAAAAACCGAATATCGCGCACTAATTGGAAGTTCACGAGACTGCGCCGTATCTATAATATGAGAATTAACTGGGATTCGGCATGGCCGCGCGGGGAAGACACGGCAATGAGAGCAGTGTTAGATTTCGGGCGCAAACAATCCGAGGTGCGTACGTGATGTGCATCGAGAGAACGTCGTCAAGACCTCCCGGAGATCAGACAGTTGAGTGCGTGCGGCTCAAAGGGGAAGAGATTCGCACGCAGTACTCTCAACGTTAATTATCACAGGCCCCAAATTACTTAAGTCCAAGACCAATAAATTGTTATTCTTTCAATTCGTGACGTTTTTCATAACGTTATCTCGATGCACGCGCGCAACGCAGCTACTCGAACTGAGAAAGAGAGTGTGGTGATGCAAGTAATCCGTTTGTCTTCCTCGCGCAGCAACCCATTACCTTGTCCCCGGTAATGTCCTTACCTGATCGTCACAGCGAGTAGGACAATAATGACGCCCACCAGCACCATAGCGATCAGCACCCCGCATATCATGTAGACACTGTCCACGGGGGGATCTGGAACAATGAAAGAGACCATTATAAGCGTACCGCCACGGAGTAGAGCCGGGTGCGAGTGCAATTACGTCGCTCCGACGAGCACGTAAGCCCCCTTGCTTGACACGCATCGTTGTCGATGAAATACTCAATTTGACGAACAAAGCGAGCTAGTCTACTGTTGTGCCCGGCTTGCACATAAGTAGAGGCCTTGGCGGGACCAGTGATTCCTTAAAGGTTTTCCGTAGCAGCGCACTACATAGACACGGAACTCTATGAATCGCGCTGACGTATATTCCTCCGATGACGCAACATCCGCCTCCTTATTCGACCAATAGCACCGATTGTTTAAACATTGAATCGAATGACTACATGCACCCCTTCGCTTTCTGCCAAGTACGACGGAAACCTGGCCCGCGCACTGGACGGCTCTTTGTTAATAACAAATAATGCGCGCACCGTGGCTAGTCATTAGAGAGCGTGTATCTCGCTGCTACGATAATACTGAGTTACGTGACATTACGTAACAATCTGGGCATTCGTCATTACGCTCGCCGATAAATTGTTCGCTGCGCTAGAGCGTAATCCCTGGGCAAAGGGGACTCGAATTAGTCGGGGAAAATACGTGTGGGTGACGGTCGGGAAAGGCTAGAGGGTAAGGCAATTCTCGATTGAATTATCGAAGCATGGCAGACTATGGGGCGATCGCTTTCAGGCTGACAAAGCCTCTTTATGAAAGGGGGTGTAGGAAAAGGTAGGCGGCGGAGGCGTCGTCTTGAAGTTGCGGCTCGGTGCGGATGTGCGGGAGAAAGAGTGCCCGGTGATCCATATCGTCGACGGTGTTGCGGTAAATCCTGTTACCCTATCTAACGGTAGCCGTAGTCTGCGGCGGAATCGGCTCGTGTTGCTGTAAGTGCACAGGGTCAACGTTTACGCAGCATGCGACACAGGAGTGAGTGCATCATACGCACCGGCCGCGACCAGTAAGGACGTCGACGTCACATTTTACGCTTACGCCGTCATCTATTCCCCATGGTTCTTTGATCAAAGCGGAGCGCTGCTTTGGTATTTGCTCGAGACGCGAGCACGGCATTCATGCGAGACTACTCGAGCGGCAGGAAGCCGCCCTCGTCGATATTACTCGAGAGGTAATCGCGGCTGATTAACCGCGTAGCCCAGATTTAATTTTAGAAGGACTTCTAATCGATATTAGTCATCGTACCAGCGGTCATACCAGGTATTGCATGGGATGAGTGCATGCTATCACATGCTCGATTGGAACTTCCCTGTAGCGATCATCAGTTCCACGACGCCTTCGCACAACGACAATGATGACTGGCGGCGATTGTCACGCGCCAGATTTCACGGAACATTCCTTTTTTTGTAATTATGCGGCGCAATGGCGCGCTGGTATCGGGGAGCATCGAGGGCGCGCGCGTGCTTGTCGTTCGATAAGAAATAAGTACAGTGTCATAGTTGAGCAATAATTCAGGGAGATAGGCGACCACCTTTTTCGCTCCACTTTTCCCTATAGTTACACTGTGAACGCTTGGCTGCGATACGCGCCGTGTTCCGAGTCGCCCTGTCATTGGACAACCGAAAGCATTCAGTAAACAGTGTAAAACAACTTTTGATCTACACGGAACTATAATTATTTATAAGTTGTGGGAAAAAATGATCTCACGAGTGTATCCAGGATTTCTCTTTCCTGTGACTCATTTCATCGATGTAGGAACATGTACGCGGGCCCGGCTCATCTTGGCCCGAGCACACGCGCTAAAATAGTCATATCAGATAAGTACATGCATACTTGGTACTGCGATTTCCCACCGTCAGGCTACCCAAATTGCACTCGGTGGGGGATTGGCAGAGTCGAGCCGTCCAACTGCTCGATCCCAATTTACAGATCCGCCTAAATGGGCTCGTCGCCGCAAATCCGCTCGGTCTGGCTCCGACACCCTGACGTGTGCGCGCGTGGTGCAGCACAATGCACGTACGCGTGTACCAATGTACATTGCACGAGTGTGAGTGGTGACGACTCACCGACACGAGCCACAGGTTGGTGCTTCACGTGGACAAAGCGTGGTCGGTGGAAAGCGCATATTCCGCAAGTACGTAGCCGCTCTTACCTCACTGCGCCGCACTCCGGGCAGGAATTCGCGGGAAACATTACGGAAGTTTGTACTTTTTGCGGGAGATATGATATAAGCGATGAAACGAGGACGATTCAATGACGGACTGACGGCTCCGACGGCTTGTTCTGAATCCTTGTTTGGCTGCGGCGAACCTTTGGCTCTCTATCTCTCTCTCTCTCTCTGTCCCCCGTAAACCACTTTCCTTAGGAACCCCCTTTTAGTCTTGACATCGTAACGTGATTCAGGTGACCGTGTCCTACATCGGGATGAAGCGAAGTGAACGGCGACGGTACACGCCGCCTCCGTCTATCTTTCCCTCTCTATCGCCTATCTTTCTTTCACTCGCCGGACACCCATTGCCAGTCTCACCTGCCTCTTTTTTCACAGCTCTGTTCTTCCTCGCATTACGCTGCGCTATCGTCTGCTCTCCCTCTCGCTCTCACTTCATCCGCGATCGACAGCCGTGGACCTCTCGCTTCGTTATCCTTCGTGCTCATCGCCGACTACCAAGAAAGTTCTGCGCGCCGCGCTCGAGAGCCGAAGCGAGATTTTGCTGATCTCGAGACGTCGATTCTTACTTTTACGCGCGACGAGACCTTGTGCCGATGTCGGTGAAGTATGCCGTCGAGACTGGCAGGAAGTAAAAGGCAAGACTCTGCTACTGGACATTTATCTATGTGCATTCTTTGGTGGCGCAGTCGTTGGTGGGAATGTTTAACTGGTATAGCACGGAGTTAGTCCCCTTTTACATCTTCGCCGATGGTGGTAGATCCGCTTTGGCCACCTCCCAGGCAGTTTTCTCCAGCGGCAATCTTCTGGCCAGAGAAAGTGTAGAAAACGGGGGGAATCGTGCTAGCCGCGGTTCTTTGTATAATTGGGCGGCCCTCTAATTTCCAGCCACCGGCACCGCTTTCAGAGAGTGTTACTGAATCCGAAAAGAGAGCTGGATGTTCATCCACTGAAATAAGCCAAAGTAAGAGTAGGAGTCTTTCGATTTTATCGTGCTCGGTGGAAGCATTATTTGCTGTATACACTAGTTGCATGACGGACTAAAATTCCACCTTTCTCCATAAAGGTGACAAACTAGTGTACTATGAGTTTGCATTACAACTGGAATGCAGAGGTCATGCCAGCCGTCACAATAGAACGGCGTGTTGAGTACATAAGAGAAGGCTGACATCTCGGCGGTAGGGATATCCGTGACCGAGAAAGACAGGCTTTTTGAAAGAGATAGCTCGAACTAAAAAGTTGGACTACCAACAAACGCACCTTCAACCTATGACTCATTCTTGAGAAGCGGCTGCTGGATGCTTTCCTAACATATATTGTGGGTGTTTGAGGCTTTCCCGTATCGTAAGTTAAGCTCACGCCTCCACCGAAATCGGCCTAATAAATTTCGACAGCCCGCTGATATTTCCGAAGCAGTTGGATATGTGGTACCCTATGGAAAGAAGATCGGCTTCTGCTTTTAAGTATAGGACTATGACGCACCGGATCCCGAGTTCCGAAGCCGCTACTTGGAATAGAAATCTCATTCGAGGTATATAGCGGAGTGCAAGGGATCTATGGAAAGGGGTATGTGCGTTGGCAAGCCAAGTCTGCGGAGCGAAGGTCGCTGAATAGTTTCCCGAGTTTCCTCCGGCGAAGCGGCCAACCGGTGTAGGAAAGAACTAGGCGTCCTTTTAAGTTCAACGACACGCAGCCGGCGACACGGAGGGTGCAAAAGGGATGGCAGGAAGGGAGCCGGCAGCCTGGAAGGGCGTCGCAGGCGTCGCAGCTCGAGCAAGGCATGGGCAACACCTGCCTCTCGACGTTGCGGGACGCAGCCTCGCACACCATCGACCGAGAGCTCGAATGGCACACGGTGTCTAGAGGCTAGACGTGCCTTCCAACTCCCTCAGGTAAGGGACCTTTTCGTTTTCGACCAGTCCTAAGGACCCGTTCTACTCAGCCTCCTTGAATTACAGCATCAGCTCTCCCCACCTTCGTGGAGCGCTGTGTATTCCGAATTCCGAGCACGATCGCCGTCCTTCCTCTCCCAGTGAATCCTGCCAGACCCTCCTCCAGAACGACAACCGGCCAGTTTACTCCGAGCCTCCAACGATTCGTTCAATTCAGCTACACCGGTGAGCGGCACTGCATTATCAACAATGCCATCCTTATCGTATAATGATCTCCAGTTTGCACTAGGAACGCGATGACTTGCTAATCGAGAGAGCAGAGCGGATGTTTCTCGAGTGCGAAGAACACTATCTAATAGGCAGGGTCCGAGTATCTGTATCATACTGAGAGCGGAAGTGCATCAAGGACTCGAGATAGATGTGTCGCTCTTATCGGGTTGGAATAAGCCGATCGGCTTTGTGCTCGCTCCTGAGACGACTTTCTTGGTGTCCGGCGGCTTCCACAACTTTAATAGACTTCTAATTCGGACGCGGCCCGCTCTATTTTCGGCGGCGTGCGATGCGCGCGTGTCCGGCGGCATCGCGGCCGAAGGTTCCGCGCGCTGGGTGCGTTTTCTCCCGGTGCTCAACAATAACATTTACCCGGGGGGGTTGCGTAAATATTTTCGCGCTGCTGCGCCGATCCTCCCTCGATTAACTGACGTTTATTGACTCGCCGACGCACAATGCTCGCCGAAGATCTGACCGCGGCAACGAGCCTTCGACGTCGCGATGAAAGTCCGCGGTGTATAATGGTGGCCTCTTCTCAAATAATAATGATCGCCCGTGGCAGCTCATTGTTCGGTTATCGGTTACATCAGCGGAGGCAGCGGGTACCGGTGAAATACGGCGACTTTCTTTTCCCGAGAACGCGCGAGACAGAAGGGAGCCTGGGAAGCGTGGTTGGACCCGGGTAGACTCGTCGCAGACGAAAAGATATTTCGGGCGATTAAGCGCCGACTTCTTTCTTCGAATGACCGTAATATCCTGGCCGTCACGGTGCCGCCTGCTTTTCGAGTTCCGCCGATCATTGGAATCGGTCCAACCTGTGGCCAACCACTGTCAACTCTCGGCAGACTCGCAGGTTGCCGTCGATCGCTCCCACTGCCAGCTTCCACCCACCCTGCCATTCTTTTCACTCGATTGACCTCAACGAAATTTGCGGCTGCTTCACCCAACAGGGGCAAAGGTGCACTTTCTTGTGCAAAGTGCACCGTTCGATATTTTAAAGAAATCGGGAAACTTATAGCAGAAGCCACGATAAAGTTATTGAATGGAACTTTGTACACACGTGCATCCTGCAGTCCGGTCTACTGATCTTTACTAATAGTTAACCGATAAGAACACGGCGTCACTTTTTTAGAGGAGGAGAGTATACCACGTCATTATGTTAAAGAGATATACTTAATCGCGTGCAGTGTCCCATTGATCCAGCTTTAAGAACCATGCGCGCAAGAACCTTTTTATACGAAGTACGACGTAGAAGCTTTCGTACAGCAAATCCGTGACGCCTTTAAGACTAGCATCAATACTGTCAATACGTCATGAAAAGACAGGCTACGATACCCGTCATCTAAGCAGGTGTCTATAACCTTTTTGCTATTTTCGTATACTCCGCTATATTAGGAACAGAGTACCGAGAAAGTTTGTAGTCTGTGCCGTCGTAAATTCAACCGAACATCGCCTGATACTTCTGCTGAAGATTTCGAGACTTCACTTATAGATTTTTATCGCGAATCTTCCGATTTTCTTGAATATATGAGATGGGCTGGTCGCAGCTAGCCTGGCAGGCATCAAGCTACTTGGAAAAGAATGGTGACGCTAATGGCACAATACGTTAAACGAGTACACATCTCCTGCGAACAATGTCGGATTTAGGGGAGCTTGCATCGGGAGAAGTTATGTGGGAGACTGGCGGATAGAGAGAATGAGGAACGTTTCGAAAACAAAATGAGGTCATGTTGTGAAATGGTCTCCACACCCTTTGGCCTTCATCCCACTTGTTATCAAAAGTAGCTTGTTTGGTGTCCTAAGGAAGGCTATATTCTTCAGAATCCCTGGATAATTCAAGCGTCTATGAAAACCACAGGGATATCAGCAAATTTCCTGCTTCTATTCTGATTACCACAAATATGTACCGTGATCTCTCTGGGTATGTGGGTGTGGAGGAAGTTTGTCCATTCCGGTCGAGTGCTTCCACCCCGAGCACGCCTTTTACCAAATGTTCCTGTGTGCTCATGTGTATCGTGTGACAAGTCACACGAAAATGTTAACCTTCGAGGCTACCAAGAATAGCGAGGTTTTCGAAATGCAAGAAGGTCAGCGTAGGAAAATCACGACCCACTAGCTATCCTATGGACGCGAGGATAGACGGGGACTCGCTGAAAGGTGAAGCATTCCCACGTGAAGTTGATTCCACCTTCACATTTACGATATGCAGGTTCTCGTAATATTCTATTCGTGTTATTTGCTATTTCAGTGCTTCGCACAAGTGTCCGGCAATCGCTCGTACACTTTACGGTACCAGCGCGTGCCGGACGTGCGCCGCCACTTACTCTGATTCTTCCAACCGCAATAGCCGGGAATCGTTATCGAGGCACGTTTGTCCATCGGAATATTCCCGTCCCGCTGGCCGGCCATTTATCGCCGCAACTTTCACGCCGCTATCACGAGGTCACTCTCAGCACTTTGTTACGAAATCATGCTGCAATACGCCCTGTCAGAGGGTGCTCATCCCCCCGGCACGGGGCCAGGAAATCGATATCCCCTACGCTACGCAGCGCGAGGGTAACGTTCTTCCTCTCCCTCGGGTTTGTTTGGTGTTCGATACATCGATCGCGCCTCTGTAAGCCTGGCGATATTCCGCCGCGACGATTCTGCGAATATTCTATGAGGTCTCTCGATTATTTTCTATTTGCCAAATAGTGAACACTCTAGGCTAAGTTCCGTCCTATCTTTTATCGGGAATAGCAAGCGGAGCAGGGCACGGCGTGCGGATAAGAGGGATTATGTCATGATTTATTCGAGAGCATTGCTCGGTCCAGTTTCGACTATGGGAAATTTCCTTCCCTCCACTAGTAATTAGTTCAAATATGCCTGTGTATTGTAGAGTGTCTGCAGCGTTGCATCCAACACACTTTATATATATTTATAGACAGCTAATCACGCTACTGGAGTGTTCTCGCAAAAATAGCCCGGTTCCCTTCTTATCGCGGTCAAGACGCTTAGCATGTGATAAATCCGCATATAGCTTAAGACGTGTGTATGCATATGTGTAGCCAGTCCATTAATGCCTGCAGCCGCACAGAACGTCATCTGATAACCGTGCACCGAAAAAGTCGTAGAAAAGATATACTCCGGCGATACCTTGAACGGCTATAAAATAATCGTACCGATAGAATCTACTGATCATGTTAATCGCCAGTATAATAACTGACTCTTGATAAAAATGAGTAAAGAGAATACTGGCACTATCCGTAGTTCACGCGGATCATTAATTCATTGCACCATATAGTGATTGCGTTCTAGGGCTTGCCGGGCGTGGAAAATATTTACCACGATTCTACGTTATGTCCTTTCAAAATATTTGTTGTGTGGAACATCTCATCAAAATGATTTTTTCAATGGACAGTGTCGCGTCGATTAGCCGATCGCCACTTATCTTTATTGTATTACATTTATTTACTTCATTATGAATATTGCCGAAGTATCATTCATGTGGAACGATCAGGAATAGCACGGATAACAAATATCGAGGTAATAATTATTCCATAAAAATATTGTGCTAATTAATACCTTGCATCGATTGCTTATTTGTTTACATAACCCATAGATATATGTACTTGAAATCTGTTGGATTGTTCCAAGAGGAGCGTAATTGCCCGAGGGAACTTGGGTCCTAATTAGTTGGGACAAGCATCGACCATCACATTTACATTGCCTCATTTGTACAGCATTAATTGTGGTGACAAGAGTCGGCCTTTTCCACCGCGCTCGGGTTCATTGGCACACGCGAACGGAAGCTGCAGCGCGGAGCGCAGGGTCTTTTACCTCAGCTTGCCGGTACCACGGTGCATCGGACACGGCTTCTGCTTCCTCGGCTGCAACCAGGCCGAATTTACGAGAACGATATAGCGCGCAGCCAGTTGCCCCGTCGCACCCTTTATGCCCCGACAGATCCTCGGAAGTAAACATCTCGAGGCAACTGCAGAGCAACACGCTTTCGCGCGGATGCACCGGATTGACCTGTGCGAGAGCATCATCGCACCGGCCCCTCTGACGCAGATGCGTGCATCGGCACATCTGCGAACAAGACGAGGAGCTTTGGCTTTGGCTGGCTTTCAAAGCCCTCGCAGCCGGCGCGGCTCACTCCAACAGAGAAAGCCGGGGGTGTAGGCGGCAGTGGTGCAACGGGTAAACACTGGTCACATGGTCCACGAAGAAACGGAGCGCAGTGCTACCAGTTACTCCTGCGGTGTCACGTTATTTGTCTTCGTTGTTGGCGCGCCCGCGCGCAGGGGCATACGATCGACAGCGCAGGGAGGTTTTCTCCAATGCTAAAACTGGCCGCCGCCACACGCTTTAATGTTTCAACGCAGGTGTCACGTTTCGACGTGCGAGACTATAGGCTTTGTCTCTCGGCCGAACTCGGCAAAACACGAGCCAATAAGCAGCGGCTGTCTGATGAATCGGGCTTGACACCACCGCGAGTTTGGAGATCTAATTTTGCTGCGGCTTTCTGGGAAACGCAATCCCTTGATATCACATGTGGGCGAACACTGCCTTGAACTTGAACGCCGTTTCGTTCAACTAATAACATTGAGTGAAGCACATACGAAACAATAACAGTAAAGACTTTAGACATTTCAGAAACGACACGCGCTACTGTGTATAAAATACTTTTAGTAGGTCGGAGCGCAAATGGTGAAAAGAAAATTAATAAGCAAATGCTTAGATTTCCCATTTGGGATCACAATATTAAAAAACACACTCCAACAATGTGAATTGACTGGAAGTAATTGCAAGTGAAATGCGCCAATTTGACAACTGTCTTGTTCGCACACCCGTTTCAAGGGCAGAGTATCAGAATGACATAACCAATAACCAATTCATCGAACTGCTGCCAATAAACGTTACACGTCCTTGCGGGTCGTCTTTTATCTCAACTGGCAGAGTGAGATTGTTATTCAAGCTGTTTACGCGATGGTTACGAAGAGGTGTGCAACAAAACACTAGCAACAACCAAGCCGTAGCTTCAGCCATTCGACATAAAGGCCGCGCCTCGGCGGTGAGAGACGCAAGCTCGCTTTTTTCATAGTCAGCGCGTGAACTTAAAAAAGCAGGCTTACCGGTGCAGACCGGTAAGAGACACTTGCCAAGGTGAACTCAAGAAGAGTAGGCACGACGCGCAGCTAGTCTGTCTTTCTTAATAACAATCGTTACCGACAGACCACACTCTTGTTTACCACTGTTTCTATTGCACATCGATTTCTTGCATCTCTATACATAGGACCAGTAAACCTTTCCTATGGTTTCTGGTGTATTGTAATGGTTGATTCCAAGATTTGTAACTAATGCTTCCTATATTGTTCAGCAATCGTTACGCCACCTATGTTTTTACTGTATTTAATTACCATAGTATTGGTCTTAAAAAAAAAAGTATAAAAACTTGTCTTAATAATTCGGCTGTTGTTTCATAATTTGCAATACAAGTATTTTGTCAGTTTAGTAGCGCTTGTAGAATGCATCTCCTGCCCTTAAAGCCCACTGACCAAGAGCCCTTCCGCCTTCTAATCAATACCAGTCACGTGTAACCTTTTCCGGCAGCGACACCGCCTTCCTCTCGACGCACGATCGTATTACTATGCAAGGCAGTCGATACAGCGGAGTGGGCGAAATTCTTGGACGGCGAGTAATGTTAGTCGTAGATCATCGACACTGATGAACCCGCGCGACGCCTTCAACCAGAGGATGAGTGGTGCTCCCTGCGTGCACGTGACGAATGATACCGAGCGAGTCAGTTTCAGCGAGGCAAGAACTTTTTGCAATCAGCAGCATCTGGGGAAGCACGTGATTAATCGGACGGACAGATATAGCCGGTCCGCTTATTTGATGAGGCAGCTCGGTCCGCCTATCTCAGCTGCCATAAATTATAAAAATATCCGAACAATCGATAGGATGAGTGCCTGGCGGTAATTGCCCATTGAGAAATGGGTAAATAATTCCCGAGTGACGTCAGGCGAGGCGCGTTATCGCGTGTTGCTTTTATTAATATTGTATAATGAGTGTCAGGAGTAATTGGAGGAGTTTGATGGGACTCGATTTTCCTCTAGAAAGCACAACACTTCTCCACGAGGATGTATATTGTACTTGATTGCATCAGTTGCCGGGGCTGATCCGGTGCGATCGCGTTTCCTTATCGACGGCTCTTAATAAGGCGATACCAAACAGCTCCCGGAATATTTTTAGTTGGGCGCCCGAAAGCGATAATATTTTTATTTAAAGGAGCAACTGAGCCGGAGTTGGGGCTTTATTTTGGCGTAAGCGCACTATAGCTTCAATCTGGCGTCTGCGAGATCGGCGATCTTGGAGTATGAAATATCGTCTCCCGTCCTTTGTTGTTCTTGAAACCACTCCAATGCCACGCTCGCCTCCAAGTATGAAGAGTAGTTCCAAGAGTCACGACTACATAAATCTCCTCGCTCACAGACATTATAAAGTGAAATGGCGAATTTTACTCGATCGAGCGCGCAATGAAGAAACAATCCAGGAATAAAGTGTCGCGATGGCGTTATCACCAATGAGATTTCTTTTGGCGCTGTACAATCGTGCCTTCTTACTAAAAGTAGAATATGGCGGGCGATGATATCTCTCCCGGCGCTTGTCGGATGTTGGAGAAACGCGGAGTGCAACAAAACTCCCACTTATCTCGAGATTCGGTAGAGTCTCGCGCCAAGTAGTAGTTGTGTAGTGCAGCGGGTGACAGCCGAGGATACTTATGCCAAAGTATGTAGTTTCCCCCTGATTTCTGACAAAGTTACAGCTCCAAGGATTAATCTATGTATTTCGCTTATGTTTTCTGAATGCAATGAGCCAAGAATCAAGCGAATCGATTCAGCCGATGAGGAAGAAGCGGGGAGATATGAGCCGCGGCTATCGACCGAAAGAAACGTTTCCATTTCGACTGGGCGTCGGAGCGAGGGGAGTCAAGTGAGCCGACATTGGCGCGTCATTGGGGCAATTCGATTTTGACCCTCGCGACCCGTTTTCTCCTCCGTCTGTGCTGCCCTCCCCATCGTGTATTTTTAGTTGTCATCTCCGCGAATCCGATTCGACGATGGGAACAGGATTCGGAAGAGGTGATAGTTACCGAGCGATATCTTTTGCCAAATGCCAGCTTGACTTTGTCGCTCGGGTCAGGGTGGGCTCCAGATAGGCGAATGCCAGACGCAAGAAATTGCCTACCTCGTTTTATCGCGAGGCAGACGGAGTGCAATCAGAATGTAATGTCCATACGTATGTCTGGGCATATGAGCGTCATCGACCCAGACGATTTATCGTACTTTCGTAGGTGCTTCGTATATCAGTTTCCCGCGACGTCCAATAAGAAAAACAGAATGACGCGTCCCTATTTCGAGCTTTACGAGAAGGTGATAAAATAAAGCTGTCAGAATCTCTAAAAAATAGCAGGCCTCTCGCTTCAAGTACTCGGCAGTCGCGCGTGATGTATTCCTTATGACGAATTCACCGGGAAACACACGTACTTGTGTGACGTTTCCAAAAAACCTACTTTCAAAAGCTGAAAAGAAGGAAGCACTGGGCGTAATATTCCAGATTCATTTCACATTTAACCTACTTCCCATGACACTGTACGACCTTGCACCTAGGGACCAAGTTCATTAGGTCGCTTATCGGGTAGCCGTGACTCTCGGGATCCAAATCCGGATCGCCGGGGTCTATTTCGATGGGCGGCACTTACGAACTGGCGAGATCAGCCGGGGCTCGACCTTACACACTCACACGAAAATGACGAGCTTATCCTGCGCAAACACGATATCGTTCGCCTATAATTAAATTCTTGTTAACCCCGCTATCGCAGCACGGCGGCGCCTGCCACCCCCAATCTAACATCGTTTCGGTCGCAGCAAGGATATCGGAGCTCGGACGCTCACCGATAGTGCGATGCTAATGAGACTCAAACTAACTAAGAATAAACCGGCACACCATTAGCCCGGACAGTGGTCGGGTGCCATCCTATCTTCTATCTGCGAGCAATAAAGTGTCAGCACTTCGCAGGTGCTCCGCACACGCCATTGTTTACAACCGGTCGTCTATCTCTCGGACGGTCTCACCACCTGATGCTATGATTATCCACGCTACGCCTTCCGCCTCCGACCCCGGCAGCAGATAACAATCGCCGATAATTATCCATTAATTCGCCGCCGGTATATGCAAATGGCGAATATCAAGAGATGTTGAAAGACACGGTGCAATATAATGCGGCTACCGGTCTATTCTACTGAAAGACGGGAAGACGCCCAGTCGATCTTGGCAATTATTGCCTAGAATCGACCGGACTAGAATAGAACGACTAGAGATGCAATTTTCACGGCCGGCGGCGGACGCGTCAGAAGTGCTAATGCGAAGCACCTGTCGAAACGTTGACAAAATGTGGCCGTGTGTCGCGCAGATGTGACCCGGGCGATGTGATAAAAAAAAAAATACGGCCTCGTGACAATCGATTATGTAATGCAAATTTGCGTCACGCCCGTTCTAGTATTGTTATGTTACAGGTTCGTGGCGCGTGGAGAGCGTGACGCGCTTAATTGCTGCTTCTTTTCTTACGGACGCTAACTGCATGTTACAATGACGGGCGAATATAAAATATACGGTCTTTCGGATGCCCTGAGAAAGAGAGAGAGGTGTATTTCTTGTTTGTGCTGAAAAGAAGAGCGTACATAGCGGTGGTTCCGCCGGTGTTTGCATCGAAAGGTTTATTTGCCAGATCGCTACGTAAAAGTTATCTAAGTTCAATAAGCGATTCGCGATGTTCGCGAAATATTAACGAACACCTTGGGCGAACCGGCACGAACCGGCTGGAATTCACTTCTGAAAGGCACACGGCAAAGACGGGAGGATCCATGGTCGGCACTTTGTGCACGACACAGGCCTTTTGATTGAATAAAAGGCACTTAATTTTACATATGTATGAGTTAGAGGAGCCTCAAGCACATCGATGCGCACCTGCCAAAGTCACGGGCGATCCGACGCTAATGCTTCCTTATTGATTAGGCTTTATCGTACGCTGTCTTCTGTGCTTCATTGGCACTCGAGATGGGATTATTAGCCGATATCTACTAAGAACAGTAAGAACGCGATCCTCTAATCTCTAGGTCCAGACGTCCCTCGATTTCCTGAGATTTGGGCAAAGCGTCCTAGCCATCGGTCATCTTATTTTTATCCGGAGTCCCGAGAAAAGGGGTTTAGCGGCGATCGGCCGCCAAGATCGATGACAGATGCCCTCGGACACGGATTACCATGAGATGTGCGTCGCATAAGCATTCGAGCGCGAGGCAAGCTTTAAGAACGCGGCCCAGAAAAACCTTCGCGTTCAACGTTACATTGCATTACCTGCAGACACATCCGCGGAACCGGCAGCTGTACGCGCGAGGTGTCTTTGACAGGCGGAAATAAATTTCGTTCACTCGCTCGCGCTCGGCCCACAAACTCCGCTCGAGTTTGCCAGGCTAATTGCCTTACAGATTCCGGGGATCCAAAGCTCGAAAAATACGCGCTCGCGCGGGAGTGTCGGCAAACAGCGATATATTTTAACCCTAATATCTTTTCCCCGTCGGCGCGGCGAGCAGTTAATATCGCCCGGGCGAAATAATTCATCGGCTGTCAATCGAGTTTTCGGAGCGCGAGCGGCAACGAGGAGAGGAGGGCCCGAATTCCCGAGGAGGCAGGAGTGTCTCGTGACTCGTTCTCATTAAGCAGGCTGAATCTACAGTTCATTAGCCAAGGAGTAGTGAACGAAATCGGAAATATACAGTCCCGAATTAATGAGGGCAGAGGCAGCGGCGCGTCTGCACACATGCCGCGCGCAAAGCTGCGAAGGTCCGCTGAAAAAGTGGCACGAACGCACGCGATTTCATTTGGCGTGAAATCGTTGATATCGCCGCTGGACGAGCACGGGACGTGACGCGGATTAGGCTCACGATTCACAGAATCATCGAGTTTTCTGCCGCGCTCGTGTTTCATCCTGATGCAGACGCAGCCGAATAGGCAAGAGCCTTCTACTTGCTGGCGCGTGCTTGCTCACCCTGATAGATCGATACTCGATGCGAACTATAAACTAGCCTCCTCCCACACTTTGTTGTTCCCACGAGACTAATTGTAAGACTTTCCTGGACGCTCTGGGAGTTGGTGCTTCTCTACTGTTTCGAAATATTAGTCCGAGGCCCTAGGCATTCCCAAGATTATTTGAAGCCCTCGAAGAATTAATGAGAAAAGAAATGAGAGAAATAACATGAATGGCCCGATGGTCCCTGACGATCTCGCCCTCCGACCAAGGTGCTAGCACTCTGCCGATTTCGTACTGTGCTATACTTTGCGAAGCCCACTGCTGTTAGGCTAGTGTCACCCGGGAGATTAATTAGGTTTACTGGCCCGCCGGGACACGTGATTTCCACGAGGAAACGTCGGTGCTTCTCTGAATCAGACCTACGCACGTCCGATCGCTTTGGTCTCGAGAAAATGACTGTTACGACCCCAACCCGTTAAATTAAGACGGGTATGCTTTGGAGGAGATCAGGCCAGCTTTCTCATATTTTTTCTTATTTCGAATCCGTAGGCATACAATGACTCGGTAGACTTGCATTATCTTATTTAGCTGCACGGCCAATTATCAGTTCCTCTGCCTCCCGAGCAAATTTGGCATCGGGCTACGCGCGTCACTAATCGTCGCGCAGGGATCCGGGGTGGTATCTGGCGACGGGCGGCACAGATTGTGACAAACAATTTAATTAGCTCGCGTTAGGTGTGGCATCCAAGTAAAGCCCGTGCTCGTGAGCAGGTCTTAAGTTCGAGAGCTCGTCGAGAGCACAGACACAGCGAGCTTGTCTGCGAATCGAGAGCACCGATGGATTAACGGCATGTGTTAGGCCTCAGGTGTATTCAGGTATACCAGTCACAGCGGACATCCTTCCTGAGAGTAATGTCATCAGTCGAGCAGAGGTCGACTGAACTCCCTACATTTTGCGTAATCTCAGAGCAATAAAGGGGAAAACAATAGTGGTACCAGAGGATTGGACGAGTGTTCGATGGGGAGAGAAAGAGTGACGTCAAAAGAGGAGCGTGCAAAAGTCTCACGTGGCACTGGCGTGTGAAGCATCAGTGCTATCCTGCGGGAAATTCCCTCAATTAGAGAACGATTGATCGGCTTCATCGAGGCATCACTGCCGACAGGGTATTTCGAGGCGCCGGCCGGTGTACCGCTTCATTTTGCGAGGGCGGTAAAAATAGGTGGGCAGGGAGTATAAGCGCCAAGCAGGGATCACTGATCGAAGAGCACGCTTCGCTCGATATATCCGGCCCGGAAGGGGGCCTTTCCTACGTATCTCCGAGATGATTACTACTATTTAACAGCGCGCCGGCAAACCGGCGAATGTATATCCATGGCCCACTGACGCACGCGCCGCTATCGAGCTCCCTTAATTTACGAGCAATAAAGATGTGTTAACCACCGGAGAGACCGACCGCCACACCAGTCATCCCCGAAAATTGATTATTTTCGATAGGATATCGTATTCGCTGGACCACCTTGCACGCGCACGGAACGAGCTTACACCTAGAAGAGAAAGTCTCAGGCCTGACTCACTGCCAGCCGATTTACACTACCCCCGCACGGCTCGGGTATGAGCTTCTTTTTTTAAATACACCTATATCAGTTGGCCGGGTGGAACTCGTTGGAAGAGTTTGTAGAGGTTCGATAGTTACAGTGGAAATAACGATTGACGTAACGCTCGCTTAACGGAAGGAAGATCTACTTTGAGAGAAGCACGTGGTGGATGGTTTGTAAGGCCGATATGTTGGCCTGGAGGTTCTACGAGAGAGAAGGAGACTACGTATCGGGAATTGCCCGTCTGCCCGGCTGACAGGCGGACGCGCGCGACCTACGGGTGCTACAATGAGACAGGGGACACTCACCGAGGTGCGACAACAATTGCAAGGCATCTGAAACAACAAAAACGAGAATTGCGATTAATATCGTTCGATCGACAGGCAGTCTGCAGACGCATCGGGTCGTCCCCGGCCCGTCCCACTATTTCTCCTTCTAGTCAACTCTTGTGGCGACGATATCGTCACGGGAACGGGACTGGTAGGACGTTACCATGGCGAGGCAGCCGGGTTGGCAGTCGAAGGGAAAAAATAGCTATCGATCGGCAGGACCCTCTGTCTTTGCTTTCTTTCCCAGAAGCGCAGGATGCGATTCTCGTTAGCCCGCAACCGGATTTTCCCAAGGCGACTTTTCGCTCTTCTACGTTCCAATATAGTACATATGTATCTTTCAGCGGGGCGTCTCGAAAACAAACAATCGCACGTCAATCGAGGGTACCCAGCGGGGTGAACGCGTAATCTGTGAGAGTAAGTATTGTTCGCGGAATCGATCTCGCCAAGATTATCCGGATCCGCCGACTGAAGAACCGGCCTCGACTCCGTGGGTCCGTGCACCAGACTACCGGACAGCCAGTAGCGGGGTTGGCCGGCCACCCGACGATGAAACTTTCCAATCTAAACCGAGCGAGTTCTCACGGCCGGCCTCGTGTTTTGCGCGAGATTAATGTCTTCCTCAATTTCCCAGTAGCGTTGACTAATCGCGCACGAAAAGCAGAACGGGATCACCGATACTGTGTCACGACCTTGCCCGCGACGATCGCCCGGCAGCCCTAATGGCGAGAGCGCCTGTTCCTAGGAGCGCAGAGGGTACAGGGGGTGTTGGGAATCTTTTCCAACATCAATTCTCAGCCGCGACATCAGGAAGTCGCTTCTTTTGAGGTCAGTGTGCGGCTCTGCCGGTAGAAATGAGGGTAAGGTCGATTCGGCCACTGATACAGCACTAAAATAGTGGCAACCCTTACCCCCCTGGCTAGATAGCTCCGGCTGGCCCCATTAAAAATGAGAAGCTATTCTAATTCTTGGGGCTCTAACTTTCGCATAAATCGAGGTGAAAGTTTGGTAACTAAGGATAACAGCTAGTGTTCGGGATAATATAGCCTCGGCTGTCGCGCGCCGGAGTGTCATATATATATGGAGAGGGAACTTCTACTTGGCGCGAGACTCTACCGAGTCTCCTGATTCTTTCATTGGTCGTTTCGGCCGCACGGCCGAATGATATTCGGCCGGCGGAATACATATCCGGCGGCGAGCAGTTGCTCGGGAGATTCTTGCCGGTGGCTCCAGAGGGGGAAAAAATAGGGCGCTCTAATAATATTGGATATATTTCGAATGGCGGTGGAGGGAGCGATCGGAAGGATGTCATCGAAATCGGAGCAGAGCGGCGAGGGTAGTGGCCGGCAGCGGGGGCAAGGGGCGCCAGAGGAACCTCATGCGTCACGACGAGGTAGCGCTCTAAAAGCGACGGGTTGCCACCCTAAATGCCCGCGACTATTTTCGAGCGATGGCCTGGCTGCCGAGTTTATATTCGAATGCACGAGAGGCACTTTCGAGAGGGCCAACACCTAACGCCGGCTTCAGTATTTTCGGCTGCACGCGCGTAAATTTAAACTCTCTCTTGCGCGCCGCAGCCCCAAGAGCCGAACGCCGCCGCCCGCTCAGACACGCTCGACTCCTCGCCCGTCAATCTTCCTCTATCTTGCACTCGAAATTCTCCCGGCCCTACCCTGCCCACCCTCCACCCCGAAAGAGAGAGAGGGAGATTCGCGAGACCGTTTCGAACCTCGGCAAACTTCGAACTCGAAGATAAATGGGCTGCTGCTCCGCCGGGGGTCTGCGCTCAAGAGGAGCGCTGGCTATAGATCTGCATATGTCAGATACATATCGCACGAAACCCAGAAATAGAAAAATTTATAGAGAATCAGATCTGTCGGATGCAGAAGATACGCTTCTCACAATGTACCACCAGTTGAAGATCGATGTATATAAAAATGGAACATAGACTTGCCCGTAGGTTCCCTGAGGGCGTCTAAAGGTTCTCCAGCGGTGCGGGCGAATTGGGGGCTAACGTTGAAAATATGCTTTCTAAGTACTAAGCGTGCAACTCCCAAGAAAGGCGCCTTTGAACAAGATGACTCGGTGACCCTTTGATTCTCATGAATTCTAGTTCCCACAAAGGCATGCGCTGCTGCCGACATTTCTCTATCTCTAGCTACATACATCCTTAGTTGAGGCGATAATTAATCGAGATAGCTGATAAATCCGACAGTCCTCGGCATTTCCAGTAGTTTGGGCTTTGCGGGGAGACAATCTCTTGACAGTGATCCCATCAGATTATGTGTAATTGACACTAGGCAAGCGGGCGCAGGCCGAAATTACGAGTGAGTATCGTTGCACGTGAGAAAGTTGGTCGAAAGAGAATCCGTGTAATGTATTAAGGTCGCACTCGATCAGATAGGCGCCTCGTCTACCGGTTCCTAATTATGGCTCCTGTATTTCTGGCGGCATGTACGTTCATTTATATCGCGCCGGCCATCGCTACCTGCCACCCCAAGTTTCGAGTGCGCTTCTTCCTGGGTCGAAAGCTTCGAGCGTCGCCGAAAGCGAAAGAGTTGCGCTCTTCGGGTCGCCGCCGAAGCGCAAAAGGAACCGGTTTATTTGCAATCCGGTGAAATATTTATCGGTCTATTTCGAAGATCCGTCCGTTCCCGCGCTGTGTCTCATAAACAATATCCTCTGTCGGTAGATTTGGCCCCTGTTCGCCGTGAAAAAATAAGCTCGGCACATTACGCGCAGTTCGCCTCTCAGCCAGATGGTCCCGCTGGACTTTGAGTAATAAACGCACTTTTTCATCTTCTGACCGGCTGCGACTCCTCCGACGGGCCAGTCCTCTTGGCGCCATCGGAAACTCACTACATATCTAGACAATGAAATATATTCCGTGGCAGTACAATGATATTATATATCTCTGCTCTAGTGTCCTACTAGCCTCTCGATCCTCTTCCATGTTGAATGCAGGTTACACAATAAAAACAAAAGTATATATTATCTACTTTAGCCGGTGTGTATTGTTACGACTAGCCAACAGTCTCGTGAATAGTATCTCATTACCTAGCTATATTGGTCCCTCTCGTTTTGGCATTCGTCACTCTCTCGACGCACGGCGCCGCAACTGCCTCATATACATGTGGCTACCATTGAGATTTGAATACAAGTAGAATCACGAGACAATCGTCCATTGATCCGAACTTCACCTCGACCTTCCCGACTCAAGGGATGAAAAATGGAGGAAGCGTAAAATGCCTAGACGGGACAGCTAAATCTGCGCTCCGGCAGCGAACGGGCGCATAAGCCGACGCGATTCTATTGCGCGAGTAATTACGTCTGGGATTACGTAATGTCGTAAAGGCTCTTCTCACCGGACTATGTCGTACGTAGGTTTACGCGCAGCTGTATATCACGCGACATCCGAGGTACCTTGTCGATTCGATCGTAGCGTGATTTATTTCCCCGCGGCTGCAGCGCTGTTCGCTTCGCCCATTAAATTCCAGTGGCAATCGCTTTTCGTTACGCAATTCTAACAGAAGTGTGTTCCATCACTCTCGGGAGATACCCGTACGTTTTCGATTGTTGTTAATCTAGATCTAGTTGCAAGCTTTCGATTATTCCTGCCTGGGAGCCGCTTGATTCGCCGGTGCATTTTCGAGAAAACCGCTGGTATATCGTCCTGCATTATGCAGCGCTCATGGCAAGGAAGGACGTGGAAAAAAGGCTTGCATCATTATCGCGAAGCTTCTGCATCCATTTAGAGTTATTTAACTCAGGGCGTAAGTGAATTGCTGATGGGATTTCTTTTACAAAGATGTCGATAGCGATCTTGCACAGGACTGTAGATTTCAGTTGACGTCAATTTCAAGAAATCGACCTTGCACTATGTATAAACGTCAGTTACGAAGAAAGTGGACGTTCTCCAAAAATACAACGTAACGTTTGTCCCGAGAAGAGAAATGGACACTCTGCTTCGGAGGGAAATGTAACACTCAGGTAGACAGAAAATCGATTCTCCCGTCTCGAACATTACGCAAGACATGGCCCGTGGGAAGTCGCGAAGTTCCCGATTTACAGTTTCACGATTTATCCCTATTGGCGAGGGGGGTATGATATATGATAGTATAGTGGCAAGTGTCGTAAAGAACAATCTGTTTTCGCACTTTGGCAAAAGCAGGTGGGGAGTGGTAAGGCACGGGCGATCTTTATCGCGATTAAATAGTCGTTACGCGTATCAGTCGAAAGCTAATGGAACCAGTTAATGAAAGCAGTGCTATATTCATTATCTAGATCCAGATCGATCGCAGGGTAATGAGGGAAAACCCCAGGCTTATCGAGGGAGAACCCAGTGGTCGGCGAGTGGCATCGTTGGCCATCGGCTACAAAGGAACTGCAACGGGCTTTCTCGCGCCGAGACACATCTAATGCACTAGCGTGAATAATGCTCACCTTTCCCACCGTTTAATCATGGCGAATGAAACGTTCGCTCGGCAACGATCACGCCGTTACGTCAATGAGAAACGTGACTCTCGGTGCCGGCGCAGTTGAGCTTTTCGCCGCTCAGCTTTAGCCAGCCAGTCGGCGCGGATTTCACAGAAAACAGACAATCGAGGGTGATTTACCGACCCACCCCGGACGCAATCGTCTTTCGACGTGAGAGCTTTCACGTATGTATGTTCCCTCGATATTTCTGGCATCGAACTCGCCACGCGCGAGTTGCGCCGAAAGGGGTTTCTACGTCTGTTCGACGAGGGGAAACGGACACGCAAAGTCGTGACGACGACAGCGCCGCGACGTCACCAGGTGCCGATCTTTCCAGTATTTCGATTTGGCTTCAAACGGGCTCTTTCGTCACTCTTGCCGGCTGGCAACTCGTCATTGACGTGCCATTTCTAGAATCCATCCCCTTCGTCCGCTGACTTCGCCGACTTTTCGCCCACGCACTGTTACACACGTACCTACATGCTAGCATGTACTTACTGGCCGGCGTCGCTAAATTTCTTTGGCCAAGTCAAGCGGGACGCGTCCCGAATAGCGGCGACGGATTTGCGCCGCAATTCGAGTCGGCCCGACTTCTCTTGGCCAGGTCGACCCTGCACTAATATAACAGTTTGTAAGTCCACCGGTCGCTGCTGACGATGGCGCGACGTGAGCCGTGTTTCCGGCCGTTGACAAGAGAAAAATCAGGGCCCTGACATGGGAGGAAGAGGATTTGACCTAGGAAGAACTGAACTCATTCGTTTCGGCCATTTCAAGAATTAGTTGGACTGCTTTCAATTCAATAATATGCGAAATACGAAGCCATAATTCGTAAGTAAAACAGACAGGATGATCTTAACTATGACAACTCAAAAGTATCCACTGGAATAAAGCGCTGATTATTTATTGGCCGGCACTCTCGGTAGTATCCTTCAGCCACCTCGACCTCCACTTAAATCAGTATTTATGATAGTCGGAAGCCAGTGCCGCTAATATGTCACCGCCACAAATCATACCGCGATCGTACAGCGGACAGTAACGAAGCAAATTCCCCGCGCGGCTGGCGCTCGTTGTTCAAGCGTTTGGCACGGTCCTCAGCCTTTTTCAAAAGCTTTCTGTCGAGACGAAAGCCAGCAATACGCGCACCACCTTCTTTTACCTGGCCGATAAAAACTCAAGGACTCGATCCAAGTGCGCGCGCGGCGACCCGCCGTGTGCCGAGGAGGGAACGCTCGCGCGCACCAATGCAATGGATCGCAGTCTAACTGTAATTAGACGGGGAAAGGAGGAGGGTCGCTGTAAGTACAGGCGCCACACTATCGAACGCAACTCGCCCTGCAAATAAAGGACCAGGAGAGCACTATGCGGCCAATGGGAAACCGGAGATACCTGTTCGAGAAGCGGAGCGCTCTGCTGCTCCTGTCGCATTAAACTGTCCACCAAGCAGGATATTGCAATTTGCACAGTCCCGACTCTATTCTTAAAGGATCGAGCGCGCGCGCGCGCGCCGGCTCCGAGTCACGCAAAAGAAATTGACGGTCTGTCCGAGCGAGATTGCACAATCGAGAAAAATCTAACAAGCAAGGTGACCAGCACCGCTTCGAAGCTTAGTAAAAGGTTTCTTGTCCGATGCCAGCCTTACGATGCGTGGTAAAGCCTTTCAAAACGAACTAATGATTAGGAGATTAGAAAGTGCAGGGCCAATAAATTGTGCAGAATCAAAACTAACTAGGGAAAACATATCGATGGATATACATGTGTTGCAGTTACTTTCTTTGTCTAAATTGAAACTGTTACTTCACCGTCAATGTTCATTATAGCTCACATTTTTCTCCGCAGTAACTATTTGAGATTTGAATTAATCATCGCGAATCCTTCGACTTGCTCCGATTTCAGCCGACTGAAATCATCGAGAGGTCGTTAAGCAAAAAGGACACTTTCGATCTGCCGGCTTAGGTGGTTACCATCGTCTGTATCAGGAGTGCAAGGAGTCGAAGGGGCCAGGTTGAATTTAGGAGTCGGAGGAGAGGGAGATTTGGGGTAGGTCGACCAGATTCTCGGGGCAAAATCCTGCGAGAGAGAGAGAGAAAGAGAGAGAGAGAGAAAGAGAGAGAGAGAGCGGACATTGCCCGTGCGGCCTGTTGCTAGGCGATCCGAGGACAACCGTTATGGGTTGAGTGCGAGGCGCATGGTCCACGCCGTTTATCGCGGACAAATTAAACGATTAGGCGTTAATCAATCACGGTGTGGCGTGTTAATAAAAATTTATTGCCGGCTGCGATAAGCGGGAAGATGCCGGCTAGGCCGCTCTCGGGACTTTTCGTTAATCGTGTGTTTGCCACCACGAGAGAACCGACACCACACCTTTTACGTCAAGCACAAATAGTGCTCGCGTTGCCAAACCTAAGCGTGGCGAACCTGACGTCACGGCATTATTTAATCAAGCATTACCACTGCGTTTAATTGGCGACCTGAAACCAGCCAACTCTGCAAGAAGAATGAGAGAGAAAGTGAGAGGTAGAGGGAGTGCGGGTTTGACTGGGAGCTCGAGCTTCGAGCCTCTGTGTACGCGGAGATCAGAGCGAATCCCTGTTGTTGCCGAAAGTTGACCTCTGGTCGATCCACTTGCGCACTGAATCGCACATAATGCCGTGTGAAACGCTCAAGCTTTTAATATACTCCAGTGGTTTCGCACTGCAGGGAGCTACACTCTGTCTTAGTTTCACTAGTCCCATGGTTTTAAAATCAGACAACTCTCGAGCAAACTTTGTAATTACCGTTTCAATTTCTTTTTAGAAAACGTACTTTTTCTTATATTAACTTTCGAAAGTTTAAAGGTCGTTGCAAAGATGGATCGAAGGCCCAGGGTCAATGAAACAACTACTGTCTTTCAGTTGTAAAAACGACTGCTTTAAGACGTGTTGGCACACCATTTCCTAGGGAGAGGCTGCAAGCGAAATCCACTTTCATTTTATACAGCACGAAAGCGAGTGCCCCATATGCCGTGGAAGCGTAGAGTGCAGATTAGGGTACCGACAAACTCCAAGACTCGATTGCTCACGGCTTACGCGCCGAACTCAACGACTCTCGAAATTTCCCCTCGGATATTGTTTCGTGGTGAAGGCAGTAGAGTACGCGTCTGGTCAGTTACGGGCATGGCCAGTCAAGGTCTTCCACTGAAATTTTACAAAGCGTCGCACGCGTATTATGCTAACAAAAGTCTCGCGTTTCGTTGTCGAGGTTCTCCCGGCGCGCTGCGAGCCGAGCTTCTCGTCTGACGTTCCACGGCGTCACTCTCCTTCTGGCGCAGATACATAGACCCGGCAAAGGATGTGACGTGACTAATTGCTTTTAATTGGTTTACCACCGGCAGCACGATGCTTAATGAGGAACTAGTTTGCAGTTCACCGGGGTGACGATGCCGCGGACAAACATATCGTCGTGAACTTTGAATCTAAGCCTACAAAATCGCTTCGTTGGCATTTTCCTGTCGGCAGTAGAGCGTGCAAAAGAAATGTATCGCTTCTATGAAAATATTGATCTAACCAGGCGCGCGAGTATATGCCTGGAAAACAGATACAACCAACTGATGTATTTTGAATTAATGCAGGTAGCCTGTCAGCCAATATTAGCGCGACATTAAATGAATGGAAATAATGGCTTCGCTTCAGTGGATAGCTGGTGTATTCAACGATGAATTAGGCCGCTAGAACAGTCAAATAGCTGGCGTTGATTACCAGACTCTCGTCGGGGAAGAGCCCTAATTTTCCAAGTGATTCATTAACATAACATTATCGAACCTATAAGCACGCATAATTCCTCGATATCAAACGGGGGCGAAGGCAATCTATTGAAATCGAGAGGACCTTGCTGCTCGAAAGCGCTGTCATAAAAGAATCAGAATAAATTCGTTGGTGCGAAGGGGCCCTCAACTCCTCGAGAGCGGAAACAAATATTACTCGCGAAATAAACCCAGCCGGATATGTTTAAAATTCTGCCGATACTCGCCTGTCCGTTAAACCGAGTTAAACGCGCACGTATGATGCAAGATCAAACAAACAGAGAGTCCGCGAAAGAAAGAGATCTACTTGGGGGCCACTTTTTCCCCGGCCACCAGGTAGGGCTACTGTACTGTCTCTCCACGACGATATACACTCTATCATAGACCATAAAGTTAATAGGTGTCCATAAAAGAAGTGGGTCAGTCCCCATTAGAATAATCTACAGTAAGGAAAATAGCACCCGCTAATTTGAATGGCGATAATCATCGACGCCCTTGGAGAGCTTTTTACTGTCAATGTCACGAATAATGTCTTCCCTGGGGGATACGCAATCGATGCACACGAGCCACCGCATGTCTAATCCATTTTTATTGGAAAAAGCATGCTCCATCGAACGGTAGCACGTATTAACTCGGTTTACTTACTCAATCGACTGGCTACTCGTCTACCTAGTCCACTGCCGGAGAGTCGGACTCGAGCCATTCAGTTGGCCCCAAGTTTTTCGATAGTCAAAGGGAAAAAAGGTGTGGGCGCGGTCGTGAACCCTGTCTATTCTTGGAGGAACAATAACCGCGTTAATTTGTGCTTGCAGCCTGGAAATAACGGATGGCCCGATGACATTTGAATTCGGCGAGTCGGCCTGATCCTTCCACCGTGAGAGAGCGTGGCTAAATATTAAATGTGCATCAGCTAACATTTCAAGAAATGTTAAAGTTCAGCCCCAAATAGACCAAGCACGCTCACGTGTGCCCGCGCTTTCGGAAGGTTGCATGCCGTTTCGCAACGATTCCCTCCCGTTATAGTTAATCAGTTTTTCAGTTATACACCCGCGTGAAATTCGAATGTGTCAGCGTGCGCGACACCGCGGCGGCATATCTTTTCGGCAATCTTGGCGCGATAGTAGGCTAGAGCGAGTAGCTCGCCGACAAAAAGCACACCTCGATTCGTTATCGGTGGCATTATCTCGCAGAGAATTGTTCAACGTGACGAGCGAGGAAGACTTTTATTCCGGCGGATTATCGTTTCCGCGCGAAAGCACGGCCCCTCGACTTTGCAGGGAACTTGACGGGCGGTCATGTGTGCGTGTGCGCGCGTGTGTGTGGAGCGGCGCCAAATTGAACAGGACTCTTAACTGTTTTCGACGCAAATCGACGCCGGCGTTCGCGTGTCGGGCGGCTGATCCCGCTTACTGCCAAAACCTGCCTCGTCGCACCGGAATGAGGAGTAGGGCGGCCGGGAATTTTGTCATTCCGCCCGGGATCGCATATGCCAACTGTGTGACCGTCACGTGGACTGAGACAGCGAGATAGACTGTGGCCGCGGTGTTCAGGAAGCAGCTGGCCGCAAACTAATGCTGATTGCCGCGTCGGTCCGGACCGACGGGTTAACCGACAATTGAACTACTACTCCCGTTTATGCTGATATTAGACGACGATAATGCGAATGGCACTGTCCACATTTTCGTACTTGAAAACTAATTGCGCCGAGCTTTGCGAATAGCTGAGTCACCCGCGCAGGAAACGCACCCAGCTCGAGAGTCTTTTACAATTAACATTCGACCATTATCTATAAAGAACAATAAGAGAGGTGTACTGTGAAATCGACGATATTTTTAGATACCCATTTAATCGTACGCTATCGCGAACAATGTAGAATGTCTTCCCGTAATCTCCGCCCTATCGTGAAATATAGTGCGTATTAGGTTTCGCAAACTCCGATGTTTGATGTATGAATATCATTTCAATATTTGCTTTATCAGGAGGGGTCGCCTACTTAATTCGAGGTAAACCAGTACGCGTCACGCCTTATCAGACCTACAGAAATACATATTGCGAGCTCTCAATGCAATAAGGCGAAATCCATTGTTACTGGTAGCCAAAGACAACGAGAAACTCGCGAGCGAACGGAAATGATCGAGAGCCTCCGATATCGGCTTCCGCCACTTTAATTGGACCTATGATAACATATTTTTATAGAGTGTCAATCTCCTGTCCTGGTTCAAGTACACGATATCACAGTATTTTTGTTCAAAATGAACCTATGTGTGAATTATCGACAGCCAGGTGTGAAGGGAGCCGCAAATAGAACGAGGCTGTTTAGTTAAGTGTCGGTAAAGTAGAAGCGATGCCAATTGCTGGTAAAAGCAGAAAATTGCAAAGTCTGCAGTTAACGACCGCGCCTCTTGTGCAACTTTCCTGTGCCACAATTGCCTTTGGCCAGTTACACTCTCGGTATGAGGTTTTCTCACTTACCGACACCCACTCAACTTTTTATCGGTAGCTTTTAACAGACTATCCACGTTATCGACGCGTAATTGTTTCGCCTGCAGAACACAGGATGGCGCGATGAGGTCGAACGAATGCCAGAAAATGCTATTGAAGACTAAAATCAAGTGTCAGGTTTAGAGCAAGCAATAATATAATAACGGGATTATTCTGACTCATTTGTTCACATGAGCCAATAAGTTGCTCGATACTTTATAAGTTATATACCCTTTATATTCTTTCGCTAAGTTTTGTATTGTGATTATTGTACTATTCGTCGAAACTTCCCGAATCTTTTTGTTGCGGCTTCTATTGGCAAATTGAAGCAGCTGCCTGCATTGCTATCGCCACGTGCTTTTCACATAAACGATTAATCAATTAATCCACAAACGACAGCTTGAACTGTGCTAATTGTATTTTGATTATATTCTACATTGTATCCTGCACTAATGAAGCTGTGCTACTATATCCTTTCGCAGCATAAATATACAAGATTCTACCACTCATGAACAGCTACCAATTACAAAGGATTCAACTAGTCGAGAACAGGAAAATTCTGTTTACCCGGCTACTTTGTAAGAAAAAATATCTTCATAGATACCGTCGTCTCTGGTACGTAACAATGGATCTTATCTCACACAGATACTGATATAGAAATTGGAAAATTATATGCTGCTACGGGAAAAGTGCAGATATGAAAGTATTTCTGTGAAATGTTGAGCAATTACCTTGCAACTTTCGTACATCTTATTCCGACTAGCAACAACAATACCACGGTAACACGAGTTTCGGAGTTTTATTTTCCCATCAAGATTTCGGCGACGCTTCCAAAAATATTGCGACAACGTGCTGCTGGACGGCTGGAGCAAACATCCTGTCCCATAAATTCGACAAGACACTCTTATCAGCAACCGCGTCCAATTATTTGCCTCATTATTTATAGAAATACAGTGCAAATGCTTATCATCCGGGACTCTGCGGAATGCCTCACGAATCCTGGACATCTTTATTGTCAACGGCCTTTCCATGGCTCGTGGAATAAAGACGTAGGTTAGGGACGAACTTAAACTGGCACTACGCAAGTAGTATAAGTGGAAATTGGTCAGACGGTAGGCAGGCAGAACTGCATCCTAGGAATCTTAGATGTGTTTCAAGGGTCGGAAGGAATGTGGGCTTAAGTTCCAATTGGCGTCGATGTAAGCAAAATTATTGTTCAATTATAAACAGCATCCTATAATGATGGATACTTGACTGTCACTTTGAGAAGAGTTCAATCCACGGATGACTGTTGTCCGAATGACTAATGCGACATCGCTTACATCACTCCAGCTGTCTTCGGCACAATCGGATTAATTAAAGCAAGTGTTAGATGTAACGAAGAGGTCAACAAGCTCGGTCGAATCATCGCGCCGGCTTTTTCCTTTCTCCCAAACAACAACACGTGTCTGAGCTTTGAAAATACTAAAGAAAAAAGAATCAGCGGAATGGAAGGAAGACTTTACCAACCGCAATCCTGGGAAAATGTCTATATAAGATCTCCGGTGGTCACAAAAAGGGAAAAGTATTTCCTCCCAGTGTTCTAGTGTGAAACGGTAGCTTTGGAAGCACCGGAGCAATCGGCAGCAACCAACTAAACAGTAGTACATACACTTACTTACATAGACTTGACAGGTCTGTGTGCGTGAGTACGTACGTCACGAACGCTGTCGTTCAATTGATAAGGTGCGAACGGTCGCGAATCACGATGTCCACGCGATAACCGGCTACGTACCACGAGGGCACAACACACACACACACACCTAGGATAAACTCACAAGCCGCGTGTGTCCTCGCACGAAACTTCTCCCTCTTTAAATCGCGCCGGGCCCGGCCAATGGAGTGCATCAATTGGCGGTTTACGGGCATTAATATTCCACGATCAATCGCCGCTCACTCGGAACTGAACCAGTTGACCCTGGACCGAATGTGTTCGGTGGCGCTGTGTGTGTGCGTATGCCTGTAAAACCGCTCCACTCTTTCCTTACGAATTCTCTGTACGGTACCTTCGCCTGGCCCAACGCTCCAGTAAATCTTTACATTCTTTCGGCCAATACAAAGTGAAATAATGCCGGAGCCGACACGGAGCATCAAGTCCGCGCGGAACCGCGCGGGAATCTTGCCGGTGCGGCGGTTTCGAGTTAAGCCGCAAGTGACAATGTGTGCACGTAGGCGATGCGCACAAAATTTTCCATGAGCCGCTCGGGTTCGTCATGCCCCTCGTGTACTGCATAATTGCGCGACTTAAGGTCGACTCTTTCAGGGCTGCGAGTGCTAGTAGCGGCGGAGTGCAGAGGAAAGCGTGTATCGTGCGCTTCCTATCCAATTGAGATATCTGGCAGCCGGTTGAAATCCGGTAAAAACGGAGGCGAAGCGAGGCTAAGCAGCGAGGTCAATAAACAGTAATCCCTGACGGTGTGGGAAGATTAATCAGGCGTCTGGCGTAAGAAAGATTACTCTGCCCGGCACTTTCGATTCGAGTAAGGTGGCTGCGGCTCGTTAAAACTTATAGCTTGCCGCGTCTGGACATGTGTATGCATCCGACACCCCTCAATGCACTTGGAACCCGACACCCAGGCTCATGGAAATCTGCCCTACGTGGAAGCGGCGTCAAGATCGTAATGTACTCACTGGTGTCATTTTCGTGCCCTTGGAACTCCTCTCCCACATCCTCGCCGGCTGTGGAAAGCGCTGAAATCAACAAGAAAAAGCATACCATCAGTCTCAATTATGTCTACCGGCGATCGTAGACAGCCAGTCTTGGAATGTCATTAATGCAATGCACGGTGCAAGGTGCAAGGTGCGTGCGCGTGCCCTCCAGCCAATCGAACGACCTTCTCTTTTTGGACGATCGAGATTAACATCCTCCGCTCGGACCAACAGCGGTTGCACACATACAATCACGAGTGACACTTGGAATTACTGCTAGGAATGCGTAATTATCTCGCGCTCGTGTTTATGCATTCATTAAGACGATAATAAGATCGCAGCTGACAGTTGCTATTGTAGTTGGGCCGCGCTAACAAGTTTGCGCCTCCCATAATCAATCCCTCAAAATCATATTTCTCTCATTAACTTCAAACATTGAATTTAATTGCTTCCCAGGTGAAGCGTATGCTTTACCATCATCAGGTGTTTACACATGAAAAAGAAATTAGCGGAAGAGTAAAACACTCAGAGTATCGTCATTAATGACATTAATGATAATGATTTTTGCCACAAGAGATGGATGCAGAGGCTCTGCGGTAAAGCGACTTGTTGGAATGGCGAGTATGTGCGACTTCCGTCTGGTATTCACCGATTCCCAGCGGAAATCGGGATTTCAATTGCTTTCGGTGACGACAGCGAAAACCCAACGGCGAAGCACAACAAAGTCGTTAGTGCATTCTTTCGCCGGTCCTTAAAGGCCCGTTGCAAACAAGGCTGCAATATGTGTGCAATCGAATCGGCGGACAATTGTCGGCGCATGGAAATGTGTTTCGTTCAATGCTCGCGGCGCGGCGAATAAGATCGGCGCTGTTGAATTATTCGAATGGGACGTCGTTAATCCCATTAACATCGGAAGCCTACGTCTGAATACTTTATCACCGGACACGGGAATTAGCCTTAGTGCGATAAGCCATTTCGACACTTGACTTTTCAAGCTGCAACAAAGTTCTTGTTGATTCTACCGTTCCATTTTCGTGAGGAGCTTGTACACTCTTTATCGTATACTTTCTACATCGCCAAATGACCGGCACGACAAGAATTCCAATATGCAAGACTTTGCCTCTACGGAAAGATACCTAATCTCGTAGAGTACGTACGTGCATACATACATATGCGCGTGCAAAAGAAAGTGATAGGTCCGACTAACACAGCGGGAGTTCCCACTCTTATCACGCGATCGCTTCCTGCTAATATTCTACAGAAGTTTATGTCAACAAGTGTAGATCACTCGGTAAATCCTAGTCGAACGTAACGCAGATCCGCTTCCTAGACTGCTTCTCCAGCAGTTATTTGTCGGAGGCATGCTATTAATTCCTCGGCACGATGCTCGAGACAAAAGATCGACTGTTTACTAGAATGCTAGACGGATCGGTGCGCTGGAGTGACAATAAAAAAATCGACACGACGCAAGCACAGCCACCCGCAAACAATGTCGTTTGACATTAGAGCTCTGCTGAGGCGTGTAGCTCAGCTGGTAATCCTGTGGAACATTCCGGCTCTATCTCGAGGAGGCACGTGCACTCTCCGAAAGGTGAAGAAACCACCTCGGGAGCCGGGCGAGCGCCGGGCCAACCGCCTCCGATATGCATATCTGTATATTTGAAGGGTGTCCCGCTGTTGCAACGGTAATCTCAGACGACTCGAACACTGACCCATTAAAGCCGAGACCCGCTCCAAGGCTGTCTTCATCGCGGTGCAATCGCAAAGGCTCCGTTTCTCGAAATTTCCCAGGCGGATCTCTGCCGCGCGCCCGTTGCAGCTTCAGCCGGCGCGCGCGCGCGCGCCCGATAAGATAATCAATCCGGGGAAGCGCGCAAATCCGAATGCCATTGCGATGAGTGGGAGCCCGTGTCCTTTGCAGCGAGAGAGCTACAAACTGGGTAATACCGCGGATTAAAAGGCCGGCGTGCACAGCTACTGGCACTCTGACGCACGCCTGACATTCGACGTGCCATTATCTCCCGCTATTACACTTGCTCCCCGCTGATATCGTCGCCCGGCGATAAACACACACTGCGCCAGCCGCGAGGAGCAGGTCTAAAGTTTCCGAGAGATCGTGTCTCTTGAAGGATGCTGCGCGCGCGAGACGGCGTTCTCCGTTTGCGGCGCGGTGGAAAGCCGCTGGTTCCGATGCCAAGCCGGCCGGCCGCATGTGCACTGGCTATGCAAAGCAACGTTAACGGGGAGTAGCGATGAAAGTCGGCCGCTTAAGGAGATGTACTCTCACTTGCTATATGATATAACGTGCATGCACCGTGCGCGCGCGTGCGCGCATATCTATCACTAATGCTAGACTGAACTGCTACATTTACTTGGTTAATGATGCTGGTTATAGGTGCGTGACCTAATTGACGGTTATATTGGACGCGACATGCCAGTACATACTGGAATATATACAGTGTCCTAGTAAAATCTTTCCACACTTTCTTACCGCTGGATTTTAACAAGTAGAATGGGTAAACGTTAATATATTTTGGTATGTTGCTTAACTTTATGCTTGGATTACTCGAAATCGGGAGTAGAGTAGAGTCTCGCGCCATATAGTAGTGCGGGACAGTCGAGGATAGTTATCCGGAACTAAAGCGGTTTTCAATCGACACAAAACTTTCACTTTAATTTCTGATTATTATTATCGGCACCTGTGCATTGTCAATGAGCAAGGAAAGCAAGCCGAGTGCACTGTATTATTTCCAACGGAGTAGAACTTGAAATTTTTTGTTACTTCGTGACTCATGTATCATTATTTTCAATCTCGCCACTCAGGATTTATAATGTTCCTGGTGCTTTTACGGGCTTACACTTGGCTCGCGTGGGTTTTAGTTAATTGCCCACTCATATCTGTAAACAAACACACAGATATCGCTCGGGCATCTAACGCTCTCACCATTACTACGTCTTGATTTTTATTTCCGACATTAATATTTAAGTGCGCATATACATTTTATTGCGACACTTCGTAATCCGCGCATTACTGGGGGGCTTTCGCGCGCTCCCAAGAGACTTGTAATCTTTTCTCGTAGAGCCGACATCAACAATTTCCGAGTTAACAGCTTCCACTGGTTATCAAGCAGTCGGGGCGGCGCGGGCGCGGGCGCGCGCCATATGTAGTTTCGTAATTAGAATGACTGGGCGCATTACGCCGGCGAGGCTTTTGTTTCGCGTTAATTGTCACCAATGATAAGTACATTTTTGGCCACGAGCCGCCACGAGCAATATACTTAATGCGCGCCGCGTGCTCTCGAGTTTACTTCGTATTGATGTAAGGCGATTGCGTGCGAAATGCAGGCAATGATGAAGATACCGTGGCCATCACATGATACGCTCGGGACGGCGAAAAAATGATAGGGGAATTCGGCGGTTTCTCGAGTCTGAGGAAAAGAATAGGAGCGATTGGACGATTTAGTGGGCTGTTACGGTTAGACGAATGTAGGGAGATTCGTCGCTGGTTCTTACTATTCGATATGGCATTTGCATTGTCGCGAGGGCGGTTTTTGCGATTTACGAACTGAGCCTTCTTCCGCTTGCCGAGAGCGGCCTTCGCTCGACAAGGCTGAACTCCTCCGCTCGAGATCGCCGCAGCGGCCAGCGCACGTACGCTCAAGTCTGTGCCACAACGTTTCTCGGATGCACAGGGTAGAGCTGGTACCTAGCGAGCGGGCAATTACGGGCATTACAACGTATGCAAATGAAAGGTAATTGTAGGAAGGAGCGGGATGGAGACCGAGAGGCGAGAGAGTGGCCGGTCGGCGTCTTGCAGTTGGCTTCCCGAGCGGCGCGCACCTTCTGAGAAAGCCTTCGGCGCGATCGATGACACGCCGAGACGTGTAATATCAAATCCCGGCAGTGGCGGTCCGACACCGGAAAAGTAACGAGAACGTCGGGCACATATTCAAGAGCAAATCGATTCGTATTCCACGGGGGTACCAGCGTGCGAGAGCCGGGCGAGCGGCCGCCCGGGAAGTGCGCCGGAGTCCTCGTCGAGCGGAGAAGAGCAAAATAACAAGCGCCCGCTCAGGGACTCGGACGGGGCGAGGCGCACCTTTTCACGCGAATCACGTCACGCGAGCCGCACTCGCGAAACGAGCTTTCGACGATATTAAGCCGATTATGCCGACATACCGTTATGGTAGGGCCTTCGATCTTTGATCCACGGAAATCTTGCTAAAACTCGGCATGACGCCAGTGGGAACCTTGGCGCGAGCCAGAGGTAAAAGTTCGAAACCGGCAAAGTGACGGTTGGCACACTCGCATTGCTTCTCGAGGAGCAGCGTTAAGTCGACAGAAAAGAAGTTGTCTCCTGGCTGGTGTAACGACGTCTTTTTGCCGCATCCTGTCTAATGAATGCGACTAGCTGCTATATCCTTCTTGGACGCTGCAGGACCCAGCGTTAAATGAGGCCCCGATCCAGTCAAGCTTTTTCACCCGGCTCGGAGATCCTGTGTCCTGCTTAGAGACTTGTTTCGAGACTTCGGACGAAGAAACATCGCAGACGTATTTTGCGGTTTCAAAGGTCGGCAATAAGTGCAGTGTTTTACGGCGGCCAGTCGCGCCGCCGCCGCCGCCGCTCTGACAATCGAGCGATGATGCAGGAGATGGGATTTCTCGGGCTCGCGGTCGCCGGGACCGGTGTCATCGAGCAAACGGCCAGTGAGAGGTGATTTCAGATTATAGAAAGTCCCCGAGCTCCACGCTCGGCCCCCAGCGCGAGAGATAAAGTGGAGCGAATCAATAATACCTGCCGCTACTAGATATATCTGGTTTTAGGAATCTGTCAGCTGGTTTAGACAACAACCACATTGCAAACAGGAAATTGATCTATCGTAGTTGCCGGCACCTCGCTCCCTCTCCTTCAGTTTACCGCTGTATTTACCTTAGACTCAAACCGCAAGAAGTTTGAACGGGTTCAGGATCACTGCATTTCAACCATTCCTATAATCGCGTTTCGCGCTTATAATTAGCGTTTAATGCTCGCCTATATTGCAAAAATATAGGAGTACTTGTTCTACGACTGAGAGGGCCGAAACGCGCAAAATAGCCACGATTATCAGACCATCAGTCAAGCTCCATAAGCGTCCAGAGTCTGATGGGCTTGTATCTGGCCGCAACCTGTTAATCAAGATACCAGTAGCGATTTATCTACCGATCGAAAGTCCTGATCGTGCAAAACAATTCGACCGGTATTGTACATCCGTTCTACGTGATATTCGGCGAATCCAATTTAGTTTTCTTTGAAAGCCCGCGACGCTGAAACTCCTGGGAAACTGGGCTCGAATAATCAAGCGGCGGTTTATGAAAACTCGGACGCTATCATCGAATATACGTACTAACCGATAACGATGACGCAGGTACCATCCTTTAATTTTGAAGAATCGTCTATCACTGGTAACGTCGCGATCGCGTGCTATCATCATCGCGGAAGAGGAAGTTCGACATGTCATCGAGCGATGAAATCTTCTTGTAGTCGAAGAAAATGCATTAACAACTTCTTGACGGATCGTCTTGTTTTGGCGATGCATCGATGCGTGACTGGCTTCTTGAGAAGAAAAGGCTGTCGCGTCGATGCCACCGTTAGATATCAATTATAAAAATGGTTAATAATATTAAAACTCTTTTTCCACTTAATAGGGGAATGCACTGCCAGGTACATGAATGTCCCCCTCGCCAAACCTTATGATATTAAAATTCGGTTGCAAGAGAATTGAAATGTTGTTGATGAGCCGAGGCTCCGATGGAAACTACTCAATTTGATGATAAAGGAGGGCAACCGCGAGTGCGGAACCCACTGTTGTCGTTGGTACGGCATACTCTGCATAAAAGTACGTGTTCCGTGAACACATATCGGCTTTAGGTCACATAATTTTAGGCGGCGTCTTACGGCAAAGCTTCTCTCGAAACATGACACGAATACCTTACGGTACCCGGGCGTAACTACGTTTTTACCAAAGGTCTCGATTACCCTAAGGCATTGCTACACTTTTGTATGCTAGATCGTGACGAGGAAGTTAATTGGAATGCGATCCTATTAAAAGTGTGGAAAGAACTGGTGCACGCTTGGATTTCACGCGAATAGACGTCAATAGGAAATATGGGAAATCGCCTTTATTATACGCGGAATCATCGGGCGACTCTTCCGCGATCTGCAACTGGGTCTGGTCTAGAATTTCCAAGATTGTTGCGCGAGCAATGAGACAGAAATGCACATTCCGGATCGGAGGAATATCCAGTCCAACAATAATTAAACCCGACAAGTTATGTAAGAATTCTCATGTACCTTGACTGCTTTTTGCAATCTATACGTTAATTGTAATGCTGTATGTACATTGCGCGGCAAGCGGACTGTTTCTTCATCGCGACGATTATTCCCCAACCGTACCGCGATCGACTTCTTAACAGGCCAGTGGATCGAAAATGATAACCGCTCTCCAAATTATATTGGTCGATACGCGGGAACAAAGGCCTCGATCGACTGTACAAGAAACGTTCGGGCTGAAGGGAATTCTCCCCTAGGAGGAGTTTCTACGTCTACGTCAATCGGGGATCGTCTAAACGCCGAAATTACGTGACTCCCCTCAGGTGTATTCTTGCACAAGATCGTGCCCGTGCTCTTGTACCTCGAGTGGCGACAGTTCTCAATTGAATGATCGCGCTGATACTTTATTAGATATAGTTAACGTTAATACGGTCTTCCATATAGCACAGAGCCTGCACTCTATCTGCATTTTCTAGAGTGTACTGCGCGGCCACCTCCGCTCCATCCGGCCAAAAGAGTCTCGAACATTCTCATTCACGCGAGATATATCACGCGCGTGGAGCCAATCTAACTTGATGACCGGTGACAAAAGTCAGCCGAGCAGCGGCCCACCGTCGCCGATTCGGGGTGTCACTCGATGATTCGCGATAACCAGTACGATCGGCTGCGGATAGAAGCCGTCTGCCTAATCGGTCCCCGGCATCGGCGACGCGCCGATCCGAGTGACAGACACGAGGCATATCGCACCAGCCTTACATAAGGAATGGAATGCTTGAAAATATTGTCATCTTGTCACCGGCCCGCCGTGAAAATCACTCACGCAAATATATCTCTGACTATCCCTATGCCCTTGCACAGATCCGATATAGACCTATTTGAACTCTCGGCCAGCCACTTCTTACACAGTAATTATCGGAGCAGGACGACGCTCGAGTTCTGGGGAACCTCGAGCGCGAACCACGAGTTTTCACGATGCTCGGGAAAGCAGCCAATTGAGGCTCGAGACCTCAGGGTAAAAGGCTTCCGACAAGGGCGACTCCTTCGAGGATCACTGTACCCGGAGGAGAACTTTCGAAAGAGTTCGCTTGTAATGGCACTCCTGTTTTTACTGGCTCGCGTGTACTGGCAGCCATGGGTGTGCCCCACGCGTGTGTAACGTGTAACACACCCCATGTGCGCTGTCCTTCAAAGGTCGGGCGCGTGCGAGCGAGTTACAAAAGGCACCGTGGCGAGAAAGTACTTTCTTTCGAGGATTCGGGCCACGTATCGGCCATGCGAGTGTATGGTGTCGTTGAATCGGGCTCTCATACGTACCGACTTCGGCATGCTGTACGGAGAATTCCAACATAGTTGTCTGCGGTGATCCTGGGTCTCTGCTATCGGGGAAAAGGGGTGGCCGGGGCGAGCGCGAGTGCCGCGCGGCTCCGATACATAAATGCTGCTCAGCCTCCCTGATGCAGTTGCACTCGCGAAAACGATTAGCGTATCGACTGTAATCGATGCGTAAGTTTCGCCGGTGGTGCACTCGATGCTTTTCAAGGTTTAAGGAGGATTCTACTTGGGTTCACACTCGCGGACTCTCCTCGCTCTTGGTCCCTTGTCAGATCCAAGAGCGATTCGATACACGCTCGAGCATTGACGGACGATCGATCGGGCCCGGTGGAAAGCTTCACTGTCCACTAGATGCTGCACTGAACCACGCGCTCGCTTCACGGCATTCTACGAGGATGACGGATGAGGCTGACGGCTCGGATACGTTGGTCTCTCGAGAGGCAGGAGGTGGAGGATGTGTCGTCGGCTTCGAGTAACGGGGCAAGCGTGAGCGGTGCACGTACACAGAGCACTGGAGCCTCGGGAGGATGGCGAAAGAGCGACTTTTCACCTTCGACGGTCTTCGCTCGACTGACTAGCCCGGACAACGCGAACGCTCCCGTTCCCGTTCCTGTTCCCACTCGCCGGCGCGCTCCTACCTTCGCCGCCGATTTTTCTCTTCCGCCGATGCCCACTTTCCTTTCTTTTCATTTACGAACCGGTGCCTCGACCTCCCGAGGGAACTACCGGTGGTCCAGGGCTCGGGGCGAGCCAGACAGCGCGCTTTCCTCTCCCTTAAGGGCAACGGGGCCACGCGCCGCTCCGGAACAGGTGCCACCAATATCGCCCGGACCGACACTCAGGGAATCCCCCGGCCGCCCCGTCCAACCTATACACACCTGATGAGTGGGAACTCCGCGGGCACCTTGCTCTATTCTTTGATTAGATTCTAATCGACGCACGTCCACGGAAATAGTAGTGCGAGGGAACGTACGCCCTTTATCAGGCGGCGTGCTCCCGTTAGCCTGGGAGCGCGTGCGAGTATGTGAGCTAGGACCCGAGAGGAACTGGCGATGGAGGTCCCTCAAAAATTTAGAAAGCAGCCGGCGATCCTGGGGTCCGCTGCTTGTTTAGAAAGTACGTCCAGTGAGATGTAGGGGCCGCTCGATCGAGAGATCAGTCGGGTGCAAACCTCGGATGGAAGCCGACCGCTCGATCTCTCGGGTCAACTGCGCCGGTCGAAAGTGCAATTGCGATCGAGTTCTAGTCCCCTCGAAACTCTCGGATAGCTTTTGCTTCCACTGTGCCGAGACTTGTTGTCGAGCGCGCTGGCGGGGCTGGCGCGCGCTGGCTAATCGGGTGATCAAGAAACTAATGCCGGTGCGCCGCCAGGTACGATCGGCCAGACACACTTTCCACCATTCGAGTAGATCGCGCGAGGGAAAAGAGACTGGGTTCCTGAAAGCGTGGGCTTCCCGGTGACCGTTAACCTCCGTAGTTTTCGGATTACTGGCACGCTCGTCCGCCCGCCCGAGCTGTAATACGTCGAAGAGAGCCGCCCGAGATAAGAGCAATGCCGTCACACTCTTGTCACAAGAGGCGAAGCTTCCCCGCTTGTTCTCCGCTTCCAATACAGTCAGCTCCGACGCCAGCGGAGGAGAGCCTCGCCAGTCGGAGACGCTCGCGGAGCCCAGCCGAGCGCACGAGATTTTGCGAAACGCCTCTACAGGTGAAAGGACGTTCGTCGTTCGTCTCTTGCAGTGTCCGCTCGAGCATCGGCGACCTTACACTTTGCCGGGCGAGTGTAATACACGCGTGTACATACGTCGAAACGCTCCGCCCGCCTCCTCGGCGTATATCGATTGACGCGTCACACCGGAATGACGGATTAACGTCGCCGTTAATGCAAGATCTCGCGCGGACCTCACTGAAAATATTCCATCGACGTCGGCAACCTTATCAGCATGAAAGTCCTTCGCGGGTGGTAGCAACTCGCCAGCTACCCATGTTTTTCCCTGCTGGGAGACCGCGACCTAACGACTTTATTAATCATCGAGCGCAGATACAATTCCCTACTCGTAAACAACCGGCTATGTTCGAGAATCTGTCGACGGTGCTTTCTCGCCGCGGGGAAATCCGCGTTTTTAACTATATCGGATCAACCTATTTCGAAAAGAATTTCTTGGCCCTCGAGTGCCGGGTGTTGGCTGCTTGCGGATCCACTGATAGATCGTCACATCTTTCGAGCTTTGTCAGCTCCGGTGGATAAGTCGACACGACAGGCGTTGGTGCATGTGTATAGTATGAACGGATGGGAAAATCCCGTTGAGTTTGTCTGTCGTGAAGAAGATTAATTCGAATTTAAGAAACACGGAGTTGCTGAAGAAAAACAACCGCTCGGAAAATTACTGTAACAAGTAACGCGGCATTTTTGCCTCTTTTATTACGCATTGATAAAGCCGTGTCTTCACGGCACGGATGTGCACAATTACAGAAAACGATTGTACAATCGTACCATGCAATTACAGTATGAAATTGTACACACTGCAAAATGACCATAATCAATGTGTTTGATAATTGTCGGCCGGTTTGCTAAATTTGCTATGACCACCAAACAGCTTGGAGAAATAACAGTGCATAAATATTTGGGAGAGATCGTTTAAAAAATTGCATGTAAAGTTTCGGAAGAAAAACCTGACAAAGCATAATGTACAATCGGAGCAGGAAGTAAAGGTATCTCTGGATTTCCATAAGCTTATGCGTGGCATTTATGACGAAACGTATACACGCGTTGCGTACGGTTTACCCTCGCAAATCTGAGTTCAGCCAAACGTTCTGAGCCGCCCGCACGAATTCCCAATCCCAAGTAACTCTGTCCTCCTTCTATACTCTCCAACTTGGAACTTGCCGTCGCCGCTTGTTTTTTCATTGTGCCTGTTTTTCTGCGAATTATCGTTTATCGCACGCAGCCGCGCATCGCTTCGGAATACAGCGGCTTTCCGTCTACGTATCTCGCGCAATTTTCGCGCCTCGGCACTTGGTAGTGCTTCGCGTATAAGCGAGTGTTAATATCGCCGGGACGAGTAATCATAATTCACGGCGCTACGCACCGAGCAAACATAACTTTGCAATTAATATTCAACCGAGGATACACGGCCAATAAATTCTGCGCGACGGGCATGTCATCTCGCGTGAGAAGGCCGGATCATTATTCCGAGAAGCGGGAGAGCAGAAGAGAGAATGAGAGAGAGTGAGAGAGAAAAGTTCGAGTGGGAAGTAACACAAATTAGAACTGGAGCAAGCTATTCTTTCGTACATGTGCTACGAAGAGATGGTGATGTTTCTATAGGCCCCGAAACGTAGTGATAGTACATTCCCATAAGGATTACGCAGTACGTATACTGCCCTTTAAAGGTCTAGATAAAACTTCATTCGCACGACTCGGCTCGATGTGTTAACAACTGTAAGAACTGCTCCTACGTAAATTAGAATCAGTGCCAATTATCAAGACATGCTAATTTTCTTGAGAATTATCATAAAATAAGTAAGTGCGTAAGGTTCTAGATCGAGGCGCCAAGGAATAAATATGTATAGGAATCATATATATAATGTAGTCTAAAGATACCCGACGAAGGAAAATTGTAAGCAATTCGATCCGGCTTCAAGATTGTCTGACTTAGATATACTAATACTAAATACATATCCAAAAGGAAGAATGATTGAGTGTCTATCGCAACGAGCCTAGTCAGTCTACACCATTTAGTGGCACAATTAACTAGTGGCCTGTATGCGTGAGCGCAGAGTGTAGCTCGCCCATGCTGATTTACTCCTCAACGAGGGAAAGAGAATCGAACAAGCGTGACCCTGAACGTGCCTCGACACACTCACTGCTAATTCGCCTCGTGCAACAGATTGGCTTACAATTAGTCTCGTCGTTAGACGAACCAGCTGCGCACCGAACTGTCGAGCACATTGACATCACTCGTGCTCTATCATCTTCCATCTCCAGTTTCGATTGGTTCCATCCGATTTGGATTAGTTCTAGCAACTAATCCAAATAACCCTCTCCCCCCCAAAGCTCTTCGAGGTTTTCTCACTCGCTCATCGACGAACGAGCTGATTTCAATTCGCCACACATGTGACGCAAGGTGCGTGTATAGCCTTAAGGCGATTGGCGAAGTCCTTCGCGCCGTGTGTCGAATCACGGGCTGAATCACGCGCGATTGTCTTCGATTTCATTATCAGCCGGCTATATTGTGTGTTATTATATCATCTCGCGCGAGTATCCTTTCGAGTGCAAAGGGGCCTGTCGGCCAAGCTCTGACCCCCTTTTCCATTCCGCGACGAAAACCTGTTGGGCAAAGTTGGACGCTCGAACACCAGACATTATCGAGCAAATAAATCTCCAGTTAAATCTATTGCCCGATGGGATTTATTCGACTCGCTCTTAATGCGCTTCGGTCAGTCACGGGTACGCGGGATGATCCTGGATTCAGGTGCCGTTTACTGATTTTCACGACTGTTTTTACATTGCGAAACTTAATCAATGTCGCGGACGTATCGTAATGGTATTATCTACGAAGCACAGGAGCTTAAGTCTCTCGCAAGCCTTGTCTGATAAATAATACCCGTGTATATGTATAGAGAACAGCTCACTTTTCCAGCACACATATGCACGTGAACGTATGCACGGCTTGGTCTGACATAATCGTCCAGCAAAGAATCCGACAGATATCTCTCCGTCGATTGCGGATTGAGAATTGCTATAGTATGCAACGGGCAATTGCAACCGAATGCGCCTGCCTTGCCAGGTGTAATGAACACTCGAGATCCAATGTGGCACACGGCCTGATGACAATACCCGTACTGGTATGGTAGTACGGCCGTCCTCTTGTAGCGAAATAATGCACCAGCCAAGTTACACGTGAGCGAATGCGCACAGATTAGTCTCCCGAGGCTTTTCTCTGATACTTTATTGCGATTTTTCGAATGGCAGGAGTTTATCTGGAATTATCAGTTAATATTGGCGATAGGGTGAAAACTTGGAACAAATGTTTCATTCGTCCCTCGGTCTACGCATTTTACAATAGCCTGATAACTTAATACATCTACTGGATTCGCTCGTATGTACATAGTATTATCAGGATGTATGGTTCGCTCAAAGTTCTTTGTTGTCATAACCGTTACGATAACAAATAACCCTGTACTTTCGCCATTTTCATTTGGTATCGCTTCCATGGAATTGTCTTTCTTTGATATTTACAATTTTATTTTTTAAATCTGGTCCTCGTCACAGTGTAGTATACCGACCATTAAGCAAACACTTGATGGTAATCATTTTGCAATCTCTACAATCGACTAAAAACCGAAAATTCAGGCCAGAGAACTTTATGAGCGACTGCAAGTTTCAGCCAGTTTTAACATCTTAGACAAAAAATACAAGGGAGACATGAACGACCCTCTTATTCATATTCAAGGATTAATGTTATCTGAATGCTGACTGCATGGGACTGTTGTTAAGAAAATAATTTCTCCAGACAATTGCATAATCCCCCGAGATTGCACAACGGTACGCGGGCGTATAAGGTCGAGAATTGGCGGTATCGGTATTGCACGAATACACGAAACACAATTCTAATCACCGATGCAGTAATCCTTTCAATCGTTGAGCTTCTCATTCGATTCCCGCGCTCGATACGTTGAGCCTGCCCATTTCCTTTTTACTCGATACGTTAATCAACGCCGGGAATTCCAAGGCGAATTAGATAATTTTGCTAATAACCAGGTAATAACCTACTTCGATGCTATACTGAGCAGTAAATCAAAACAACTATGGGAATCTACAGTACTCTCTACTGAAGAGCGATGCCGAGAGAACTACAGCTGATTAGAAAAATATCCGTTGAACAACTTTAAGAAATAACATTGCAAATATGCAGGAAAGATCGTTTGACAAGACTGGGAAAACCGGCGGGACGGTTGTTATTGTAATGGTTAGGGTGGCCAGTAACTTTTCGAACCAACTGTATATTATTAATGATTTCGCGTGGAAAACCGTCCAATAACATAATCTGTGCCACAATTTGCATCCTATGTTTATTTGGGAGCGGTGACCACTCGTCGTGTGAAATCAATTAAATCAGCAGTGCGAAGTCATGTTGACGAAGCCCCGCTCGATTGTTTCATTCACTCACTAAAAAGCAATAAGCATCCAGGTCGTGCTCTACCAAACACATGTATCCCTGAAAATCTCACAGTCCAAATGTCAAAGGACAAAGCACGACGGCGTGTCGCTCAACGTAATTGCGGGAACCTTGAATACCTCAACTTCCACCGACAAGAGAAACACACTTCTCTACATCGAGTGTCAATCTTTCGAGCGATCGAGCAACGTCGGTACACCTTGAAAGGCAAGCGCCGATGATATGAAATTCTAATTCTAATGGGCCGGCAATATCCGCGTTGCCGGACTATTTTCAAACGCAGTCATTATCGTCTATTCCTGCCGTTTACGATGCTGGAAATGTACAATGTTTCGATTTATTATTATCCAGTAGTGCTAGATTGGATACATGGAGGAATCTCGAGAGAGCCTCCGAGCGAGAGCCTGACAGAAATGAAAGGTCTGGAACTTCGGTAAAACGGGTCCAGGAGGCACCTGGGGCCCGATATACATTATGTATTTTATGGAACTGTTTCTCAATACATTGTTAACTGGCACGGGTATACTTAAATCTGCATAATGCATAAAGTTGTGCATTTATTAAAGTTCGAAATTCTATAAGTATGTGTGCTTGTAAGTACAGCACTGTAAGTACATAGTGCTGGACTATTAGTAAGTTGTGTCCCATAACAAAATAGAGTTATTGAGATCAAGTTGAACGCCGAACAATTTATTATCCAACTAAATTAATAATAGATGCGTCAGTTCTTGCATAAAAATAACTATCCGCCGATGGTTTTTTCCAACATGTAAATATCACTGTTTTTCACATGGTTTTTTCTTATTCATAGTGAATAATACTGTGTTGGCATTATCAGAACCAATAATTTTCTGTAATATATCAAACGTTTCATTCCTGTGTATGTCAATCGCCATTCAGCATGCGTCAACCAAATACCGTACAGTCAGGAAGCAGCCGTGCTGTCTGATGTGTATCGGCCAGTGCTACTGAATTCCTGGTGCCGCTCTAAGAAACTACTTGTCTCCAGACCCTCAAGTCTCAACAACGAATCTCCGATTAAATAGTGCCAGCGAGATTAAGAGTTACTTGTTCCGGTGCGAGGAGCGATTGTTCACAGAACGAGCCATAAGTCAATCGATTTATCTGATCACCGAAGCCCCAAGTGCAAAAACAAGGATATCCACCGGCTGGGTCCATTGTCCGCTTTACGAGCGACTCGATTTGCATGTGGTTCCTTTGACTTTTAACTGTTTACACTTGACATTTCGCCCGAACTAGATTCTATCGGCTCCGCGGCCATTCCTGCGGTGGCCGTTAACTTTTTGTCCCCACCTCCCAACGATTTGAGAGCATTGGAGCTCCTTATGTAATCGGGCGAGATTGATTCTTAATGCCGGCAAAAAAGGACCCGTGGATCGGCTGCTATCTTCGCTAGTGGATTTCTCCGGTAATAAAGGCGAGCGATCAAATTCCTCGGTCCACGGGAGCGGCGGTGGCGGGTTTCCTGTGACGAGGCAGAGCTGGATGACTCGTAATTGGGCTGTTAGATTCAATTACACGGCCACTTCGTGCGCACGCAGTGCCTCCGTTCTCGTGACTGTGAAGAAGCATCTCGGCCTCTATCCCTCTCTCTCTCTCTCTTACGCGCACCTACACATTATCCTGCTTGCTTACCAGAGCTACGTGCGTAAATGCATCATCTCCCACCGCCCACCGCCGACCGAGAATGCCCAATGACTCGAGAGTGTCTAGAATTCGAGACGCACATTCGCCGCCCGATGATGATTCGCGGGCTCGCGTTGACCGGCGTGTTAAGATGGTATTAACAAAAATCCGGTATGCCGTGGCCGGCACGTAAGCAGAAACACATATTTGTCCAGCTGCTGGCAGCAACATACGGCCAGATTTAGTATGTGCGTACGAACTGCGAAGGCTTAAGGACGCCGTCCTGCCGGTGTGTACGATCTGTCGCGCGATACCTACCAAGGTCTGCACACGCACCGAGCCGCCGCCGACTGAATCACTGACTCAATGATTATGAGGACTTATCCCGCGATCACGTGAGAACGCTCTCTTCCTCCCGTGCCCTAGCTAGCATACGTCAGAGCCCGCGCCCATTAGCCCCCACGAAAGCATAAACTTTCGGATGAAAGTGGCCGTATCCCCCATGGGCAACTGCTCTTAAACACTCCGGCCAGCCAACAATCCCCCTCTTACTTCTCCCGCGGTTTTCACCTACATGCCCACTTCTCGCTTCTCCCGCAGCCAGACTGCGAGTTCGAATGGGAAAAGGCGCGTTTTCGCATGCTTGCCAACCTGCCCGACCCTCGGAACCGAGTTTTAATTGTCGGCAGCGCGTTTAACCGTCGGACCCTGGGGGAATTTATGGGAAGCGCGAAAATCTTGACCGACATAAGGCTGCGCGCCGCATTACAACAGGAAGTAATTTGTAGTTTGTGTGTAAGAGGTGATCGGCTCTCTCGGTGCGAGTGGGTGAGTGCTGGTAAGCAAGTATGCGAGCAGACGGAAAGAGGAAGAGAATAGAGTCGCATTGGAAGGCTTGGCTCGCCGGGATCGTCATCGGAACTGATCGGAATAATAATCGGGCCGCCCCGCTACTTATAAAAACAAGCTGATGATAGATTTGGACTTCATTATGCGGACACTTCCACAAGGCCGAGACCGCGCCTCGGAAACACTTTCATCTCTTTCCTGGTTGTTTCGCGCGGAATTAACAATTAGCTGCATTATCTAATGAGACGCTTACATAAAGCTAGGTGTCTCCCCCGCAGCCCCTCGCAGTCTCTCGCTCTCTACCTCTTTCTCGTTCTCCACGATGTCGTAAAATTGATCGTAGCCTTAATTCGCCTTTTTTCCTTCCGTCAGCGGCTGAATCGCTAGAATTCAATTGTACGTGATTGGCATTCGGCGCGTGTGAAATAAAGTCTGTTACGCCTGCGATCGAACCGGGTTCCCTAGCAAGAGTGCGAGAAGTAAGTAAATCGACGATATTGACAGCCGTCATGTAAAGTAGCACTTTCATTGCGGCCACGTGTTAATACAAATCCATAGACAGTTTTTGTATCGAACCAAAAACTATTGAGGACATGTATCCACATTGCGAGTTTCTGTAAGGAAACCCACAGTGTTTCTTTTTGCGCGAAATTAAAGATGCCTGATGTGTACAGCCTTGGTCACATGGCAGATATCTAGCCGGCAGTGGAATTCTTCCCAAACTCGTGTCAACATGTATTTGGTAACTTCAGTAATCGCGGCGATGATTCTTTAGCGCAAAATAAAAAAACAACCTCTGTAAGAAATTACGAAAGTCAATATATTTGACAGTTTCGAGTTTATAATATGTTGTAATTGACTATTTCATTAATAGTGAGCGTGTATGTGAATGGATTACTATCCATTAAGGGGAACCGTTAGGCGAGTTCTATGAATGGTTATGCGCGATTTGAATGTGAGTATCGACAGGAAGGAACGTCGCAATACATAGAGAGTTGGTGCCACTACAAGTGTCATATGTACCTGAAGGCGCGTCTCGGTGACGACACATATTTGAACTTGCGATAATGCGACCTCGCCTAGATCCCGTGACTTCTTTACATGTTCAAGCGTCTCGAGGCACTTGTCCATCATTTACTTAGTGCAATCTTGAACTCGTTCTCGTGCAAAACAGGTGTACTCGAAAATCAGGGAGTATTCGACCTTTGTTGGAATACTACATAACAAAACGTTGACAGGTTGTTCGTTACCAAAAAGCTAATCCGTCTTCGTCAATGTTTGTAAATGAGTCAAAAATGCTCCAATCTACATAAATCTCAATGCATTTAATTATATCTAATTTATTTGCATGCGCAAATAAATTTCGATGCGTGTGCAAATGCGAGTATATTGATGGCCTGTCAATAATGTGTGTTAACATGCTTTCTGCATTATGGAGGATATGTCAATATTTTCTGTATATGAGCGGCCAAGATGAAGCTGGGGTTATCAACGGAATTGGCAATTAATCATAAATCAGAATGCGAATGTGTAGCATAATGTTGAAAATCCATTGACAAGCCTGAAATGGGAACCCCGCTGCGATCGACGAAATCATCAGTGCCGACAAGGTCGACGAAGGTTGAACACATTGGAAATTACCACTCTCACCGCTTACCCTTGGCTTATGAGCTCTATTAGCCACAGGCGGATCCTTGTGCCCTGTTGAAACCATTGAAAATCCCCGTGGAACGAATTCCCCCGTGTCGATACTAACGAAAGACTCTCCTATTCAGTCGAAACCCCACACTCTACCGCAAGAGATCGTCCCAGGTTCTGGCACATCGAGACCCTTCGTCAGAATTTCTCCTTCAAGAGAGAAGCGACGAAACACGAGAATCGCAAGTTTCAGCCCATTAAGATAAAATCTCGAGGCTCCGAGTGAAGTATGGACTAGGCGAATTTGTCAGTGATGGCTTGGCGAGGCAGAGTCCTCCGGTCAGGGCTACCGGCAAATAAGGCGAAAGGAAATTTTCCAGCCGCCGCGGTCGCTCGAGTGCAGCGAATATCCAAGTGAAAATTCCACCGGAGAATTCACCGCGTTATCGACATCGCTAATGACTGGATTAAGAACATCCTCTCGCGATTGCGCGTCCCCGTACATATTTACGCGCTTCTTTACAATCGACACGATTGATCGAATGCTCCGCGCTCTCAATCTGAGAGAGCCGCACAAAACAAAGTCTTGCCCTGTTCTCTGGCATTGTCGGGCACTAAGAGGGAGGGAGGGAGAGAGCGAGAGAAAGAGAAACGCCGTATTCACGGAGATACCGCAGTAGAAGTGGGAATTCCTCTTTTTTACCGTAAATTTTATCCAGCTTTATCAGATTGCTGCCGTAACACAGGCTCGCCCTGGGGCTCGAGTCTGGTGTAGGTGCATACGTACATAGCAGTACACAGAGTAGACAGTAAAGGTGAAAGTATCCCCATTCGCACCACGATAACGCATGGTCACTGTCGCTTGAGTGCCACCTGCGAGGATAGCCGCTCGGTGTCCCACATAGTCAGGCCATATAATTCCTTATTTGTTTAACGAAAGTCAATGGGGAAAGAGGGAAATAGTACGGTGCCGCGCTGAGTCTCATTTCTCGTCACGGTGGCTTCTCGCCAGGTAATCGGCCACTGCCGCGCACGCAGCTCCACTTTTCCACTGCGCCGGCCAAATGATCTAGTTTCCCGCTTATACGGAATGTGTGCCGCACTGCCGAACAATGTCCGAGCGTCATTCCTTCTTTCCTTTGAAAAGCGCCATGCAGCATGCACACGTGCGACGATACATGCTTGCCGATCGAGACGATAGCGCGGCCGCGCGCGATCAGTATGTCAGATCAAAATTCACAAGCAATTAAGCTATCGCAGCCGAATTGTGGACCTATCGCCGAGCGTTTCCGTGCGAAATATCAGCCACTTGAGAACGCACGCAGCGCGATACTCCAAAAAACGATCGTTCAATGTTCCAGTATTGAAAAGAGTACAACAACAAATCAAACGATGACAAATCGAGATTAAGACAGAGTGATTGTCAAACGACAAATGTTTGACGCCGATATTTTTTGGAAGCTTGTTTGTAAATAGAAAAACGTAAGTATCCAGCACAGTAAAGTAAGCTAGACGTAATTACAAAGGAGGAGTAATAAAGTGACCGGTATGAACCTTGAAGAAAAGTTCACTTAGCATTTACCCATTTTGCGCATTAAAATACATTGGTAATAAAGTGCGTACATACACATTTTGCTCGAAGAGTGCTCTTGGAAAAGCATCTCGATTTCCTCGAAAGTGCTTCGAGCGAGAACACGTGGGCATCAGGTGCCGCGGCAATCGCAATTTGCAAATACAATTTACAAGACGACGTCGCGTGCATTCCTCTAATCGCCAACTACAGCCAGCAACAGCGCGAAAAGCACGAAAGCCAAATACAATTCGTCGGCGCATACCACTGCCAATCAGACGGAGAACTTCGAGCGCCTGATAATGAAAGCAGAGCTAATACAAGATAAGCTATCGCATACCGGGCCAGCCTAAAAATCGAACAGACATTACTCTTTACCGATAGATCAGTGGATGCACCACGAGTTCGACTAACAATAACTGTGCCGAGCAAACAATCGCAAACAAACACACTCGTGCGCAACCAGGATTCAGCGGAACCTTCCAAGTATGCACTATAAAATGGCATTACAACGGAAAAGAAACATATGTATTGTTGCGGGTGATTGTCAATTTACTTTAAATCGTAAGATTCACTTTGTGACACTTGCATTTGTTAAATATACCAAACTCTTACAAACAGTATTACTAGTTTAATGAAAATTACATGAAATTTCCGACTTCGTTCGAGTGCTACGAATTGTGAAATCACAATCTCCTTTATATATCTTAAAAATTCGTACGGAAATTACCTTTTAGCTGGGCCAACAAGCCCTCGTTACAAAGTCTGGTTGAATTCACCTAGCCACATTGATAAATTTGTCGAGGGGCACGCGCACGCAGAAAGTGTATGTAGATAGGTTGGACAGCGTAGAAAAGTAGAAATGCACGCGACACGAATCCGGCGATTGGTCCACGGTAAACAGGATCAAGGTTGGCATGGATTCGATCAAGGACCGAAAACTGTAAAGGTCCGCACTCAATGGAACTACAATTAAGCATTGCCTTCGCCTATCGTTCAATCTAAATTTGATCCTCGGTCAGCCTTCGCAACGCCTCGGGCAAACGTATGTGTGTTCTGCGCGCGAAGGTGCACAGCCGCCCGGCAAATGGGCCGAGCCCCATAAATCATTGGAAAAGAAGCCAAGACTATTCAGGGTACATAAGGCTTCGCGTGTCCTTAATTCGGAGCAGCGATTCCTCGGGCTAACATAACTACATGGACGAAACCATGTTGCAATCCGCGCGCTCCTTCATTACTTGCGACGAGTCAGGAGATAGAGGGGAATGCAGGTGTAACTAAGAAAACTTATCGTCGACATGAGACTGATTGCTTGGGATTCGATTTCCGCGAGCAATTATAATGCGAGAGGACTTGTCTCGTTCGTTTTCCCGAGTACTCGGAACTTGAGTTCTTATGTAGATACAGTATAGAGTAAGAGCTTGGTTATCCTCGTCGATATTGATTAAGAGGAATAGCATCGAGAATAGATCAATTTCATATCATTCTTCCTGGCTGCTCCTTGATCGCAAGATGCCATTCGACCACGACCTGCAGTTGCATTTTCCTTGAAGTGATGCCTCGTTATAACTAATAAACCGCGATGCGGATTGCGAAATTCTTCGGCACCTCTACTTATCTCAGTTAGCCCCAAGAATTGCTCGATTAATATTAATAACATATGAAGCTTCACACTCTGTGTTACAGTATCTCTTCGCGTGGCGACCTTGGCTTCCCGTGGCAGAAGTGCGCTCTGGGAAAATACGAAGGATACCGGAGAGCTCGCGGCGACTGGCGAAGCGAAAACTTGAAAACAAATCAGCTCGCTGGCGCCGAATATGAGAGAGAGAGGCCGCCGGATGCCTGCTTCCTAACAGGAGATGTATCCAAGTGATAGGAACGCACGATGCCTCACGAATTCCGTGAAACACGCGCCAGAGCATTATGCATGGCGCGTCTTATGTCACATCTTAGTCAACTGTCTTCCCGGTAAAAACAAGCAGCCGGCGCAATTAAGTTTACTGGAGGCAAACACAATCGTTCGGTCCATCGTCGGCCGGAGGAAACATGCCTCGCCAATGCGGAAAATTTAGCGCTGCGCCTTGCGCAATCCCCTCTGGGGCATTACTCTATCATCTGCCAGTAAGAACTGGATCATTTCTGGAAGATCGTCTCACTGTCACCGCTCGGAGAGGATTTCCAAGTGATTCGACAGCCTCCACTTCCGGGCCGCTAGTTCCGCCATCGGAGATCGTATTCCGGAAGTCATAATGGACGTTATACTTGAAGACACGCGCGCTTATAACGCTCGGCGATGCATTATGCAGTCACGCCAAGTAGCCGAGAAAGTTTGTCACTGTCACTGTCGTCTTTGTTTTTAACCGCAGAAAGTTTCGTTGCCTCGCGACAGCGTGTCCGATTCTTATTCGCTATTAGACCACACTCCCATTAGTTCTATTGTCAAATCTCCCGATTATGATACCTAGGATGAGAAGGAAACGCGGGGAATAAATGAGAGCAACTAACTATCCTCGTCATTATGCGAATACTGGGAATGGAATTTCGAGCGGCAGATATTGTTGAACCAAGATGCGATCGAGCCTCTGCTCAGTGAGGCTGCGATGCGCCGCGAGTGAATCACCGCTGAAAACCAATAATCGTCCGAGTGGGTGTTTTTACATTCTTAGAGCAAACGTCTGGCTTTTACGATTCCGCGAGAGCCGCAGTGCGCGCTGTTGGAAGTGAGATTGCGAGAAGCGACAGAGGCGATTGCCCTGGATCGACAGGCTCTAACGCATATACATATATCCCAGCCTGATTTCAGTCTGTAACCGAGTGATTACCGGCCGCGCTATTTGCGCAAAATGTACCATTCTATTTGCCAGGCGAACTAAGTGCTTTTTCCCACCTTTATCTTATCACGACGAAATCCTCTCGTGCGATCGCTTCCCTCGCATTGTCGTACGTATGTCCTGTCAGTCTGGGGAGTAGTCTCGCTTAATTATATCCTATTGCACAATATCGCTCGGTGGCATCGTGTTCCGCAGAAATCTGGATCACACTGCCTCGTGACCGAGACGCGATGTCCCGCTGCAATTGAAAGCTCTTTCCTGGAGACCAGGGCAACTTCTACTGGGTCGAGACGGCGCTCGCGCGCGATCGACTTCCTACTTGAAAGCAGTGGCTATAAGCGACATCGGCTATTGAATAATCGAAATGCAAATCGGAGAAAGAGACGGGAGAGCGCGTTACTCGTATCTAATGGCCATGAATCGCAAGTAATCATACGCTGCTGTTAAACGAATACATCCTAACACCGCGCGGCTTCTCCGATGAACGAATGGTCCTTTCCCTCTCTGCTAAAGCAAATTGCCGGATGACTCAGCAATGGAATATTTCATTCGACGCAGTAGTATTAGACAACGTTCTACCGGCGGGTTCGGCCGATAGAGAAAAAGGGACACGTGTGCCTGATAAACCTTTGCATGCACGCGCGCCCTTCATTTGAAGATTTGCCTTTGATGAGTGGTGACCAACTGAGCTTGAAAGACCGCTGAAGAGAAAGGCAGGCCCCGAATTGTGTCATCGCAATACACCTGGCCAGATGCACAGCGCGCTTAATCTGCCAGTGAGAATTTATCAAATGTCACTCGTAAACTTCCGAAGTCACAGAGAATTCGGTACGCCGATTTCCTTATCAGCCCCTGGCAAGTCCGGTACGTGCGGCTGACATTGATTCGATCGGCAGCTCCCTTACAATTGATAGCAATTGCCCGTTATCGGTATGCTACACGCGTAACTCCCCGCGGTATTCGCTCATCTATCGGGGTTTTTGCCGCAACTATCGAGACAGATTGGTTGACAATGGCTGCGAGAGATAGCGATTATAAAATTTCGGAGCTTAAAGCCACCGCGCACTAACTCCGCGATGAACGAAATACACGTCTGATATAGCTTGATAACAAATATAGAGAATACGAGTTTTCAAGGATTGCGACTCGAGTAATTGGTGTCAGATCCTTTGATTCGAATCATTGAGAGCAGAAAGTGGTGGTAAAGGTGCCGGATGGGAGTTGGCTGACGTTCGTCTACCTAGCCCCCTGGATTCCGACTGATGGAACAGGCTTCCATGATATAGCAACTGTTGCTTATGGTTCCTTGACTGTTCCCACTATCTATCCCCACTTCCACTGTAGGGCACATCTTCGAAAGTAAGAAGTCCCTGGCCTACGTGACAGAAGTAATTGGTCTCTCGAGAAACTTGCTATACTTGAAGTCTCTATCCCACCTACTTACGTGATAGGGATATTGTACTCCAGACAAGGCGACTTATCGATATGATGATTGTAATCAAATCCCAATCTCTTGAGAATTCTCAAGGAATTACTTTATTCAATACTGTAACTACCAATGTAACATTCTTATTAGTACCACACGTGTCACCCACATGTGAGAGATGCGGCCTTCCAAGTGCTAACGATTAGACTTTTCGGATTATACTATGAAGAATGTGTGCTCCCGTCATAGAGACTCGATGCATATGTTACCAGCGATATCTGTAACCTAGACAATTTACATAATTTCCTAGTTCGTATCAGGAACTTTATGAACTGATTGAAATATGTTATACCTGCAAAGTTACATCGTGGCTGGAAATACACATCTGGACTTTAATTGAATATATTATGAGTACGATAGACATTTAAAGTTAGAATTCAAAATTAGATTTTAAACTCGAAGTTGATTTGGTCTGCATTATCGTATATTTTGAATTTAATAAATAATCAGAATTAGATATGAGTTACTTGTTATGTCTCAAAGTTCAAATATCGAAAACGGTCCAGATTGATATACTAATATGTAAACCCATATTTCCGATAGCACATGTACTCCTCGCAGTGGATTGCCAGTGGTTGCATGGTTAACGAGCATGATTCGATTTGGGGGAAAATTTGACAAGCTTCACGTATACATACACTCGTGCGGGCTTCGTTCGGCCTCAGTTAACCGGCTGTCACAGGTTTCTACTAGCCTTCGTGGTGAGCCGTGAGGAAGGCTAGCAGTGGTGCACGAAGAAAAAGGGAGCACTGATTGATTTGACCTTCCTGCGCGGTCTCGTCCGGAGATTTTCGCAAAAACCGCGAGGGGGGGACCTCCAAATGAAATTCCAAGGGCTGAATTCAGTGGCCGCGGCAGATCGTCAATTGATTCCCGAAGCCGTTGAACAATAGAAAAAGAGAGTCACGCGGTCACGTTGGCAGGCCAACATGGGAAATAAATCCACGTACTGTCTGAGTCAGGCTGTCGATCTTGGTGTGGGATGATCAGGGCAGCCTTGGATCGCCGTGGAAGCCAAGGGAAGGGGCGAAGGATCTGGGTTTATAAAGGGTGTACGGGTTAACCATTAAGTCATTTAAATTTTCTATAGGCCGCCTGCTGAGTGGGATTATCTGGTTCACGGATTTCTTCACGATTCAGCCAATCATTTTGGTAGGAAGTCTATAAATGGATTTGGCAAACAACTTTATAATGGACCATCACACCTGCCGGTATTTTGGCCCAAATACGCTAATAAAATCGTCAATCTTTGAAAGGCTACCGTGCCAAATGGTATCGTGATGTTGACGCTTTGAAGGCCGATATTTGTACAGGTGACGGGCGCTACTGCCAAATATGAAGACTTCACAAGGCAAGTGTAAACGTAATGTCGTCTTGCACCTCGTGTGTAAGTATCGCACGTGTGTATTTCTGATCGAGCGCGTTTTAGGGAATCTCGACATACTCCCGAGAAAATCGCAAAGTTTCCGCGCATAGCCGGCAACGGAACCCCAAAAATGGATCTCGGAGAAACGCAAAACCGAAGCAAATACAGTCAAGGCCCGAGATCTTTCCTCCGCGCTAATTACTCGCCGATTTTGCATCAATTACTCGATTCAATCGGTGTACGTCCAATGAAAACCGCGGCCTTTGTCCGGCGGTGCGTGAATTTTCTCCAGCAACAATGGTGGGAAATAATCGCTCCGATCCACATTTAGTAATCCTCTTACTCTAAGCGGCGGTAATCGTTCTCGGGCTGCGCTCAATATACACGCACTCTTCGAGCGACCTCAAGGTAAAGAGTGGCGATCACGAGAGCGCTCGCAGCACAGGTTTCGCCGTGAAATTTTCCAGCATCCCGTCATGCCGAAAGCCTCCACGCAATATCCACGGCGAACCAAGCCGACAGGAAGAGGCCCAACCAGACGGGAAAAAAAGGACCCAGTGAAACCAATTGTTCTACCACAATAAAACTTCATTCAAAGTTCAAGTGCTTCAAGAACCTTTTTCAGGGATTTCACGCACATCAGTGGAAATAAATCAATTTACAGCAAGAGAAGCAAAGCCTGACAATCTACATACACGGCCCGTTTGGCCGCGGAAGACGCCTTAATGACAAGTGTCAATAGTCTGACGCGATTCCAATTACCGTCATCACGGAATCGCCACAACTTCCCGACCGCGGAATTAAGATGCGAATCCGCGTCAACGAGCGAGCGATAAACGCGCGTGCCTGCGGGTGTGTGCTAACGTTAAACAAGTAACTTTCCAGGTTCCTGTCCCAGCACTGCCAGCCGTCTCCCTGATTGAATACGCGTGGGTCGTTCTAATCCGAGTCGTCCAAAATGTTTAAATCCGACCACTGGAGTGCTCAGGGGAAACTGATACGTCGTAGAATACACATATGTACATATGTATTCGTGAGGTGTGAGGTGGTGTGCGTTAGGGCGACAAGCAGACAGAAGTCTGTTTGCCGCTGGATCCACGCTCGAAGGGCAAACTCATACGCCTTCCTCACTCTGTCGACGTCACTCTAATGACCTCCGTGCGCTCGCGCTGCCCGAAGAGATTTTCATGAGAGAGCGAAAACATATCCTTGATCCATATAGAAAAATCGCTCGATACCTATTAATTAATTAAAGAGGAAACCTTCCCCTAGGCATCTCCTCGTTGGAGAGGCGAGTCATACGCTCGTTGCCGCTACCGCAGCAATCATTGACCGATGATCTATGTGTGCTCATGTGTTAAGTGTGTACGCGTCCCTCGCAGGCATTTATGCACGCAGACTATGTGTTCCTCGCTCTCGCGCACCGTTTCCGTAAATGTGTGGAGAAACTCGCTGCGCGCGCGGCGGGGCGGTTTTCACCAGGAAAAAAGGAATATTTTGCGAGGCAGTGGGACCACATTTTCGGAATACTAACTCTGACATAATGCATGGGATCTGTAACTGCAACAGGTAGAGCTTGTAGGAGTCGGTGACGTCAAAGGGAGCGAGAGCACCAGCTAAGCTAGTTTCGGGTGGCCGGCAGCGATCGAAGGATACTAATTATGCCGCTGATAAGTTGTAACTCGCGTTGAGAGCCTGTTCATGCATCAGCCAGTCGGGCCGGCCTAATTATTGAAAGACCAGTTTCATTCCGCCGCTATCGTGTTACGTAAGCTGGCACCTTTGGGTTTTAAAGCGTGGGCAACATAGGGAACGTAACGCTCGTGGCGGTGAACCGTAGTATGTACTCCGGGCCGACTACGGTTATAAATGCCGGTCGTCTGGTATTTGGGAAAAGGCATGGTTTCCGGGAAATAAAGGTGCATGTGCGGCACAGGGTCGATTTTCACTAAAGTTCCACGTTCATTTGACTTTCAAATTTATGATTTAGTGGAGTTAGCTGCATACCATTAACGCAACGTTATTGCAGCATCTCTGCATAAAAGTTACGCAACAGCGGTTTAGCGCTATAATTGCCAGCTTGGGAACCAGAACAGGTACAAGGCTTTTTCAAACGTTTCGAGCAGCGAATCCAGGGAGTTTTCGGTGGGACTTTTTATTGGCGGCATGTGCCACCTGATGTACACCGTGATTCACATTTAATCCCGTGATGTATAACAGGCGGGAATTCGTCTTGACTATCGGCGTCGACCCAGGTCGGAAGATTTATAGGTGTTTGGAGAGATAATAACACTGGGGCACATTCCAAACACGATTTGCCTTTTTTGGGTTTTTTCCTGCTTTGGGTGTTCGAAGCGCAACGGTATTTTTGGCGCCGCGTGCTCACAATAGCAGTAATCAATAAGTAAAGAAATGCCGACACGAAAAAGCAAGTGTTTGCATATTTTTTGCACACAAAATTCTGCAACATAACTTTGTGGGGGGGAACCTATCCTTTTCTGGGGATCCTGCGACGAGCAAATGTTTTAATTCCAGTCGGAAGTGCAAGGGACCCATCGCGCTCAGACTTTTGTTCAAGGTTTCGCGGCTTTCCTGAAACTCGCACTCCTCCTCAATGAGAAACTCGTTCTCCACGAGCACAGCTCGATACGCCAGACTTTTTGGCGAGCGAAGGCCCTCGAATTGAACCTTTTTTCATGGACTGGCTGCGCTCGCCGCTGCCGGGCCAAGATCAGATGATTCCATTCAGGCGAAACCTGTTCCGATGCCGACGCCGTACAGAGACGCTCGAGTTCCGTTTACCTGTAAATCAGAATCTCCGCCGAAACACGTGCGTCCTTATCAGCGGCCATGTCGGTATCAAAGACGGGAAAGAAGCTCTCGAAATTGAGGAAAACAAGCGCAAGGGAAGCCCCGTCAAAGAGAAAATAGGATTACGAAATGTACGAAAAAATCACAAAACATTAGATTCACGAACCACTTTTGTTCTATTCTTGCTTTTCAAATAATCATGTATCAATAATCAAAAAGTACAAATACAGCAGGGAAATATTACAATTTATTATTTAAGCAAGAGCTTTTAGCGTGGAACTTGTTATCTACTTCAGTCGACCATCCAGTCGACAAACTCGCATCTTGACTGAGCGCAATCAGTTTCTTCCACACAATTCAAGAAGCTATAATAGTAATAACTTGCAATTAGTGATCATCAAGGAAACACAAATTGAAATTGTCACCTTGTTGGTATAATAGAAAGAAGCCAGGAAAATGGAATTTGCTTATGACGACCAAGACTTTGTTACAAATGCGTAGATGAGAGTGGCATCCCATCGAGGAATGTGTTCCTTATCCGTAAAACGTCATCAAATGTTTTGTTTTGAAAATAACAACTATTCACTTTGGCCGGACTTCCCCTACAAGAAAGATGCTAGGGGGTCGAACATCCGAACCGGCGAAACGACTCCTTTTGTACCCGTTCTCCTTGACACCAGCAAGCACTCAGAGTCCCCAATCAAATTAGACTTGGCACGGTCCAAGTCAATGGAACGATAACCTTAACGCTGTAGGAAAGACGAATAGCAGCATGGACGTCGATAATTAAATCTTTGCGACGCAACACGAAACCGCCAAAGCGAGACTAGAAGAGAGATCGAGAGACAAGAAGAGAGGGAGAGTACACACTGCTGGATAATTGCCCGGAGGCAATATGAATCGCATTATAAGCCGGCGTATATTTAAATATGACGAAAGCCATCAGCGACGCCGACCACGAGATCTTAATAATCGCATACTCGTGGAATCCGATGAAACGAGATGAAAATTGCATTGTGGTCAAATCACGCGAAACCGGCTCTCGCACATTGTCTTATACATATGAGTAATAATTGACATCACAGATCCCAAACTGTTGGTTCTACGGGGGAGAGGCGCATGCCGCTAATACAAATTGTACGCTATCGAACTTGTATAATTGTGCAGTTTGCGAAAAGATATTTTCTGTTAGTACAAGGAAAATGATAAAGGAACATAATAAGATTCGGAAAATAGGCAGTCCCGTCGTAGCGATTGTTAGCTCCTGGAACTGACATTTGTCATCAATCTAATAACTCAATTATTAATACTTTAATTCTCACTTCTTATCAAAGAAATTGATGAAATCAACATTTAGTTTCTGGCGAGGTTTTATCCTTTTTATAACGTGTTTAAATGTTTGTTCTGTCATATCGCTACCTTCTAAGAAAACCGTTGCAAGCTCATAAAAGTTTTGAGGAAACGCGATAAATAAACTTCAGCGAAATTCTTCAATGTTCACGCAGCTGCCCCCTGATGGGCTGCCGTTAATTTTGCAAACTCCTTCCACTTTCACATACGTTTTGTGCAAACAAAGGTAAAAGTCCTAAATTTTCGGGATCCTTCAGGTTTCTGCCAAGGCTATTATATTTATTATATTTGCTCGACCGGATTATCAGTGCGTGGCGTAAAACGCGGAGGAACGAGTGGTACCAGATGAAGGCCAAGCGAGATATCGGCCAGCCAGTAGGGAGAGAAACGCGCCTGCAGCCTATACGAAGTTAATGCACCTTCGCAAGGTTTTCCGTGTAATCAAGCCCGGAAGGCCGTGAATGGACCTGCACTGGCCGGCTGTCCGTTACAGAAAAATGGTGACGGCCGCAGCCCGACGTACGCGAATCACGTACACGCGTGTATCCGATAGCTATTGAGCCGAGCGCACAGCCTTACGCAAATGGAATCATTAATTACGCGTGATATTCGTTTGCCGGATGGCCAAGTCGCGTGTTAATTTCGAGTCTCAATTAAGAGCCGGCGATGGTGAATTCAACGCGGAATTCTCGGCCACGTGCATTCGCTGCGAAATTTTCTCTATTGCCGCATCATCGGCGTCGCTGCAGTCTTCTTATCGCCCGGCGCAGCGACGGCCACGACTCATCGATCTCCGGATCAATTGCGAAAGGGAGATCGGCAGATCCTGGCCGACTAGGCCAGCTTATATTCGTGCTTTCGACAGCGGAAGTGCTATCAAGATTAAGATAAATACCGATACCATTAGAATGCCGAGCGGCAAGGGGACACCCCTCTGCGGTCGATCGCTAGGAACAAGAGATTAAAACATATTAATCAATGTTCGCTTTGAGCCAAGGATTCGTGCAATTTATTGACATTCTCTCTCGGCGAAAATCAGATTTAGCAGAGACACGCACGGCCGAGTTACGCTGTTCGGCGAAACAAAAGCCTGCCGGGAGACGAGCTGACTGGCATAACAGGTGGGAGGTAGGGATTTGCATGAAAATCATTTGATTCCGGTATCGGACATAGCCGTTCCATACACCAGCTATGATTACTGCCAATGAACATCGAAACACACACGCACGTATTACATGTCCGCAGTGAAGGCAAACCATTCTGCTGTTACGAGTTAGGTAATTCAAGCTGTACACCTTCGGATTACCGCGAAATTTCAAGCGCCACCGCCCTGTGAATATCGAGAGTGCTTGGACTTGAAAGAGTTGAAGATTTCATAATAAAAGGGAGAGACAGCCGCGTTAAATGAATTAATGGGCTAACGACCAAGTGGTATCTAGGGTAATGGGTTAAAGTACTGCTGCGAGTGGATTAAATGGTTCTTCCACTCGATCATGGCATGGCAGAAGAAGCAGCTGCCAAGAACCAAACTAACAAGCAAATCCCGACATTTCATTCAAATCGCAATATTGGAAAACAAAATTGGATAATTGTAAACAGACTTGAAAAGGATCGCGAGCGAAATGTCCCGACAAGATTGGACCACAACGAGCTAACAAAGCCGAGGGAAGCCAGTGGAGCAGTAATTCGACCTTTAGAAAGAGTACGCGCGAGGGCGGAACATAATTCCAAAGTCAAGCTTGACTTTGACAAAGCCAGCCACAAAGAGTCTGCGTGCACAATCATACTGACACGTGTATCCTCGCTCGTCATGATACAGCCGGTGTTATTGTGTGCTTTGCGTAAGTATCTCCTCTCGGTGCTTGAATGGGAGCGCACCGTTTTTCTACACTCTGAATTGAGCGCGGCAAAGGCCGAGATCTATTTTGCACCAAGCCGCGCACGCAAATAGCCACCCGTCAACCCCCGATGACTTTATAACGAGATACTACCATGTAGAATAGGTGAGATTTTCGGGAATCTGCAGCAGCTCAATTAAAATACTTTTACGATCGCGCGCGACACGCCTTGAACCGTATTCAGTTTAATCGTCGCTATCCCGAGGAAACACTTGTTAATGCATAACAGGCTGTTGAGTGTGAGTCGCACTCCACGGAACCGAAAGCTGTCCGCTGTTGTTACAATTGAAAATAATTTAGACACTTAATCGACTGAAACGTGTCAATGTCTCCGATGGACCGATATAAAGTCATTGAAACAGACTGCCCTCAAGGCTGTCGATAAACAGAAATATTACAACACGCCCTCGTGCATCGCGAAAAGTTTCTAATGTGTTGCTCCTTTCGTGCACCCGTGGCATTGTTGAAGATAATAGATAAGCCGGCGTTAATGAGCCAATGATCGTGTGATCTATGTGAAATGCAGCTCCTCCTGACACGAGCTTCGAAATGATTCGTCATAGCTGATTAAGCACCGGCTAACGATAACCGAGAATAGCGAAACGCTCGGTTCACCGCGAACGACCTTTGCAAAGTGAGTGGCCTCGTTTTACCCGGCCGCTTCCGCCACAATTTGCCGCGCTACTTCTTAAGAAAATGCAGTAGTCCGAACTGAGATCGAAGCCTTACCTAAGCCCACGTGCGACCAGCTACATATGTCTTCGGATGAAACAGACATTCTATCATCTTGAGAATCCTACCGACCGATCCTCGGATAAAGCGATATCGAGCGCACCGATTGTTAATACGAGAAATTCGACGAGCTCTCGCGTCGGGCCATCCATTTCGAGTGCCAAATTGCAGCTGCGTAATCTCGCGCGCGTTTATAAAGCGAGTGCAACGAACCCTAGACGAAAGCGTGCGGTTCCAAGCGGCAGGACAAATTGCTGCCTCGTAAATTTACGAAATCGGAGATACATAGTCGTAGCGTCCGCTATCGTAAAACGGTCGTTATGAGCATAAGCAATCGAAGTCCATCTATCCTTCCAAAACTGCGCGATCCAAACTACCGTTCGCCCGACAGCGAGAGTATTGGGAAAGAGACGGGAAAGCGAAACTGTTCAGTCGATAAAATGTTATCTTCAGATGTAAGATAGGAATTGAACATTAAAATCGGAGTCGTTAATGCATGGACTAATGCGAGTTTCTGCCTGAGCAGGATTCAACTGGACTTTTAACCGGGGCCCCATCAGCCGGGACATTTCCGGGAACGCGCTACCAAGCATGACAGCCTTGAACTTCGCACGAAGGAGATGAGGGATCCACTGGACAATAGGATGACATCGCGGTTCATCCGTATTATTGTAATTAGTGGTTTCTCTTTTTTCAGTGTGCGAGGGCAGCAGACGTCGGTCGAGCAATGGGAAAAAATCTCGGGGCAAGAGGCGCGCGACTTAGTGACAGACACTTGGGCATTGACGATACTTGGCAGGTGGTATCTAATGCAGTCGAAAGAATAGTGAATTAGCCGTAAGTAGTCGTGTTATCTGTTGAGGATGAGTATAGTAGGGAGGTCGGTTTATTTGAGACGACCTTGGCTCCAGCTCTAATAGTAAGCGAGCGCTGCTTTATGATATCCAAATACACCTTTTGAATTCTAATGAGCCGTTTCTTCGCGCGGGAGGTCGCACTAATTACACCAAGGCCCATCCACTTCCGTTTCACGGTAATGCGATAATGGCAGCGGCGACATCAAGGACCGAGCATTTCTTCTCGCGGCGGCTACTGACCGTGTCTTTTCCAAAGAGATGCGTCCGATTCGCCGTTAGAAATTCGTTGGACGTCGCAATAAATTCGATTCTGCTCGCGATAACTCTCGCCCCGCTGCGATATCGACGCGCGCCTCCAAGCCTTTTATCGAAACAACCCCCCGCAATTAAAAGCGATTGGGCCGGCCGAATTATATATGGTCGATATTGGATTTCCGTATCTTATCGAACCCCGCGCTTTCGACCCTCCATTGTCTGCCTTAATCTCAATGCGTGAAAGTGCCTGGCGGAAAAATACAGGGGAACAAAAGATACGTTTGATAGACCCATCGTTCAATTGGTATATTGAATTCGACATTGACCTCTGGATCAGCGCACGTTATAACATAATCTGACTATGATTGCGAAGTTCGAGGTTTCTCTTTCGAGCAGTGAAACTATCGGCTCTATCTGGCACGAGGCAGATTTGGTCGCAGACTGGATCTGAGTGCTTCAAGGAAAAAGTGAGGGTCTGCGTGCCTCTAACTTTTCCAATTACATTACTGTTATTAATACACGATTGGATATTTATCTTTACGGACATGCATTAATTGGCGTGTAACTATATTCGGCATTGTGATGCATATGCACGCAGGCCCTACGGGACAGCGCGTTCAATGTCACAGGGTCAATTACGCGCTTTCGTGCATCTAGACTTTAGTTCCGCAAAGTCCAAGATAGCCGGCGATTGCGAATCTTGAAAGATCCTGTACAGCGGTCAGCCTTTTATCAGGGTCATTTAAATTGCAAAGGCGTCATTAGTCAACCATATGGCTGCGGCTGGTCTTAAAGATCATATTTACCAAGTGCCATTCGTCGGAACGGGTCGTTTCACTCGTAACATGCCGCGTCCTCTTAACGATCGTGTTTTGCCGAATATTATCAAAGGCACAGGATCCGCCGTCTCGCTACGGCTTCCATGCTGTCTGGATCTGACAAAGCCTGCTCTTCCCTCGTCCATCGATTCGCCTAACCTCGGGACCCAATTGCCGACACACGTTTCCAAGAAAGCGCGGTGTTCACTATATGGATTAGGGATTAAATTGAATCTCGCAGGCGCGCGAGCCGCGTGTTGCAATTAGTAATGGATGAGATCGAGCCGGATAAGTGGAGTATATGGTAGCGATTCCTTTGATTCGTTCCCGGTACTCTCGAGACTAAGTGCAGGTGCCGTAGAGGAGGTGTGTCGTGTCTAATTATAATAGATGCAAGTGCCACGCATATGTGTATCGCGTAGAGGCGAGCCACACCTCCGCCGACAACAGCACAAAAAATCCATCGATGACGCGCCCCTCTCGCTCCCCCGTTCAACCGATCGCACGTGCCGTGCACACGTCCATTTCGATTTTACCGTTCCCCGGCGATTATCGGCGCGCGACCGTGAATCTGCGCGAGCCAGTGCTATCGGCCGGACCAGGCGAATTATTAACAACCGCGATATCAATGGACGATAATGACCAATGGTAATGAAATTATTCATCGCTGCTGCCTCCAGACAGCATGGGTTTGGCCGCGCCGCTAACTTCTCAGCCCACTTGCCTGCCGGTGCTTTTATTCATTATCGGCTGGCCACTGTTCCTGGCGACACTTTGATTTGACCTTGGCATTTACCGGCCAATTAAATACATTATCGAATATAGGTATTCGTGGAGTGTAATGGGACGTGTCTTCCGTCAACATGAGCGACGTCCAAATAAGAACGTGATCATGCCGTGATCTGGGATGCAAGTATCAATTTCTAATGATACTGAATAATAACGAGTGCTGCTTTAGTGCAGGATTATGTCGCACCCATTTAGTGCGACTATTCCTGCAAACTGATTGCTTTTTTTTTCGCTAGTTTCTTTTAGCCCGGGATGCGGGAGTGTTCGCACGATTTGCGAGAGACTCGTTTCATTGTAATCCTCGGTACAGTCGCTATCGGCGTAAGGAGAAAAACTACGGAAGCGACTCGATTTAGCTGAAAATCCGAATTATATAAGACTGACATTGCGTGTGCAATCTTAATTCCCCGCGCAACCTTACTTCCTTCCAAGTACATCACGAAAAGATTGTCGTAGGGTACCTTACGTCACGTAATTCTCAATTAATATCGTCAGCGTCGCTCTGACGAGCGCGAGCGACGGCATTTCGCAAATAACTCTTCAGTGTCACGTGCGGGCACGGCCAACCATTCGTCATCGGCCGAAAGCTTAATGCGGACACGTAAACTCCCCGCGAACCCGAGGTTCAAGAGGAACGAAACTCTCCGGAGGTCCGTAGTCGAGAGATCCGCGTGACTCGGCTACGATCAAAGGTCTAAAATACGAGAAATCCCTCGTCTATGTAGACGCGTGTGGGCATTCCCGCATATTGATAGAGGGAGGATCGTCCGAGCTAAATCAACTCATAATTCCTACGATTATCTCATTCACCGGCTGGCTGATGAAAACGCAGTGCAGCTCTGATTTCATAAGTGGTATACGTTATCTTCGAAAAATCACACGAAACGCTCGCCAATCGCTTTAAGACTGCCGCTCGAGTTCCGACCTCTCGACGAAGGTTGAAGTAGAAATGCAACTGCGACGATGCAGCTGTTGGATACTCGTACAAATTGGGAAAATCAAGACACTAAGCTCAATGTGTTCACGCGAAAGTGGCCTTCGGCCGGCCACTTCTTGCCTTATGCAGCTGTAAAGTCACATTTTCCCGATCTGTATAAATAAACTACATGTATATAGAATATAAAATAATTATAAATTATCTAACAATTTTAATTCTACACAAACCTTTCCCAACTCTTTATTATATGATATTTATTATATGATATTTCATGTATGTCGTACACAAGGTAACAAAAATTGCCAAACCTATCTACAGGATAAATTCATGCATCGCGTCAATTTTGCAGTATGCCTTATTCATGGGATCGCGACAGGTCTTATCCACGTGAGATTATACTAGACTCGAGTGCCGTTCCCATTGGCTGGCTTCCCTTTCCCACTCTCACGTGGATGCGCGCTTGCTTTATTATCCTTTCGGACAGTCGTCACGACACGCGGTGGTCGCGATTACGAAAGCTCGTTATTCGCCAACAATTTCGTTCGCGAAGGCGAGCGCCGTGCGCTTCAATGTCAAGGAGTGATAAGGTAAGGTATGTATACTACGCGAGTACATACATACTAGGACGGAGTCACGTGAAGCGCGGCGCGCTTTGTGTGTTACGCAAGTGGTTATAAAGCAACGGTATACCCTCGCCCGGCGAGGGTTTACGTTCTATCGACATAATCGATCGTCACACTTTCATTGATAACTGATCCAATCGCTCGCCCTCACCCCGCTGCCAATCTCCGCGTCAGGCCCGATCTAATTTTGTCCACACTATAAACGAGAGTGATGAATTGAGCCCCCTTTTAACTGCGAGCCTCGTCTCGTATACACGCGCATAGTCGCAAGTCACCGCCGCAACCTAGAGTTGCCGCGGCGGCGAGTGCAAAAATAGCGGGGATAATACAATGGCATTTAGGCGAAACTAAACGCTTTATCTGCACATCCATAATGGATCCTTGGTAAAACACTTCTTCGTGCACGTAATCGAAAGGCCCGTTTTTTTATAATCCCCGGCACATGGCCCGCCGTTCTATAAATAAAAAGAATCGGGTAGGTGATATAAAAGTTGGGTGGCTTTTGCCGCATCCGCAATACTATAAAGTGTTCAAATCGCGAGGCTTCGCATCCCAGCCAAGTAGTTCCAGTATGTAGTACTAAATCTTCCCGATGGAATCGACGGCAGCTGAAGAAAGCCGAGGTGCCCTCGCCCCGACGCTCGGGTGCATTCTTTATTATCACCGGTATCTGTAGGCGGGCAGGTATTCACAACATTTAATTGAAGCCGGGAATAATATTGGCGATCCGGATCCATTATGCCGTGGCGACATCGCTTTTCTAGGATAAACACGAGCAGCGAATAAATCAAGACTGCCAAAGACGCGGGACCAACAAGACCAGCCGTAAATCTCATTAGAAGAAAGTGCATTGACGTCTTCCAATAATAACCATCGGCAAACAGTGCAATATAACTTACAAGTTATGAATATCATTATCGCAATTCACCGGGCAATAACACTATCGGCAAACAGAGGTATATGTATACGCCTGCGAGTTGAAACGTCATTTGCAGGACTCATTTGCACGGTCAAGTCCAAGCAGTGCCGATGGCGGCGCGAGCCTCATCTGATGTCTACGGCAAGCAAAACACGTAAATCCCCCCCTTCCCCCCCACAAACACACCGCGCGAACTACGTTTTTCGTTCCTTTCTATGTACCGGCCCATCCCAATTCGAATCCTTCGATCCCGTGACTGCTCATCCGAATCGCTTGCGAGCAAAACCGCCGACGCAAAGCCGTCGAAAAACAGAGGGGCGCGTGCTCGTAAAACCTGCGAGCGCCAAGTGCTCGTAAAAGAAATCAATCATGTCGACCGTAGCCGTGGCCGTAGCCGTAGCCGTCCAAGGAGCGACGCCGGATGAATCGACCTATCACCGGCGCGGACTGGCGAATCTCAGGGAATCGGAATATGAGACGTGAATCACGTGCACTGATTACGCAAGCCGGTGCTGAAGTAATTGCGCTGATTTCTCATACGGATAGCATCTGCTAATCACCGCGCATAATGCTATCTAAATGATAGACGGAATAATAAAGTCCCATATCTAGATCGGATACGTGCGCTCGTCTGCGCGTTCTCCTTTCCCTCGAAAACCTGATGGATGTTGAAGCCAGCGTGCATGCAACGCGCTCCCTCGCCGGCTTGTCCGTGGCAAACAGTGTTAGCGGGCGAGTTTTATGACGAACGTGGTCATCATGCTTTATCGGGCAATAGCAGCCGAAAACTGACAGATTACGTATGTACAAATGTACTAAATGTACATGCATACATACTCGCCAGTACTGAGAGCGCGGCCTCCAAATTTACTAGTTTCGACTAGCTCGCTGCTGTCATAGGTTTCTCCAACAACGACCGGTAACCCGAGTGAAGAACAAAGGATAACGCGAACCAAGCGTGAAGACACAATCGCACACACTCACGCACCTACAGATATACTTTGCATGTAGATATGTAGGGTCGAAGGTAGAGCGACCCTGGTCCAGCTTTCGGAGAACGGACGATAAGGTCAGGTGTCGTCCAAGTGTTAATCGCGACGCAGTGTGCGTGAATCACACTATCGATGACATACCTTGAAACACGAGTCGACCAATAATATGATCTAACCGATGATCGGCCACTGCTTACGAGTTGATTTGAATTGCCATAAAGGGGGCCCGGAGAGGTGTCACAATCGTAATAAGTATCATCTCCCGCGACTTGCTGCCTAGCTCTGGCATGCGCGTGTTTCTCGGAAAGCGATTACAGGGTTTCCCACCGATGGCTCGCATTCCCAAGACGGAGAATCGAAACAAGTCTATTCCACTTGACGTGATCAATAGTTGGATAGAATTCCGAGCTAATTACACTTTCCGGGATGCGCTCGAGTCGCGGCAAAAAAGAGATCGGCGAACAACAACAATCCACACACGGGTCTACCGATCTATAGCTACGTCAGCTACGATATCACCAGCAAATCTGATTTTCACGGTGCACGCTCGAGTGTGCATAGATTTTCACTAAATGATATGCGCTCGCAGCCCAAGTGGCACGTGGGACCAGCAAAAAGCTGCTGCGGAGATTTGAATGGTTGCGTTTGTATAACGTTCCTTGAAGGACAAGAGTATACGAGAGTGTACGAGAGTACAATCCCCTGCGAGCCTGTGGCGAGGAACGTGCTTCCAGCAGCCACGAGCCGGTTCGGTGCGGGAGCCCATTTTTACGCACCTTCTTACCGTCAGCTCGCTCAACTGTCGAAAAACGATCGTTTGCGATTAACGCGCGCGGCCGATCTTTTTCCTCGGCTCTCTCGCAGGAACCCGGGATCAGAGAGCAGCTATTATTAAGGGGTCGCTATTGATTAACGAAAGATCGGCCGGGAAGTGGCTCGTCCCACACTCATTACGCACGGATCACGAGCCACTCTCGATGATAAAATAACCAGCGGGCCTGCATTCGATATACATAGTATAACGGAGTGTTGTGCATGACGCGCAAAATCGCTCGCCGATTATACCTACCAGCAACGCCGATAGTTTTCGAGAAGTGAACGTGTAATTTGGCCGGCGGCCTTCAACTTGGAGAAAGAGGATACGAGCTATACCCGGCGAGTTTATTAGAACCGAAACGTGCCAGTGACTTTGGAGGTGGCCACCACCTCGTGTGGTCCATCCAGCCAAATTCTTTTTATTTTCGAGCCTCCTGCACCGATTTACCACCGCCCGCCAATCTCGATCGACCTGTACAGCTTTAGGGCTCTCGGTGAAGCGCGCATGATAATAAGCCAAGTAGATAATCTGCGCGGAACCATCAAATTCCAGGTAAATTCTAAGGTTGCCCGGCTGGTTTAGTTCGCAACTGCTGATCAAGCCGTTCGTGAATCACTAGGGAAGCTGGTACCGCGATTTTAAATGAAAAGCATTACAGCACGCGTGATCGCGATTCCGTGATCTGCCGCAAAAAAAGCGGCTATTAGCTTTTTACGTAGGTAAGTCGCGAATGTAGGAAAAATACTATCGATCTCGCGAATCTAAGACTCTTGATGATGCGATGATGTGTAATTGTAGGCGCCTGACCGACGGTAGATCAATAACCATTTTTCGAGTGCGATTGAATCGTATCTGTCATTATTCCGGCGATCTCGTGATAGTTGACGAAATACCATTGGCCATAGCATGCTTTCCATTGCACTGGGATCGTGGGCACGCGTTTCGACACCGTTAAAGGACGGGCTGCAGAGGGTGATCATGAAAGATTCATAGTCGTTATGTTCCCGAATCGAGTACAGTTAGTCCGAGGAGTGACACGGCGCATCAAACTATCGATTCCCCGCAGGCGAACGTGGGTCCACTGCGAAGGGAATTCCTGGCAAAGCAGCTGCCTGTGACAGTGTGCGCGAATGACTGCGAGAAACATTTTACGCCGAACCTGATTCCTCGGCATAAATAAATTTTACGGCTCTCAGTCTTTCTTGGGGTGTGTTTCCGTCCGCAATCGAGAGACCGATGCATCTGCCGGTTGTGTTCGCCTTAAGATCAACTTTCATCGGCAGGTTTGCCATCGAAATACAGAATGCGTCCACCTGGTCTCCAGTGGCTGCGGAGAGGAAAAACAGGGAAGAATGCAGGCGCAAGTCGCCCCGAAAGCAGATCAAATAAGGAAGGGAGTGCGGATAAAGCCACGTGCGCGAGAACCAGCCTTCCAGCTGCGAGCGTCAACCAGACCTCATTACGAAAACAAATAGCCCCAAGTGGTGATCAGTTATTATCAGTGGGGTAATATAAAATAATGTAAGAAAATGGACTCACCGATACCTTCGACGACGTAGCGATCCTTCGGATTCATGTCGGCGATCTCTGTTACGCTGACGACGATCCTGACACTCATCCTGCCACCCACTCCCTCCTTTCACGTCTTCTTCTCCTTCGTCTTTTACGTTTTCCGCCCGGTGTGTCTTTGGTCCAAGCGAACATTCACTGGATAACAAGTGGACGTTCACTCCGAACTGCCGCCGCGACGAACACCAACAATTATTCCCGAGCAAACTGTTCTTTACGACACCTCTTCTTTATCTTCGTAGAGCGCGTCGTGCAATGCTTGCCACTGACGAACAACTGTCAATGAGTTTCTTTCGTTTCTCCAGTAATGTCACCCTGGAAACTGTTAATTTATTCTTTAGTACTAACTATGATAAACTCGATCAATCAATCTCGCTACTGCAATACAATAGGACTTCCTAGTAGTATTAAGCAACTCGAATATGAAAATCCCGGCTTGAAAATCACCCGTAACTTCTGATCAAACTCTTCGTTCTCGCGTATTCCTTTTCTCGTGGCAGCGCAGGTGCCGTCTCGGCTCCCACACGATCTCGATACTCATGTCTACAATAATAGTTTTCTATGTTTATCCAAACGGTGAGGAAAATCGTGCGTATTTAAAAATACACTTTTCATACTGGCCTCGCAGTTTTCGTTCTCTTTGTCTCGTCGTGTTTGATACACTCGCAAACAACAACTACTCCTCCTGTCTGTCGAGTTATTCGATGAGTTATGATTCAATGTCTTAATCGAGCGGCAGCTTCGATTGCGCGCTATTCAACCCGGGAGGACTGACACCAGGAATCTACGTAAAAAGCGACCGATTCCGTCGGACGGCGGCCGGCCGCCGCTTTATACGCGCGCCCGTGGATCGTTAATTATGATAACACTTTTCTATGTTTACCCAAGACGCTCAAATATTCCACGTATTTAAATACGTATTTACACAAGCCAGCTGACGGGTACGCGGTGCCGCGTTATGAGTGCCGTTTAGCATAGCGTCAAACAGTTCGTCGTCCAAGCGCGCTTGTTGCTCTTGCAACGAGCGTCTTTTAACAGACGCCTCTCTAACCCGCTCGTATTCCGCTTGATTTTCTCCACTTGCTTCTCATTCACCTACCGGCATATGAACAAAGCTTTGCAACAGAAATCCCTGCCGCCGTACGCTCTCACTTCGAGCGTAATTCCCTAAGCCAATTGTCCAGTTTCTCTGCTTGACCGAAACGCTCTTGATACGAGTTTAGCCGATGATGTTGCAAAGTTGATCGTTCCTTTTTCAGCACTGGCTAATTACTTTTATAATATCGGGCGATCTGGGGCGGTCTGTTAGCGCTGATTGAACTGCGATCGGTCTTTGGTTGCAAGCGGCGTAGCGAGATGGAGAACTGTCTGGCCAATCAAGCTACCAACTGGCGCTGATATTTTCCGCGGGCCATAACCTTGGACGAGTCTAGACTCGCCATTACGTAAAGCCGAAGCAACGCTGACCGATTTTCCGGCTCTTTGAGGGCACAGCGACCGCGGCGAAGGTGAATCGCGATGTGAATGATGATGCACTAGAGCCCGATCCTCTTGGTGCATTCCTCCCCAACCTCAGATTTCACGAAATCTCAGCACACATCACTTCTGAATAATGGACTCCGCTCCATTCGAAACAACTGACCGACCTAACACTGACAGCTAACCGAACTCCAAAAGTAGATTTCTAAATCAAATGTTTCATCACTTCGCATTGTCGCCTAGCATTCTCTCGTTGGATGCACGAAGAAACTGATTTTAACATTGTAGTACCTAAAAGATTTTATCCAGACTTGGTCTTTGTATCAGATAAAAACCCCATAGGTAGATGGGAGGAAGTCCTCGTCTATCTCGTAGCGAGATTTATTGACCGGCAATCTAGGTTATGCTGTTATATTTGAAAGCGCTTACTTTACTTCACTCGGATCCTTGGTCATAAACGATCCAACGCTCTCTCAGCCACTTGGTTTGTTAACTGGTTGTGCTGGCCGGAAGGGCGAATGGAAAATAGAGTACTCGTGAGTGGAGGACTAACGAGCATCATTTTCCATAGTGCAGGAGCCCATTCGTCGATGCGGCTCTCATTGAGCACGACTCTCAAGAATAGTACTCGAGAGGCTACGCTCGAGCACGTGGTGAGAGTAAACGACGCAGGATTACGGATGTATGACTGGTTGTATGGTGGCCCCAGTAACCAACTCCCACGTGAGATGTCTAGTCTTTCGTGCCCAATACTAACACCATCCTTCGTATCACCAGTACGCGAATTCTCGTATCAGCGTCAATGCTCGCGGCATGTTGATCTCCGTCAACGCTAGCTATGTGCCGCGACATCGTGACGATCAGGCGGAATCATCGAAGTACCCTTCGGGTGTAAGGGCCCCAAGAGTCCGCCCGCCCCAAACAGACGTAGGATGCTCTCTCTCTCTCTCCTTAGCAGTAAATATTCTTCGAGGAAATCACCGGGAAAATCGCAAGACGTCAGTCAACTCGTCCGTATCGTAAACAAATCTCGCACGGAGCACACTTGATGGAGGAGGCGTTGCGCTCTGATCTTTGCCGGAGCAAACGTCGCAAGTGTCGCGCACTGGCTTTCGCGCGACAAACTATCGTACCGGCCGTGTCCGTTCGCGTACCGTCCGCTCCCTTACGACAGGCGAGAAGAACTTTGAAAACCTGCGCCGGGGTATATACGTCAGACAGTGCTGGTTAGAGGCTGACAGAAAGCACCACTCGTTCTCCTGTGTAACGACAGGTGTTTTACTCTGGTGGGGAACTCGTGCTCTTCTCAGGTGGGGAGTGCGTTGGTGGGGTGTGAACCTTCGGCGAGGAGGCACATGTGCTATATTACTCGCTCCGCGACGGTCATAGAATCCTTTTTCCCACCGCTCTGTCTGCCGTTGTCGTTCGATCGCGCACTCAAAATTCGTCCACTCTCGCGCAGTTGTCGATCGAAATGAAAAAAGGAATATAACATTTTCGAAGCTTGTGGGATCAGTAGCATAATATACTAACTGACGCACTGAGACCATAGCCAATGATATAATAAGGCGACGTAGATGTATTGACGTAGGTGGTAAACTTTACCTAGAAGTTAACAGAGCGAAAAAGATTCTTCCGCACTTCCATGCTCGCTTACGTAAAGTGTTGAATGGCGAATATAGAAAGTTCACTGCACGTGCTCTTCACGCATAATCGAATACTGCGCACGGTATGAGGACATTTTAAGTAAAAGCTTAAATGCAAAGCCTACGCTGCGTGCACATGCCTGTGTTGGTAAAAAAAATGCGATTGATATATTGACTCTCTTATTGCAACGCCCCATAAGGGAAAACCTCGTCAATGCGATGTCACAAGAAACGGTAGACAAGCCGGGAGAAAAAGAGAACAGTCTCGAGAATGACTATTTTGCAGAGTGTCTTATCGCAAAATTCCTCAGAGTACACAAAGACAGATCTATCTATTAAAGCTTGACGTTTGTAAGAAGGCTGTGGGCTTTAACGTCGCCGCAGACTTTGTATCAGTTTCTGTCCATACTCGAAGATCCAATGTGCCTGACAGATAATAATCTTTGTCTAGCACACAAGAAGTTCATCTTTATTACCTAATCTGAGAGAAGCGCGAGCGGCAAGCCTTGCCAATAATACACTGTGCAATGAATCATTTTTTTTTTATTTCCCACGTCGCACAGCCATCCATCAGGTTTCTCAGAGAAAAGAGCTCTTATGCCCCAAGGATCTTGCGCGATTAATAGGAGAGCGCATTTTTTCCGATCGTCATTAGTGGATCGGCTTTGTCCTCTGAACAGCGTTTTTCACCCGATTTTTGTAAGGATCAGCCAGATTGGCTCGCGTTTGGGTACTTGAGATTTCGTTTATGGTCACCAAATAGCACGGCACGTGGGCCGTGATAAAGGTTCCGAGCACACGATACTGACACCCAAATCTTGTTTGTACGTGTAGTATATTCATTTTATAATGGTAATAATCGCAGTAGACAGCTGCCAAATAACCGACGCACGTCATCTTCCTGCGTAGGAAGTACTTAAAGCCGCTAGTACCGGAATACTGTTTGTGATACGAATATTAACCAGCCGGAATTTCTTCAATGGATGTAAATGCCAAAGGGCTCTCCATGCACTTTCCTATGCGTGCATCGGTACAATTATGAGTAATAACTTTCGTATTAATATCCTCCACGAACAAGTATCATGAATTACATCGATGATTGATACGACACTCGGTCAATACCATTGGATCTTAACTCCTGTTGCGATTATGTATCACTGCACTATCCTGTCCCTCTATAAGAGATCGGCAAGGATTGTAAAAATTTGAATCACTTTTTGCCACTCTATACAAAACACTATAGTAAATATTACCGTAACGAAATGCGCAACGTGAGTAATCACGTCGCGAGTTGTCATAGACGCAGAGTGTAAAGGAGAAATAAGGCTCATTCCGATTGGTAACAGATGTAGAAGTGAACGATTGATCATTAACGTTTGACACGCGCCATCCGATTAATTATGTTACCAACAGCCACCGATTCTGCGGGCAAGAGAGCGTCTGGGATTGTTGAAATGTTGAGCTTTTCGGACAGATAAGAGCGCAGAAATAGACTTTGGAAAAAGTAAACGTTTGCTCGATCTACATTAGGCTCTGCTACGAAGATGACTCGTACCTTTAACACGGTAGAAAGTGTCGCCACTGCGTAGTATAACGATTTTTTACCTTTCCTAATATTAAAAGACATCTTTGTACCAGAACTGTAGAATATGGACATGTTTACTGTTAGTATATCATATGGAAAGAATTACTATAAATAGGCATCCATTAATAATGAGAGATGGTTTCCACATTGCATGCAAATATATATTCAATACGAAAATGAATTAAGTGAATAAACAGCTCTCCTCCGGATATAATTACAACATCGGGTGTTGCAAAAAACTTATCCTGTTTGAAATCATACTACTACACTCCTTGGCAAATGTTCCGGTTAATTTACCATATCTTTTTAACGAGATTAAATGGTTGTTACGTAGTATGGGGTTCCAGTATCACATTGGCCGCAATTTCGGACTTCTTCCTCGTTTTTTTCGCCATCGTTAAAAGACCATGCATATACTGCACCACGTGGCTATTTTTTAAGGAAAACTGCGTTTAATCTGGACTTCCGCATAGTCATGTTAACGATGCGTTATATTGTGCAATCTAGTTTTTGCGCGGTTAGCTAGTAAAAGACAGAAAACGGATTAGCTGAGAACCGCACCTTATAATAATGCATAATTAGGATGTCTTCAATTTTCAAACTGTGTATTTTACACTCGTCCAGATTATACATTCACCGACAACAATAACGTCTATGTGTATAAGATAGAATATCCTGTAAAAACTATGAACTTCAGTAATATATATAAGGTGCCTAAGATTTATTACTTTATTTTACAGGGATTCATACTTAAGGTTTTTGTTTACATGTATAGGATATATATGCATATATTACTCATAATCATTCATAACAACTTAACATACAAACAAAACGCGTATTAAGTATGATACTGCACGTTCGCACATTCGCGGCTTCGACTCATGATGATTATACTCTAATGTACTTACAATGACAAAATACTGCATGACTGAATTTACATTGCCTACTAAATTCCTATTGTACGGTGAGAATTGCTCCCACCATGTATGTGTGGAACGCATGAGAACGGTATTGCATTTATTATTATCCAGTCGATTATGATGTACGAATAACTTTAGAAGCCTTGAAAAATTGAAGTTGTGCACATTTTGCTAGACAGAACTAGTGCTTTACGCACAATTCACGCAAAGGGAATGCTCTGCGATCAATGAATTTTCATTATACCTATTTTCTATTGTTTGTACAATTAGTTATCCTTCTTCATACGGTTGGATGTCATCCTGTATATTATGGAATCACGGCCAGGATCCATGTCCGCGATGGCAACTGTTAGTTTAAAAATGATGGAATTATTTCGCGACGTAAGGGAAACATAACGCATCAATAAATGAGATAGAATGCTCATTCGACAACGGACCCTATCATTGCAAAAATAATCCAACAAATTGTACTTACTGCACACTGCCAGGAGGGAAAAGAAAAACGCAACTCCGAACCACAATATAATGTTGAAGATGATAGGGTAGTCTTCACCGTAATTTTTCGAGAGGTTTTTGATTTCCTGCAACAAAAAACTCCGTATTTTCGTCTGCAACTTTATATTCGAGCGATTAGACAACTCGAATGTTCGCTAGTTATTATGTTTATGTCGGCGCAGAACACTCTACAACTTGTAATACTCAAGGATACAATAAGCTTTTCGTGTATCATGTTTGCGCTACCGGGCCAGGTTTGTATATGACTTGGGTTAGCATGTTCAAACTACGTGGATGGACTTTGGTATCTCAATTTGGTCAGTCGAATCGTGTCGTTGATATAATTTGTAGTACCTTATTTCTCATAGCAATAAGAAGATCATGCATGAAAGCAAGCGATCTATTACAGCCGCAATATTCCATGCAAAGCTAAGCATTATATTGCGGAAGCTGAAACTAAATATTAGCGATGCCAGAAACAGCGCATAAAGAAATAACTAATACTGCTCTAGCTCTATTGCAAAGCATAGATTCATAACGAAAGCTGACTAATACTAAACGCAATTAGCAAGCAGCAAAAGTATTTGAGAATCTTCGGAATAAAGAACAGGTTTTACCCTAAGACTGAGGCATTCTAGGGCTTTGAAACAATTTGCAGGTAACAAAATCTAGAATGCATATTGAGATCTTTGTGATACCTGTCCTGTATATTTTATTGTAATACGTGTCTCATGTTCCTTATCAGACTTTGCACTCTCTTCGCTATCGTCACGAAAACTGTTATTTGCAGTTGTGTTGTCGATATCACTGTTGAATTCGCTAGTACTATCAGTATTTGTGTTTGTCGCCACTTCGTCTTCTACTTTTTTATTTTCATCTTCACGGTCATCTTGCTATAAGTACATGTATTTGATGTAAGCAATGATGTTGTATTCGTAACAAACGATCCGCTCGTATATCAATCACAGTAGTGGTCCTACATGGTACACTGGGTCTGTTTTCCGGTAAATCGGACTATACGCTCCCTACCAAGGTTTTGCGTCGAACGACAGTTCTAAAAGTGTCCTTGTTATGTTCCTCTCTTTTCAGTTTCGTGTTAAATATGTGGCTCTCATGACGACTACTACTGTGAGTTCATAAATTATAGAATCATCCGTGTACTATGATATTGCATCCACTTTCCCTACTCTCATACAGGTCGTATTGCTTGTGTCAGCAGTTTGTATTCACGCCGTATCAATGTAATAGAATTAAGTATGCAAAAGCGGCATGATAGATTTTTCACGTGTCATTGATAATCTGTTCGAAAGATTAGTTGCAATGGTAAAATATGTTAATAATGTAATTGTTATATATTCTTTGTCAATACACTGTTACCGTGGCAAAGTCATATACATGACGCAATTCATTATCGTGTTTAGAAAATCATGCAAAAGCTATCTCTAATTTAAAGACATTTGGCCACTCTTATCAAAACGGCACATGCAACAACCATGAGGTACCTTCGATGAAACTTTCTTATTTGTAAATTCCGTATTATTTCCCACCCCTTTAGCTTCTGAAGTAGATTCTACACTTTTATCCTTACCAGCCTATAAAAGATATGCATGTTAGATATCTCGTGATTAATGAATACTGTGATGAAGCTTGCCTTTCATTCGCTTTGAAGATCTAATCTGTATGTACGTATTTATGTAACAAACACGTATGTATGTAAAAAACAGTAAGCCAATGTCTCCAGAATGTATCTTACTTAAGAAGTACTTTTCTAAATTCAAACACTTACACTGTAACTGACGGGTCTTGGTAGAAAAGAAAGCGCGCCCTACCTCGCCAATGACCGAGAGTCATTCTCCATTTTTTTATTAATATTATCAAAAGCATATAAATCTAATGTAAGTCGATATTATATATATACGTTTACCTTAAAAAAGCAATGTCGTTAGAAAAAATGGAGTCTGATCCAAACAAATATCAACAAGGAAGATAATAATTCACAGATATGAAGATTGATTAAAATCTTTTCCTTCAAAGCAAGAATGTAGTACACCTTTGTACAGTTATGATTGTACAGCTTCTTCTGAATATTCATGGTAATGTTAATGAATCGAAAAAAGCATGCATTGGTTATTGGTTAATCAATGACATGGCAAATGAATATGCACCCTTTTTTTCCATGTATTAATGTATGATATATGATCGATTATTACAGAGTTCGTTAATTTTTCCTTATGTTATATTAGGTATCATGTTAATATATATAATTAATATAAGAAGGTACAAAACATGTTAGTGATTGTATGAAATGATTTTGCTTGTAAATTAAGTAGGATGCGTAATACGAACCGAAACTTCGGCATCCCTTGTTTGTCGCTCTAAGGTTACAGATCGACTGTGACGCACTTGGCTTGCATCATTGGTGAATGCAGTGATTAACACCTGAACAGGAAAAAGAATTGCAAAAAATATTTGAGCCAATAGGAAGTAGTCATGAGAGAAATAGTTGGTGAATCTGCTATTGCACTAATGGAATGTCATCGGAACACACCTTGCCATCATAAGCTTGAACAAATGCATCATTTATAGCATTCAAAGCATTATCCAGCAGCATTAGAGCTTCTCTGGCCTCTGTGGAGTTTGATCCATAACGATCCAAAAGAGGTCCCAATCCGGAAAATACTAGCCAGTATATGTCAGGCTTAGAGTTAGGCTTAATGACAGTGGGTACTTTCTTGGCAATGGCATGTAACAGCTGTATCTCTTCGAGATATTTCTTATCCTCGTCTCTTGTCAGGTGTGTTTCCTCTACTGCAGTTGGTTTCAATTCGCCAAGAGCAGACTGACCCAACTAAAATAATTGTAAGCACTGTGTCAATTGTTTACTATCATAATACAGCTATATGGATAATGTAGAGTAAGACGCTTACTGCATCGATACCATCAGCTAGGAATATCCTGACTAATGTATTATCACAGTCTCGTTTATCCACCCGTTCTCTAAGAGCTTGCCATGTAGTTTCCTCGTCCTCGTCACTGATCATGGGATATCTGTCTCCCTTTGTTAGGTGTAACGATTCCAATGAGTCAAAGGGTAAAGCAACTACTGCTTCTGGGAGCTTAAATGGATCGAAGATGGCTATGGGAAGATCCGATTCACGCTGCAAAGATTCCACAGATTACACAATAAATATTAGCAAACTCTTCGACAACGTAAAAACTGGAGGATTTATATGGTGATTAAGAGATTGAATTGCAGGTCCCAACACTTACTGACTTGACAGTATATCCGAGGCCCGCGGAGAAAATTTCTTTCAATGAGCTTTGGTCGACCTCCCCATTTACAGTGAATTCGATACTGTCCGGGCTGTGTAGCACAATGAAGTCTCCAGAAGCTTGTACTGCAATGATTTGAAATCGTTGAAACTCTCACTCCAACCATCGGCATTCTCGATGGAATATCTCCAATTCGAGAAATAAATTGGTCTTAACTTTCCGAACAGTTAAAGAAGCGATGACTTACCAGCTACCAGAGCTGCTGCCAAGCATAAAAGCTCCTTCAACATTTTTCTTTCAGGAATAGGACACTGAATTTAAGACACTCCCTCAAATTCAATAGCAATCCCAGAATTGATCATATGACACCGCAGGGCACGATGGAGGCAACCATTTCCAGGAGCAAGTGGCGATATCCGAAGAAGAACGGCAATGTCTCCAAGCAATTTCTCTTTTGGTCATACACTCACAGCGACAACGATCGAACGACAGTCAATAATGTAGAACAACCAGAACACTGCCAATATCATTTACTTTAAAATGTATGTACTGTTGCACCTTTTGTGCTTTTGTCAATCGTTATAATAATTGGCTAGATTGATTACGATATGATCACCATTCAGCAAACATATGGCAAAAGTAAGGTTCAAATGCTCGAAAGCAATAGCAGCGCATTCATTATGCGCAGCATGCGCGGAGTTTCATTTGTATTTTTGCGAGCGGTGGATCCAGCTGTTGGTAAAGCGGATATCGGATTGTTGGAATGTGATTGAAAATTGCGTCGCTAGTATAGCTGGGTGTTAACCAGGGGTGTGAGTCGCGAGGCATCGTGAACTCGTGATTTATGACCACCTTACCCACCTTACCTCGTGACCACCGCGTATTGATTGTTACCTGTTCGGTCTCATAAACCGAGAAGAGCGGTGTGTGCCGTCCTCTTGGTACGGCTCTGACCAGTAATCGCTTGGCGACGACCAGTCGGTCTGGCACTAGCAGTGTATACCGCTCGTTCGACTAGATCTTCGTGGAGAGCGAACGGTTCTCTCTCTCTCGCGCATCCGTTTGCTCAGGGAGTTTTCAATTGAACCTACCATTCCTGAAGAACCTGCACGGTTCTACCCAGCGAAATCATGGGCTCGCTTTTTCGGAGCGAGGAGATGACCTTGTGTCAGCTCTTCCTGCAAAGTGAGGCTGCCTATGCCTGTGTCTCCGAGCTCGGCGAACTCGGCCTTGTGCAATTCCGAGACGTAAGTTTCACGGGTACTAATATGCGGTCACGGGACCACCATACGTTCCTTCTTTTTTTCCCATTATGAACAATTAACTCATTTCATGCATGCAATTTAACGGAATTCTCTTTGCGATACTTTTAAATCTCACCTGCATTTCCCATGGAATATTGCCACTTTTAACTTGGCCTTCAATTTTTGACTTGTTCGCGAGCCGAAGGTTAAGCAATTTCGAAAAATTCTTTCGCACTGCTACGGCCTGGTACGTGAAAGGGACAAAAATGACAGATTATGTATGATAGATCTTAGCAAATATTTGCTCCTGACTGATGTAGTGTACATGAGAAGATAAGGATTGTCGCGTTATGTTTCACGGTTGATTAGCGTTATGTTGGGAAGCTTTATAATAGTTAATACACGCGTGCAGAGGAAGTTGCGTGGTTTTTTCATAAATTATTTGATTGCCACTTTCTCTAGCTCAATCCCGATGTCAACGCTTTTCAACGGAAATTCGTCAATGAAGTACGGCGATGCGATGAAATGGAAAGAAAGTTGCGCTACTTGGAGAAGGAAATTAAGAAGGATGGCATTCCAATGCTGGACACGGGTGAAAATCCAGAAGCACCACAGCCCCGTGAGATGATTGATCTTGAGGCAACATTTGAGAAACTTGAGAATGAATTACGCGAAGTAAATCAGAATGCTGAGGCACTGAAGCGTAATTTCTTGGAGTTAACTGAACTCAAACACATATTGAGGAAGACACAAGTCTTCTTTGACGAGGTAAGTCCAGCTCTACCTTTCTAATATATTGCTTTGATTATATTTAGTACAATTTTGTACAAATGATAATGATATAACAGAATAGTTTCTCTAATCAAGTATGGGAATAATAAGAAAATTCCTTAAATCAATAATTAGGATTATGAATGTATCTCATATTTGCAGTACAGTTAATGAGAATATTTATCTTTTTACGATTATCTGGTAAGCTTGCCAACAGGTTTATCAACATTTTCGCAGAAAGGCGGGCAGTGATTAATAGATGGTGTATCAATGATTTAAAAATGCAACTGAATTCACAGTAGGAGAAACAACAGAGATTATGTGTATTGCTTTTTGTTTACTAAGATACCATTCTGTTATATGTTTCTGAAATCTATTGCATTTTGTTGAATGTGTATTAACACTCGCTTTATTGTGAGCACAAATTATTCCACATAGGTATTATTGGAAAAGAAATTAACAGTCTTGGATAAAGATATCAATTCTGTGCCTATGCTAGGTTATTTGATTTCTTGTCTAAATAGGCAAAAAAGTAATGCTTTTTTTGTGAATATCAAGTTATTAAACCTGAGTATTATCACTGTTTTACTTATTATTCTAAGAGTTGCTTCCATTGGCATTCCTATGCCTTGAAGAAAGTGCAAACTCACTCAGAATTTTTATATTCGTCCCAAATTTAGTGTAATTATAATTCTTCAAAATATGGTTCTACTTTGCTCCTCGCATTGGCAACTTTACACAAGTACAAATGTCTGATTTTAATATTTTTTTAAGTTAATTGATGGAGAAGCATCTGACTAACAAAATTTAAGTAATCGCTCTTTTTTAATTTCGAGTATTAAAACGTTTATCAAGGACAATCTATGGGTTATTTTTGTTCTCTAATCATGGATTATGAGTATAGCTGTGATGGCTATACGCATAATTTAATTGCATGAAACAATGAAAATGATGCAAAAGGTATCTGATACCACTGGCTCGTTCTATTTGCTTTGCAATTTGAGATGAATAATGATAGGGAAAATAAGCTCAAACAATGACCATTAACTTGATTTCAAAGTATACTAATTTTGGCAATATCACGAAATAAAGAAATTTATTGACGATAGGATGTTTTTGTTTTGTAATACTAATAATAATACTGTTGAGTGATTTTAGGACTATTAATGTGTTAGTGTTGCCGATTAACCAAGTTACAGAACTGCAAAGGACACATGTCACTTGATATGCCCTATCTCCCTTCTATTCCCCACATAATCCATTTTTTGCAAATTTCCGGTGTAAACTTTGGTTATACAAAATGGTAAACAAAATTGTGCTCTAATATCTACTGTTGATTATGTAATAAGCATCTGTTGTACATGCTTTGTAGATTGTTTCTATCAATGACTTCAATCCCTTTTGTTAACACTTACATATGTCGCTTTGAATTCATATCGCTATTACTCTGATTGTCACGAACATTTAGTATCTCTTAATAATACCAATAACTGTTTTATAATGACTTGTATATATTTCCGTTAAATATTTCATATACCTAAAAGTAACAAATAGTTTTTTCACTCCATAAGAGTTTCCCATTTCGATGTAACAGATCCATGATTCTTAGCCAAATCACACATACACATACAAACACCTTGAGTCCCGATTCTCCTGTATTTCTGAAAGTGTCTATAATTTTTTTTATATGCGTATACGTCGTATAGTACAGTAGTATTATTTTCAACAATTTAACTGTTCGATTGGGTACGTTACACCTAATAACAAAAAATATCGCCTTCAGCTTTTAGAGAAATGACGTAGATACAATTAAGTACTTGCGGTAAAGTATATCTGGGCGGAAGAGATAGACAAAACAATACGAAATGTTTTGCTGGGATACTTAATCATACTTCTAGCTACAAAATTTGTTGATTATTACGCACGATATGGATTACGAATAAGCTAATGAAAGGCAATTAAAGCTTGAAGGCCATAATTAACCGATTGCATGCAACGTTAAAATTGATATATTAAACAAATAATTTTGATACGCATTATATGCAAAATACTTGAAATATAATAGCAAATATTCCTGTTATGTAATTATACTTTCGCATGAAGCATGTACTGACTTCGAATTATAGCGACTGCTCCTTGCATACTGTATGCACATTGGAAGGTAGCATAATTCTAAAATTTTAATTGCATGCAGTAATATTTAATTATAAGCCTGTAATATACTTGGAATTTAATAGCATGCTATTTATTTAGATTTACTTAGCGTAATTTCGGCAGTACAGTACAGCGGACACAATAGATTACACATTATCAGTTAATACCGACATTACTTTATATAAGTATGGACCCTTTTATACTAATACTTTGTTATGCTCGTTTTAATTCATAGTCTGTTTGGGACTGTTTTCCGCGAAGACATTCGAGTAGTGCATTAACACATTACACATTGAGGTAGAATTATCTTACTATTTCCTTTAAATGGAGTTGACAAAATATTTGTTGTCTACATATGGAGATATTTGTGGGGTATGATAAATAATCCTTTTCATATACACGTTGATGCTCATTGCATATTATACGATTGTGCATAGCTTCTCTAATATGGAAAGTCATTTGCGACCGGTGTACATATATAGATGCAACAACAAGATGTTCTTGATGCGCGATCTCAGATATGATGGTGCTTATCAGTACCATGTACCAGTTAACGGACATTTGCCCAGTGTGATTTGCAAATCACAGGAAAGAGTTAAGATCTTTGCAAAAAATGCTTTGTTTATATGTCATTATGAAGTATTGGTTGCCAAAACGTGGAGCCACATAGAGTCCTAAACATCCGATTTCTCTCCCTATCATTGCGAACATTGCGAACAGACCGTCTGTACTCAGCACGGTGAGTTTTTGAAGGCTGCTTTGAGCAGAGAGAAAGAGAGAGAGAAAAAGAGAATAATAAAAAGGCAAATGGGGAGATAGGGCAAAAGAGAGGTGACATGTGTCTGTTGCCAGGCTGAGCATGGAGGTGTCGTGTCGCAGATGGCAGACCCCAGCCGTGAGGAAGAACAAGTCACTCTCTTGGGTGAAGAGGGCCTCCGCGCTGGCGGCCAGGCTCTCAAGCTCGGGTAATTAAATGCGGTGTTCATTTGAAGAATACAGAGTGTAGTGACTCATACAACCCTTTATCAAGAGTACTTGGAAGCATAGATAGAATCTGACATAATCTCTCTATCAAATGACTTTTTGATGTAATACGACGATACCGGTACTCGTCAACTCAATCATCTAAAAGTATTCCGCCTCAGCAATCTATTGCTCATTGAAGATTACTGCCAATACTGTAATTCGTTATTAGTCCAGGCAGGACTTAATACAATTTTGCGTCCAATTTCTTCGCTATTAAGATTCCTCTTGCTCACCACTACAATAATCTCTTTTATGTTGCACATTGCTCTTGAGAAAGTTGTTCCATCAGATTTGCATTATACTCTGTATTTGGAAAAGAAATAACCGAGAATCTATCTTTTCCCCGTACGTTTTCTATTACGCCCCCAATTGCTCTTAGCAGCTTGTTAGTATGTACATACATATGTATGTATGTACCTGGGAATGGTACTCGGCCTCGAGAGCCTTGTAACGTTAGGAATACCGAATCCGTCGATAGGATCCTTAGGGTTTTTTCATGTGTCCTGCGGCAATTGCAGCTGCCTAGCTAGTAACCAAAGTACATATATACAGCAGAGCTTCGCATATATGTTTTCTGTGCAATTTAGGCCATGTATATGCGAATAGGCATAAGTAGCGCGCGCGATACGTCAGTGTGTTCTGTGGTTACAGCACCTGTACACCGCGGCTGACACCATAGGAGCACATTATAGGACTCCCCTCAGGCAAGCTGTTATCAACCGTTATTTGAGTTTGCGAATATGTTCTGCTAAATGTTTCTGCCTGTAGCTGTCCAAGATCCTCTTGCCCAGAAAAGAGCCCTAACTCTCTCATCATGAAAGCACAAACATACTTTACTACAATCCCCTATTACAGGGCGCGATAGATAAGAATTACGATCGAGCATTCGTAACATTGTCAATTAAAAATTATCCTTCGAGCATGCTATATGCGTATTATCGCCTGATTCACGAAATATTTGATCCATCAAAGAAGTCGGTAATACTTTGAACTTTCCACAGGCCTATAAAACACACTTTGCACTTTCCTATGAAATGATATAGGCATTTCTCTCGAATTCCAGCCATTAAGACTGCTTAGGCAGAGGGCCCTGTGTTGTATTGAGGCTGAAAGCTTATCTGGAGGTGCAGTATTCGTCTATAAAGATAATGATAAATTTCGACCTGTGCTTTTATGATTCTAGGCGCTCTCCAAAGACAAACACGACTGTTTGCATATTTGAATAACATTCCGTTCACTTATCAATTGATTTAGAAAGATCCGAGTACTTGCTGGAATGTGTGCTAGAATATTGTTGGGAGACTCCCGTCGAACTTTTTCTATTACGTAACAGTTGATACAGTTTGACATTACCTGTGTGACACATCGAACATTTCAAACTGTATCGAGTCTGTTAACAATGAGAACCGTGTCGTCAATCAAACTTTATTTAGAGGTATTATTCGTGATCTTGAGAGGCCTCGTTGGTTTGGACAGAACTCGAGCTTCAAAAATCCTGTTAATATCTGTATGTAGTGAAATATCATGTAAATAACATAAATGATGATGGTGTGGCCATGGGTATGTATAATAATAATCTTATATTTTTCCTAGAATGGCTTTTCGTATGCTTTCGTGCATGGCTTCTCGTGCGCTTGCGTATCGACCATTCAGCAATAATTAACTAGCAGAAGATGGCGTTTACGCAAGAGGCCATCTTTGTGTGTTTTAATTTAGAAGATTTAAGGCTTGATGCTTTGCTTGCGGTCCAGCATGGGTTTTGTGTAGATACTCTCTGTTTGTCTTGTGGCTTCTCTTCCATCTTTGAATGAGCTTTTTTTATACACATTTAATTTAATAACATGACAGGAAGAAATAATTTATGAACGATACGCCCTAACAATATAGTCAAAACTTAAATCGACAATTCGTTGCATTAACCTGTTAAATTTAAACGTTTAACAATGAAATAAAATTTTACAAATATCTGTGTATCGCGTGAAGGAGAAACAACTGTATAGGTAGTGAAATATTTCAGATAGCACATTAAATAGGAATTGCCCAATTTAAATATTGATATGCATTGAACGATTTTTACATATCGGAAACAAGTAATGGAGTTAAATGTACAATTTTGAGTAAGATCCATTACCAGCAACACGCAGAACAGTTGATCGGGATTGTAGATCGCTCATCCTTCGACAATTCATTACCTATGAAATGCTTGACGTAAATACTGTACTGTACAGTCCCCTCTTTAAATCAGCAATTCTCCAAGTCAATCTTAACTGCTTGAGATAATGATAGAATATTAATGGTTTGGCAATTCATATTTATCCCGAAAATCTAGTTAATTCAAAATATCTTTATCTATTCAAAGCTGCATCTGTTGCTAGCATTAAGTTTCCCCGTTGGTCGTGCCACTTTGACCCCGTCACCCCAGTGTATATTTTAGTCGGTGCATGCTGAGGAACCTCACCTATCCGCAATCCATGCCGGGTTTCCTCGTTTGTCGTGTACCTGCAAGCTTTGAATTCCTAAAGATATCTTTAATCAAGGTTGCGAGTACACTAAAAACGCCAAGCACTTATGCGAGGACAGAGTGACTTTTGGAGCATTATGGTCATGTCTAGTGTGCTAATGTGGTTGTGTCTTGTCTGTTGTGTCGTCAGCAAGAGCACGCAGGCTTGAACCCCACCGAGTCCATGACACGCGCATTGATTAGTGATGATAATATCGCCCGCCAGTCTGCCCTTGGTCCTGTCCAGTTGGGGTACGTACACCTTGACTAGTTACTCCTTCCCATGCATTAAAATCTCCCCGGTATAATGCGAGCGTCAGCCGGAAATTGGCCGAGTATATTAACACTGGTATAAACACACGATACTCAAAACTCGGGGAGCATCTGATCGACTCATGTTCACATGGACACTTCATCATTAATACCAGAAATTGGCGCGTTACAAATCTAGCCCCCCCACCAATACTAGTTTCACTGGGTATCGAAATCTCTAACGCAGGCATGCTACCTCAAAGACAAGAGAGCAATAATTCTCAACCTTCCGCAGCGTCTTATCCTATTGTGTGGTAGATAGATGTCGAACCATGACAACCATTAAATGGTGTCGGCATAAATTTCAGTTGGTTTTCTTCTGAGTAACATTATAAATATAACTGTGTATGTTCTGCATTCTCAAACTCCTGATCGTTGTTGTGAAAAGTTTGGGATGCCCTTTCGAAAATTGCAAATAATTGTTTTGTAAAAGTAGCTAGCCTCATTAACTAAGCAAGATTCACTCTTCTTTTGGATCCTGATCATATCTATTCATGGTAGACACTCACGTGGTTGAAAATCATTTTGATGCGTTTCCAAGCGAATAAGTAAGATTCAAGTCTGACAATAACAGAAGTCTTTTCTACTTGGTGAACGGCTTCCCCTGTAAGTTTTTTGTATTTTTTTCCATTGAATTGCACACTTGCATTCCTCCCACTTTGACTATTTCTACGGCATCTCTACAATATGCAGTAGAGTTTTTTTAACCAGTCTGTATGCTGTTGTTTGTTGAAGTTTTGTTGTATTGTTCAGAGTTTCTCTATTAGGCCTGTATATGCTTACTGACCAATGCGTAAGGTATGTAAAGAAACCATGGCTGCAAAAATCATCATTTATCCCGGGATTGATTACAAAGATCCGATTCAGAACTCTGAATACTCGGTGTACCGAACACGATACAGGTTGAAAGATAACATGGCATTAATATTACTGATACCAAGTGTTGACTTCAACGACTTAGCTTTTCGTATATATACGGTGTTTGCCAGCAATCCCATCCTGTGAGTTGCCATTACTGATTGACAGATACGTCAGTAAAAAAGTGGGCTGCTATGTCGTTCAGTAAGCCACTAATTCAACCCGTCTAGTCGATATTTTATTAGATGTCTATTGAGTAAAGAACGCGTTATTAACCCACTCTCAAACTATCGCTATTACCCATTCTCTGGCGAGTAGTGATTAATATACATCTTTCAAATAGTTTCGTCGCAGGAGTAATCCTCAGGGAACGCATCCCTGCTTTTGAACGCATGCTGTGGCGTGCATGTCGCGGTAATGTATTCTTACGTCAAGCTGAAATCGAGACTCCTTTGGAGGATCCTTCAACGGTATGTAATATGCAATTCATTTCAACAACAGCATCTGCTAAAAACTGCAACCCTCTGAAACGCCTCGATCTTTTAGGGAGACCAAGTCTACAAGTCAGTTTTCATCATATTCTTCCAAGGAGATCAGCTGAAGACGCGCGTGAAGAAGATCTGCGAAGGTTTCAGGGCGACTCTCTATCCATGCCCTGAAGTACCCGGAGATCGCCGTGAAATGGCTATGGGTGTCATGACCCGGATCGAGGATTTGAATACCGTACGTTCCAAAATCATATAAACATGGATATTTCTAGTATTACCATGTTCGCGATCAGCAATGTTTAACCATTTGGGACCACGTGTACCGCATATACGCTTATTAATAGCGGGGTCCGAAATGGATACTATCATGAGCGTGTTGAATTGGGGCGACGCGATATATCAGGATCAAATTGTAGGTACTGGGTCAAACACAAGACCATCGTCATCGTGTTTTGGTAGCCGCTGCGAAGAACATAAAGAACTGGTTCGTCAAAGTGCGCAAGATTAAAGCAATCTATCATACACTAAACTTGTTCAACTTGGATGTCACGCAGAAGTGTTTAATCGCGGAATGTTGGGTACCGGTGTTGGACATTGAAACAATCCAGCTGGCACTACGCCGTGGCACAGTAATAATCCTATTGCATTACCAAAAGTGATTTTAATTAATAACGGATTTGAATCAACACACGTTCTTTCAGGAGCGTAGTGGGAGTTCCGTTCCCCCGATCCTGAATCGCATGGAAACATTCGAAGATCCGCCGACTTACAATCGTACGAATAAGTTCACGAAAGGATTTCAGGCCTTGATAGATGCTTACGGTGTTGCATCCTATAGAGAAATGAATCCCGCACCGTATACAATCATTACTTTCCCATTCCTCTTCGCCGTTATGTTCGGAGACACCGGTCACGGAATGATAATGTTTTTGTTTGGCGGATGGATGATCATAGCGGAAAAGGCTTTAGCCGCAAAGAAATCTGATAACGAAATCTGGAACATCTTCTTCGGCGGACGATACATCGTATTCTTGATGGGCTTATTTTCGATGTATACGGGGATAATCTACAACGATATATTCTCGAAATCGCTCAACATATTTGGCTCATACTGGAAAACGAATTATAATTACACCACACTTAATTCGAACAAGGAGTTACAATTAAATCCAAGTGACGTCGCAGAATATATCCAATATCCATACCCTATAGGGATGGATCCGGTATGGCAATTAGCCGAAAATAAGATCATCTTCCAAAATTCGTACAAGATGAAAATATCTATTATTTTCGGAGTACTGCACATGTTGTTTGGTGTCATGGTTGGTCTATGGAATCACATGTACTTCAAGAGGAAGCTTAACATCCTTTGCGAGTTCATTCCCCAAGTTATCTTCCTGCTGTTCTTGTTCTTCTATATGGTACTGCTTATGTTTATTAAGTGGGTGAAGTACGGCCCAGACAGTGACGGTAGGTACTTCAACAAATGCAGGTTTTGAAAGAGGTCTGCGAACTTATTATTATACAATGCTAACTGTTTGTAGGCACTGATCCCCTACACGGACCAGCTTGCGCACCCTCGGTATTGATCACGTTTATTAACATGGTACTGTTTAAACCCGGAACTCCTCTTGGAGAATGCGATCCGTACATGTATGCTGGCCAATCGGGACTTCAAAAACTCTTCGTAGTCATAGCTCTCCTCTGCATTCCCTGGATGTTACTTGCAAAACCTATCATGATGATGCGCGAGAGGAAGAAGCAACATATGATGGTTTGTATTTTTGCATCCGATTAACAGAACAAATGGAAACAGTGAACGGAACACAAACTTCATACTCTCTTATGTTTATTTTTAACAGTTGAATAATCATGCAACTGAGAATGGCGATGTGGAAGGAGGTACTGGTGCTATACAGCAAAGTGGTGGCAATGCTGCGACCCAACCAGGCAATAAAGAAGAAGAAGAAGAAATGTTAGAAATATTCATTCACCAAGGCATTCACACCATCGAGTATGTCCTTGGCAGCGTGTCGCACACAGCGTCATACCTTCGTCTTTGGGCTCTATCGCTTGCCCATGCCCGTAAGTTTAATATTCAAGATAAATTTCGATTATTTTCACAATAACAAAGTCCAATTTGTAAAACACGTAATTTACGTATGCAGAGCTCTCCGAAGTCTTATGGAGTATGGTAATGCGAAATGGTCTGACTGGTGAGGGTTGGACCGGTGGTATTATTTTGTGGGCTGTCTTTGCCTTCTGGGCTGTCCTTACCATTGGTATCTTAGTACTCATGGAAGGACTCTCAGCATTCTTGCACACTCTTCGACTGCATTGGTATGTATTTTCGAGTTATTCATATTCAATGAGAAGAATGGAATTCCTCTGGATTATATGTATGTGACTGTTTATATCACCATTGTAGGGTCGAGTTTCAAAGCAAGTTCTATAGTGGACTGGGATACAGCTTCCAGCCGTTCTGCTTTGAAATCATATTGGAGGCGGCGCAATCAACTACGGAAGACTAAATGTGATTTACTTCGTTCCGCGATAAAGAAAAAAATGTTGTAATGCTAGTATTTCGGCAAAAATCGTACGTCGGATAGACGAGAAACGTATATTTCATTCGTTACATTTTTTGGTATTAAACGGCAAGTGCTTCATAGGTGTGATAGATGAACAAAGTGGAAACCGACTCCAGTAGATTTTCATAGAAACTAATTTGTTTAAACAAGTAATTTCGATGAACACACTAATTGTTGAAATTGAATCGATGGCGGGAATGTCATTCTTAGATCTGAAATACATGTTATGACGTAACGAGTAAGCGATGTCTGTCTATGTATTTAATTAAATTTACTGAGATATATGTAATTTCAAAAATATAATGTATTGTCTTCAAGAAATTACAATATACAGATGCATGAAGAGAGTTAGCTGTATCACAAAATATTTAAAACCATGATATAACAAGTAATAAATGTTCGGAAAGCACTTCTTGTCACTTGTTTTCCATTCTTTCCCCTTCGATAATCCTTGGCGAGCAATACCTTTACTCATGTCTTGTGCAAAAATGTAACGCTATAAATAAATCTGCGGAAAAATGGTTTCTTCCGGTATTGACGCTATAAGTTCGTGTAAGCCGCCAATAAATCGATATATGCTATCTCTAGTTATCTGCTAATACCGTTTACAAGTTCATTTTCCACTCAAGGCATATATTCTAGCAATGGAATTCTAAGCGCAGCACCATAACTTCAAAATTGCGTTGCATCTAGAAAGCGAGAATTGGACAAACAGTTCCTCATTGAGAAACACATAGTATCAACTTCCGGCGCACTGGTAGCCCAAGAATTGTCTAACATACTATATCACCCTTGAGCTACCTGGAAGGATATCTTAATTCGCTAGCGGTGACGGCCACTTAAGGAAACGTCATCGGTGAAAGATCTGTGGCCGATAAATCGAATTGTTGGACTTTGCATTGGAACGGTGGTTTCACTTTGCCCCGAGAGTCCACGAGCGAAAGGAAACGTCAACGGAGTGGCGGCGATCGGCGTTCATGCCTCCCGCCGCTATGGAGGAGCACATACGCCCGCTCGGCTACGCAAGTTCCAGTCGTCCCAGTCGGCCTTCTGCCACGAACCCGTTCGTATCGTCGCTCCGCATTCGCGATCCTATCCCATTTATCGCATTGCGACTCGTGCTGTCTCGGTAACTGCAACCAATATCATGGCAGCTAAGCGACGCGTTTGCATCGTCGGATCTGGCAACTGGTGAGTAGTCGTTCGCAGATAATAATATACCCGCACTTCCCTCCTGTCTGCCCTAAGAGCGGCACCCCCCGACCCGCCAGCTATTCTTCCAGCATCGATTTCCACGTGCGCGCCAGCGTAGAATTGCGCGCTCTCCCCTGTTTACTAACTTCTCTGGCATTGCTAATGAAGTGCCTGCTGCACTTGTGCTGCAAGGTGCGCCTTTATTATTGGAACGCACCGGCATGTGCGGCGTGCGCGACTTGGAGGGCGTTTGGACGGTGTCTGTTCTCTTGCGAGATCGAAGCCAAACTCCCACTCGCGCTCTAATGTAATTATATGCGAATCCGCGTTCCTGGTGGAGCGTGTCACTTACGCTGACAGAGCACCGCAGAGCCGACGTCCAATGCGAATTCTAGCCGGCGCTCCTTATCTGCATTTTATCAAGGGCGACAGCTTGCATACACCGTGTAAGCGGTTCTCCAAAATATTGAGTAGAACTACTGATAGCGCGGCCCACTCGAGAAAGTCAAAACTTCCGCCTTAATGCCAATCCTCCCCGACTCGAGCTTCATTATCTTCTATTGTACATACACGGAGTCTCGCGTACTCTTAAATCATCTTTCACCTTGCGCCTGACATATTTTTGTTATTGTTGGTCCCTGTCTGCCGCCGAAAAAGCTCGAACGTTCATCTTTTCCAGGGGCTCCGCTATCGCTAAGATAGTTGGGGCAAATGCCAAGAATCTCGATGATTTTGAGGATGACGTTACTATGTACGTCTACGAGGAAATCATCGACGGTAAGAAACTGACGGAGATCATCAATGAGACACACGAGAATGTCAAGTATCTGCCAGGGCACAGACTTCCGGAAAATGTGGTAAGTAGTCCGTCCAGAGTTTGTAATACATGAACCAGGCATGATGTTATCGGCAGTCGTTGCGCAATAAAGATTAATCTGTTAAGCCTGAAGATCGAGTGAAAACGGATTCAATTTATTGAGAATCTGTTTTTTGTTTTTATTATAATGTGGAGACATTTTTATCAGCCGGTAATTCGGAGTCTTATTTGGCAGTGTGTCAGTTATCTGCAGAAAGCGATTTTTTTACTGGCACAAGTACTAGATCGAATCCGCAGTGAAGGCTCGTCGTCACACATACTAGCTCTTTGCAGTACGCGACGATGGTGTATATGCAGCTGTAATTCACAGTATAGATAGTGACTGACGATATGTGCGCGGCTTGAATGATGCTTACATAACTCACGTAACTCGTGAGATAATAGGAATGAACCGACGCGACTGCACACTTCAGTTAGGAAGAAAACCAAGAGACACTTCTATAAATTTAACATCAACGTCAAATAAAATAAATAAATTCATCAAATAAATTATGTCCGCAACTTATTGCAACTCGATTTACTTTGTAAAGTTATTAAACTTCAGTCTATATACCTTTCAGCTGACACGCCAAAAGTTTGAACACGCGCACAATCGAAAACAGTTGAATAAACCACCGGCATTTTTTATATTTAATATGCACATTACCTGAGAGAAAGTCGCTTGCCACGGGAGTTTTGCTAGTAGGTCGAGTAGAATTTCTAAATTTCTGTTGCCGTTCGTTATAATCCATCGAAGGACGTATGGAAATAATGCTCATGTGATATTTTGAGGGTATCCAGAAACATTCTATCTCCTGTAAAGTTTAAGCTTGTATCAAATTAGTGATTCTGGGTCAAAAGAGCACCCTCCGCATTTTAGTCAGGCTGGCCTTTGCGGTCGCAGCCTTGACCGCGATCAAGGTGATAGAGCCTGTATTGATTCACAGGAGCCAGTCTGTACCTCGTTATTCCAGTGCCTCCTATAATGTGTCATCTTACATAAACCGTATAAGTAATCGAGATTGCCTACTCTGCCAGCGGCTATAATTGAAATTTTCACTATCGGACTATTGATTGAACACTGAATTATCCACCTTAACTTCATATACTTGTGTCAAGCATATCGGCAAAGTTTTGCACTGCAATTCGTAGTTTATTTGCGATCGTGATCTCTATTACATCCCATTTGTTCAATTAAGAAACTCGATTACGGAGGCTGCACGATCATTTGAACGAGCTGTTAGGCTTGAACGCGATGTGAAGAATGCTTTGAGAAGTTATGAATTGCGACGTTACCAAATGTTACTGTTTTATGCGATAATTATGATTGAATGGAGATTGAAGTTATCAATGCATTTTAGATCGCGGTGCCAGACGTACTCGAAGCTGCCAAAGATGCCGACATCCTTATTTTCGTAGTACCACATCAATTTATTCATAGGATATGCAATACGATAGTTGGAAAGATTAAGCCCACGGCCGTTGGTCTGTCACTCATAAAGGTGCAGTAACGAAACATACCATGGGTAGAACTCTAAATGACTGGATAAATAAATAGATTCTAATTGCTGTCTCATATTACAGGGATTCGATAAGAAAGATGGCGGTGGAATTGAGCTCATTTCCCATATTATTTCGAAGCTTCTACATATTCCGGTTGCCGTTTTAATGGGCGCCAACTTAGCGTCGGAAGTAGCTGAGGAGATGTTCTGCGAAACTACCATAGGTAATGTAGCTAGGAGCATTGTTTTATTATAAAACGTGATTGAATGAAGAATTAATTTCGGAACGCACTTCTTATTTCAGGTTGTAAGGATAAAGCAATGGCACCAGTGCTTAGAGATATTATTCAGACATCCTATTTCCGAGTCGTAGTTGTCGAAGATGAAGATTCTGTCGAATGTTGTGGTGCGTTGAAGGTAAGATAAGAATAGACCAGTACTCTACCGAGGTTAGAAGACTACTCTGCTTAGAAGAATCTCCATTTCCTACTATCTGCTATTTCTCTTAGAATATCGTGGCCTGCGGCGCTGGTTTCGTGGATGGGTTGGGTCTAGGAGACAATACGAAAGCCGCAGTTATCAGACTCGGCTTAATGGAGATGATTAAGTTTGTCGACGTATTTTTCCCTGGCGGAAAACTCTCGACTTTCTTCGAAAGTTGCGGTGTAGCAGATCTTATCACGACCTGCTACGGTGGCCGAAATCGCAAGGTATCCGAGGCATTCGTCAGAACGGGCAAGGTAACTGTCGTTATATTCATTAACTCCTTTTTTTTAACGGACTTCAACGACATGTTCTACGAATATCCGAAATATCGTATTTACAGACGATCGCAGAATTGGAGAACGAAATGTTAAACGGCCAGAAATTGCAAGGTCCGTTCACTGCTGAAGAAGTGAACTACATGTTAAAGTCAAAAGATATGGAGAATAGATTTCCTCTGTTCACGGCTATCCATCGAATTTGCATTGGTGAGATTAAACCGTCGGAACTTATCGACTGCATACGCAACCATCCGGAACACATGTAAGCTCATTTGTCACCATTATAATTCAGGGCGGTTTAGTTTAAACTTGGAACCCTTTAGAACAATTTAACTAGTGCAATAGGGATCTTAATTCACTTGCCATAGAAGTATTGTTCTCAGTTAACTAATTACGTCTACAATTGTGCGAATACCGAATACTCGGTACAGTATCGAAATATGCAGTGCTTGTTTCGAGTTTTTTATTAGTTGACCAAACAATTCAATTTACTGTGCACGCCAATATTACCCGCCTCTGGTCGCGATAGTACAACCGGATTGTTAATGTTATATTGTTAAAAAAAATGGTTGATTATATGTTGTGAACGGAAGAGGCGCGTGTAAGTTATTGAGAACCGGAAATGTTATATTATCAATATGTATAAACATGTACATATTTGTATATAGTTAATTCCACCTGGTTAAACGGGTCGAGATCAACCGTGATCGCAAATCGCACAGTATGTAAACTTTTAAAAAGCCACATTGATTTCGCAACAGCACAGTACTTATATTTTCCATCAAAGATATTTTTCCCTTTGAGTCGTAGAAAGGCAAATCCTTGCATTTAAATTTTTACTTCCGGGCGGCAAGTAAATGTAAAATATCAATAAAAAGGCCTTGATGGTTTTTTTTCCATAAACGCACAGTACGTACATCTATATTGAAACTCAATTTCCGATGATCCGATATCCACAGGCAATTTCATTTCAGTTAAGCCCATTTTTTGAATATTTCCCAAGTGTTAATTTTCATTGCTACGTGTGTGGAGACGGAAAGAACAACCTGCAATGCAAGGCAGTTGAAGTATTTGTCCCATCTACCTCTCGTGTAGTCCTAATGCGTTTTGTTCATTGTGACCAAACCCTCTCTCAACGACTAACATGATTTTACGAATACACTACAGAAGTGTTAACCCTGTGTTCAAACAAGGACGTGATAGTTAAGATAAGGAGAGAAAGACGATACAACGGAGTCTATTTTACTGGAAATTTTATTTTTCCTGTTATGCGAAATAAAGAGTTTAAGTAAATCTATCTTATACAATATCTCGTTTATTGTACAGTTCATTATAAATTATTATCTGTTGAAAATGGAAAAATGATTATGGATTATGTAATTGTGACGTTTCGAAATATATAAATATGATTTGTTACCACAACCAACACCGTTTGGCTAAAACTTATGCTTGTCCTTTATCCTTGAGCGTGTGTGACGTCCGAACTAATAATTGTACGTAATTTTCCTTTTCGACTATCCCTAAATTAATACTTCCACTCTGTCCTATGGCAATGCCAAGAGTCTCATAGCAGTTAACCAATTGTGTACGGAAAATGTACAAATCTGTCCTATCCTAGGATATTATATACAGGCATAATAAATAAGGTGATTTAACTTTCTTCACTTCGAATTTAGGGACGATGACATTAACGCACCAGCGCCCGAGGTACCGCCACCGAAGTGCCATCTATGAAGACCGTTTTCGAGGCCAACAACGAAACAACTTCGTCTACACGAATTTGACCTTTTTTGTGCGAATGTACTTGCCATACGTATATAAGAACTGTCTACTTTTCGTAAGGGATACATCGCAATGGATGTACTTAAATTAAGCTATGAAATCTTTTATACTGGTATACCTTTTTTTAAATTTTATATATAATTGTTATATCAAGAGGCGATATTAGTATTTTCTATCCCAGTAAATTTACTGAAACGTCGTACGCGCAGTTTGTACGAGCATCATTGTAAACTAACACAAAAACTAAGCGGTGAGGAATGATTGTATATGACCCCTACATATCCCGAATCACATAAGTTACTTGCGGCTCCTTCCACGACGGTAGTGACGTAACAAGTCAATTAGTCGATTTATAAACCAAAATGTGACTCCTATTAAGGAGTTTCAAGTTCAGGGTCGTGGATACATCAGCGGCACGACCTTTGCAGTGCATTAACTGTGTATTATCAAACTACTGCTAATTTTATCGCACAATCTGGCTGGCGTTCATGATTGCGCTCGCACTGGCCTTGCTCCAGCATTTGCGCGCCAACCGTTAGAAAATAATCTGCGATCGGTCCTAAGGTCAATGAAGGCTGAAGTGAGTTTGTCAGCCGGTCGGTGAGCCAGTCAATCGCACCCCGTCGCCAGAAAGTAAACGGAACCCTCCCCGACTAACGCTCGAGTGCTGAAGAAAACCGCGGGGAGCACCAAGTCGTGTTACTTAGATACTGACACTTTGCTGTGCACGATACGAGTTCAGTCATGACTACCGAGGGAAAGAAGAGAATATGCATCGTCGGAAGTGGCAATTGGTAAGTATAATTAAAGTTTAACGACGATCCGGAATGTAAGATTTAACCGCATCAATTCTACCGAAGCAATCGTTTTATTATACGAACCTTTAACTCAAAGGTTCTTGTAACCTTATCCAAATTTTGCAAACCACTGACAAAAGTGACTTGGTGCCGTGCTGAACAGTTCACGCGGATATGTACCATTTACATAATCAGCGGAATAAATTCATCCGAGACTGTGCAACCGCGTCCATTTTGCCAGCGCGTTTAGTGTCGCGTTCTCCTGCTATCTGTTAATGTCTGTTTTTTATATAAATAAAGATAGCTCGGTACTTACCCTCCTGATATGGAAGGCTAGGAAGAAAACGTACTGCAAGCTGTCACCATGCGAAACTATCCATCTCGAATCGAAATATGGCGGGCAAAAAAATCGTATCGATGCTTGCGAGTCTCCGACAAGGAACATCCTTCCGAGGATTAAATATAATCGTAGAGAAATAAGTTCGAAATCAAGAGACGAATATGTCTATCTAGTTCAGTACTTGTGATATATGAAACCGGCAGAGAAACCCAAGGCTGTCAAGCCTGCTATTCTTACACCTAGAAACTCCGAGAGGCTTGGTACGGCGGCTACTTACCTTCGACTGAAATTTCTTTGTTGACAAAAAGTTTTCTCACTTAAGTATTCGCTTCTTGTGATGTGACGGTACGCATACATTCCATCAAACTACTTACTTATACTTCATGTAGACGCATCGCACAGTCAAGCAGACAGTCTTCGCGTTCCAACTAGAATCGCATGTGAATTTACATATATACATCGGTAGATTGAATTTACATATACATTCTGCGGTTGCAAATGATATCTCCTAAACAGTAAGATCAGCCTCACGACTTTCAGTCCGTATCGCCTCCAACAAGGACACGTCAATCAAACAGTAGTATGCAACAAAGCAAATAAGAATATATATATATTCCAGCCCGACGGTTTTCGATTATGCATGCAGTTCTTGCCTTTTCTAACACAATTCTCATGACTTTCAGGGGCTCGGCGATCGCAAAGATCGTGGGCGCCAATGCCATGAAGTATAATAACAAATTTGAGATGCGGGTGACGATGTACGTTTACGAGGAAATAGTGAACGGACAGAAACTCACCGAGATCATCAACAATCTCCATGAGAATGTCAAGTATCTACCGGGCCACAAGATTCCAGAGAATGTCGTGAGTATTACTCATTTAAGTGGTAATTTTATTGAGAAAGTTCGTATAAACATCGAATCACAATTGTACAATAAATACAATATAGGGGCGAAATTAGAAATAAGTTGATTAGTAGAAATGACATCAAGATGCATTAATAATGTGTTCAGTAATCGGTAGTGGTCCGCACGTAGACCTTTCCTGAGGGCATCGTGACCTTGCTCACGCCACCGGGGAAGAGTTTAGGCAGCTCCTCGTCCTTCACGGTTGGCAAGATCATCACCTTCTCGCCGGGCTATAATCACAAATGTTTTCATCATTACTTTAGCGCGTGTTCAATCAGAAACTGATGACCGAGACTGCTAACTCGGCATAAACTTAGAGAATCACGTTATACAATCATGTAGAACCATCCATCAAGAGAAAAGAGAAAAAAGTTGTACTCACCACCCAATTGGCCGGGGTCGCAATCTGGGGCTTCCTATCAACGAGCTGGAGAGAATCAATGACGCGCAGGATCTCACTAAAAAAAGATAGCAGTGTGTTGAGATTTCATTATCTTTACATATCGCGTAGACAACCCACCCACTTTATCAAAGTGAACACTTGAGTGACTTACTCGACATTGCGACCAGTGGATGTTGGGTATTGCATCGAGAGGCGGAGTCGGTGGTCAGGGCTGATGATGTACAAGGAACGGACAGTCTGAGCGGTTTCTGGGTCATCTTTGCTCTGCTCGTCGATCATGTCCAAATTTACAGCCAAGGTCCGGTCGTGATCGGCAATGATCGGATAAGGGAATGCCCCGGGAATGTCTTGGCAGTAGGACTTGATGTCCTGAATCAAAGAATGATTGTCTTCTTAAAGTTATACTCAATGGCAGTCTTTGTACTTTTATCCGAATGGTCTGAAACTTACGTTGACCCAGTCAACATGGTCCTTCAGTTTGTCCACGGAATGAGCCAGGAGTTTTACATTTCGGCGCTCGAAATGGGGCTGGTGAACAGCAATGCGGCCCAATTCGGTTGTGCAGACCGGAGTAAAGTCGGCGGGATGGGAGAAAAGAACGACCCAGCTGGAAAATGAGACGAATAGGAGTATGAATAAGCGCAGAGAACACGGGGATCGAGAACCCGCCCAAGTAGATTATTAGGCTCCCGTAGGAATGCCACAGTGCATAGCAGACATTTTATTCATTACGTGCATTTTGGCACGGCGATAACGGTGCCAAGGGTAGTATTACCAGAAGTTGCAACAAATAGCTATTTAGGCTCATGGTCGGCATAAGTAAAAAGCCTCATGCAACAAAGTGGCACATAATTCGCACAGCACTGTTCGAACTGTTTTTAACTGCTACAGCTAACGAAAACTTGAGAATGCGGATAAAAACGTGCTTTTCTTCCGTATACTATCGAATCATTACCGCACATATAAGTTTTCGAAACCTGTTTGATCACTCGATATATCATACATTCACTGAGCCGCACAAATGTGTATAAAGGAATTATATATACCTGACCGTTTCAATAGATTCACACAACTATTAATTTCTAGAAACACAATCACTGTCGAAGCAAACGAATCGTCCGGTGCTGGGGTTTGCTAGCACTTTTATAGATCTAATTCGTTATTCGCTCGATGAGTAAGATGAAAGTACTTACGAATTTCCTTGCCACTCATAGAAGTCAATGGGACCCTGAGTGGTTTCGGCCTTGAAGTTCGGGACTATTGAGTTCAGCCTCATTTTCGTAGAGTGAGATTAACTCGTCTGGACTGGACTGGTTGAGAGTCGGAGTGTGCTTCTAGAAAGCGCGGAGCGAACTGCTGCTACTGCTACTGCTACTGGCTGCAACGTTCTCGAATTACTTGCCGATAGCTGGTGGAGGCGTGACTTATATAGGAATCCCGTCCTAGATAATGCTCGTGCAATTCGGTGTCCGTCCGGTTGCTCTCCACTAATATGAAACCGTGTGGTGCTGTTTGTCCGGGGCGATTTCGATCTGGCATCTACTGATACTGATAGGAACCCCCGTATCAGCGGAGCAGGAGCTTACGAGCGATTAGAGCACTTTTCATCATCATCTCCTCTGTACCTCTGTCCTCTATTGAAAAGTTGACCGGAACTTCCGCGGCAGGTGTTATCTTAACGAAATCCACCAGTACTTGTCTCCTCTCGAAGAGGAAGAGGCTTCTTGGCCTCTGCAACGGGGTTTCATCATTCTCCGATTAAGAATGCGTACACCCGGATGCTGATAGGGGGCTGGAATAAATGAGCTTACATTACTTAAATCACCGTTTCTACTATTTTAATTACCGGTTGTACATCTATTAGGTTGACGCAGTGGAACTAGCAGCTCAACGGCTAAGAACCGCTGGAACTAATGGGAGACGTTTATTCAATGATTATTGTAGGAAGGCTGACAATTGTTTCTAATAAAATGTCGACAATTGAAACAACTGGAAAATTGTCTCGACCGTTCCCTGGATCCTAGATGTATTCAACTTGTGGGCGCAGTATATTCTTTATAATCTCGGCTGCATAATTTCTAGGTCGCCGTTCCCGATGTCGTCGAAGCCGCGAAAGACGCGGACATCCTCATTTTCGTGATTCCGCATCAATTTATTCCGACACTCTGCAGCGCACTCCTCGGCAAAATCAAGCCGACTGCAGTTGGACTGTCATTGATCAAGGTAAGCCGAAGCGCCGGTACTGGCAGGTGCTAAAAAAAGTCTTGTTGACCGTACGGTTTAATGACATGCTCCCAATTTACATCAAGGGCTTTGATCGAGGGGACGGCACGAACATTGAACTCATTTCGAAGTTGGTCGAGAAGCATTTGAAAATTCCATGCTATGTGCTGATGGGCGCCAATTTGGCGAATGAGGTGGCCGAGGAGAAGTTCTGCGAGACTACTATCGGTAATCTTTCCAAGTGTATTTGCCAGTCCACTAAACACCAAAATAAGATACACCCAATAAAATCGTATACGGTGATTTAACCGAATTTACGTGTTTCGTCGGCGGTAAAATCAGACAAAGAAATGATCTTTATTTAAGTTCATCGTGCATGAAACTTCTAATGTGAGAAATGTATAGTGTGGCTGCGCATTCACTGGTCAGACCGACAAGAGCGCACGTGTGAGGGTACTTTAATAGGCTATCTCTCGCGTGTTATTCATATATTTTAAGTGTGCTTACACACTGGAGCTTCTTTTGATTGGGCTTGATCGACAATGGAGATACTATTTAATAGTACCAGATTGTCGTATTTGGATACGATTAATCAATCAGTCATAAAATCTGCTAGAAGGTATCACTGCCAAATCGTTTGGCGTTGCCGGCATTGCTTCACTTATTAGTTCACCCTGTTTCTTTGCTTCTTCCATTCGCACACAATGCATCACAATGAATTGCATCACGCGAAAGTAACCACCGCAATTAAAAAATAGAGCTATGAGTCTTCCAGCGATATTGATGCTCTGCAGAGATTCCTCCGTCTGCTCGTGTTGTTGTGTATTGTTTGTACCATGTTTGCTTTATACGTCCAGAAAAAAGCATAATCGAGAAAGCACGTGGTTTGCTTACGTCCGAGCACCGGTTACTTAGATACGTATTCGAACCTTCTGATAACATTTAGAAAGCGTGAATAGTCATCTCTTTGGAAATAATTTTATCGTAGTTTCGTCGGGAATATGGTCGATTAGGATATCTTGGATGATGATATGTTCGACAAACGTTAAATACAAGACAGCATAGAGATTAACTATTACAATTTACTCGACAGGTTGCAAGGATAAACGTTTGGCCCCTGTATTGAGGGACCTTATTCAAACTCCGAATTTCAGAGTAGTTGTCGTGGAGGACTCCGAGACCGTCGAAGTGTGCGGTGCCCTCAAGGCAAGTCCAATAAATTCCTGGCTCTTTCTCCTCTCAGTTTTTTGCTTGTAGGCCTTCATATTAACATGTGTTCGCTCATTTCAGAATGTTGTGGCTTGCGCGGCCGGTTTTGTCGATGGAATGGGATTAGGCGACAACACTAAGGCCGCTGTCATTCGATTAGGCCTGATGGAAATGGTCAAGTTCGTGGACACATTCTTCCCCGGCTCCAAACTCGCTACCTTCTTCGAGAGTTGTGGTGTAGCCGACTTAATTACCACTTGTTACGGTGGCAGGAACCGCCGTGTCTGCGAGCAATTCGTTAAGTCGGGCAAGGTTCGTGCACGAAATTTCAATGTTGCAAGGCCAAGATCACAACACAATTTTCAACTACTGGTATACCCTCTGTAACGATAGACCATCAGACAACTGGAGGAGGAATTATTGGGTGGTCAGAAATTGCAAGGACCTGCTACAGCCGACGAAGTTTACGGAATGCTTAATGCTCGCAAGGTGACAGAGAAATTCCCGCTATTCACGGCTGTACATCGCATTTGCACGGACCAAATAAGACCTGCGGATATGTTGGACCAAATTCGCAATCACCCAGAACATGTGTAAGTATAAATATATAGGGTGTGGTTATTCCTGAATATAATTCATCGCTTACTTCCTGAGTACTAACATTAAACTATACTAACAGCCCACTTTCATTAATGGCATTAATATAACGTGATTGGCATTACCCTGTGTATTAATGTTTTCATAGATTTGCCCCAAAAACCATGTATATGTACTAACCAATTAACATGAAGCATCGAATACATCGTACTAAATAACTCCCGACACTGGGGCCTTAGGACCCGCTACTGCAAGTGAAAACTAACTTACCTACACCGTTAATGATAGTTTGGTATGAAAGAATTTAACGCCCCACTTTTTTTAGGATGAGACTGGAAGGAGTTGAACAATAAGAAACGAATATCGGAACATATAAAATCTAGGATGAACTCTTCTGTACATAACTTACTTTAGAAGTGTAATACCAGGGACTACGCAATTTCAACTTATGCAATGGTGGTATAAGTGCCAAGTCTTCATAAGTGCAATAAAATTGGAAGATTGTTATATAATTGTTACATAAATCTGTACCGTTTATTTTTAAAATATATGACGATTTTTTGTCCACCCACCTGCATTATCATAAAATCTATATTCTGCATGATTATGCAACTGTAGAGAAAACAACACTCCAAAAAATGTTATTAGGTTGGAAAAGAATAGACCACCACATTTTTTATGATTTCTATAGAGTAACAATATCTATTCTAACTTTGCAAGTATAATTACATTTATTTACAATATCATGGCAATACAATAATTTCTGCTATTATTTCTTGTCTTTAGGATTTGCTGCCTGTTGGCAACAGCCACCCTTTCTCCTTTCAAAATGTTTCTCTGTAGGGCCTGTATATGATTCATTATCCATTAAAGTGTCCGGCCTGACACGAAGTTCTAAAACATTAAGAAAATTATCATTCAAATAAAGCATCTTTATACTATACTTTATATTAAATGTTTAGTTTAAAAGGATTACCATACGTTCCAGCCTCACTTTCAACTGCCTGAATTACAGTAGTTCTCACTTCGTGTTCCACTTCTTGAGCAAATTTGTTCAACTGAAATACAACAAAGTTATAGAATATACCGTAAAACTACTAGCTTTGTAAGAATGCAATGCCTTCTATTTTACCTCTTCAATTGCAGCAGAATTAGTTACACTTTTGTATTTCTTGTATTCTTCATTTATCTTGTTCCTCACAGCTAGATAGTATTTCATAAAAAAGTTAAACAATCATGATATGACTATTAAAATGCCATTTCAGTTGTACCTGCTAATGCATATTCGTCATCCTTAAACGTTGCTAACCTTGTGCGATGCAGTTGCTTAAAGACATGCAATACCTGCAATACATGAGAAACATGTGACACGTATAAACACTAGCAATATACTAAACTGTAAAAAGACTTTACTGTGCATGACAGCAATTACTAAAGCAACAAACAAAGTCAAACTGAACTTAGTAACACGATTATTGCTTTTGACAGTCAGCAATTCGTTCATGTTAGTGTATTAACTGTATTTCAAGAGGAGCAAACCCCAAGCTCATTGTTTTGAGAGAAGAGATGCAACACTCAACACACTCATCTCTATTTGCACAGTATAGAAAATGTACAAGAAGAAGACTGTAAAACTTCGAATTACTTCTCGACGAAGCGTGTCACCCATTTTACAATTAGATTGGATCTTGCAAACAGCAAGCGGTTTGTAGTTTTTAACTTCAGTAAAACTACTGAAAGAACAGGTACGGCAAGTGTTACTGTGGGTAAGGCAGGCGAGTAAATAACTTATTGACAGAAACAAGTAGCACCATCTAATTTAGCACAGTCGAACTGCTTCGCCTCGTGTTGAGCTATACCGAATGTTTTTTTATTGCCGGAAATAGACTTCGATGGTTTGACAGTCCTCCCAACCAAAAGATATATTTGGGATGTATCAGTTTATATGTGTATGCATTCATGCATACGTCATCCAACGTCATGACGATTTCCAGATAAAGGAACATCAATTATAATGATATGTTTAGCTTTATTGTGTTAATGATTAATTCTTATAATGCTCTCGGAGAGTATAGTGCTCGACAATGCGTATACATAAATAGAATAAATGCAACTATCTAGTTATCTATCGAAAGAATTCGCTGCCGCACTGCACACGCTGCGGATAGATATCACGTCAGTAGCTGTAGATACACATGTGTGAGTTTTATGTGCCTATACAGGGTGATTAAGGAATACCCACGCACCCACCACCCGAAGTTGTAAGCTCCCACATAAGACACCTAACACAGATTCAACGTCCCCAGGATCTGAGAATGCACTACATTCTCTTCAATTCTATTTTCGTCCTCTTGAAATACTTTCAGGATTATCCACTACAAAACATATTTTAATCATATATATAACGCATGTGGGGATGCAACCAATAAACACCCAGTATATCGCCGTGAGCATCATAGCGTCAGAGTCGTCAGAATCCGCAGTGTATGCGTGCACCAGCAACGTCCGTACAATTCTCCCCTGTTCGAGCGTGTCTGCGTCATATCTAAAATTTTCGGCAGTATTTTCTGCATGCGACAAAATCAAAGTGGGGTCGCGAACTTCCGCCTGAAAAGGGTATTGAAGTCAGATCAAGTACTCGGACTGAGATTCTCCTGCTGTTGAGAAGACGAAGAGCACAGAGAGTGCACCTCGCTTCTCTGACTGCATATTATCATCGACCGTGGTGAGGAAGCAGTTTTCGAGAATATAACACATTGGTAATCAATCGGGGAGCAGTGGACACCGGAAAAATAGCGTATATAACGCGGGACGACATGCCAGACAGCGGGGCAGTATATCAACCCACGACAGTGGGTTACACGTATGATAGCGGGGGCGATGGTGCCGGAGGTACCAGTGGCTTTAGGAGCGGATTCTGGAGGATTGTAAACAGGCACAAACTTAGCTCGAGAAAATGGCTCGAATGGGTGTTGCTCTCAGTTGCATTATGCTTTTTCGTCGCTGGTTTGACGACGATGTTAGTCAGCTTAGTATCGGCGGACGATGCATCGGAAGAGAAAAAAACAGAGGTAACAGCGACTTTCTTGCTCCAGCTTTGCTTCTTACAAAGATTCAATGTTTCTTTTTGCATATTTTAAACATACATATTGATAGTTTTCTTTATCTTAATAACATTAGGGAGAGTGCATACATACTTGTTTACTACTTTAATTGAACAATTGATTATAGATCAAAGTTGATGGTCAGTCAACACCAGTGAGTACAGATGTAGAAGAACATGTGGATGAAGCTGCAAAAAGTTCTATAGCATTAGGCGCTGGTATGATGTTAATTGGGCTTCTACTAGGCTTTGTGTGGGCATGGCTCTGCTTCTTCCGCCGAAGCAAATCACCCAGGTCTGGGATGGCAGGGGGAAGTGGTCAGGTAAGGAAGATTTATCGCAGTGAACTTTTTAAGTTTTACTTTTTGGTTTACCGGAAGCCATCTGCTCTCTGGTATGCACGTTCGTTTATTTATATTATGTACGCGTTGCTATGAGGAAAGATGTTGGGCGGTTTGAATCCATCAACTGACTTGCTGGTGGGTTCCACTTCGCAGTACGGGCCAGTACTTACGGAGTTGCCGAGTCATTTGAAATTAAAACAAACAAGCTCCCACGACACACCAGCAGTAACCCTTTCCGACCAAGAGGAAGAAACCCGCACCCTCATGCAGGACTCTAACATCCCTCCAACAGTCACTGTCGGCCCTAATACTATCGCTAATCAGATTCCCGGCTGAGTACAAAGAAGGTTTAACGCACTGGTGCGTAGTAACGAAAAATGGCACGGACATTATTTTGATTTTATAAATCTTGTCCACAAACCGCGGCAACCCCGCCACGATTTCGGCCTTCGTGTCATTTGTGCGTATTCCCTCCAAATAGGACATAAAACTTTCCCCGAGATATCTATTTTTCACTAACGTCTGTTTTATAAGTTTTCATTTATCGCTAATGACGAATGATTTTTACTATTCCGACGTTTTCGTAATTATATGTATGTTTTATATGTATATGTCAGTGGCACAAGCATCGACATAATCGATCTCATTTATAGCATTATCATGAAACCCTTAATTCTCTCTTTCCTTTTACCCATGCATTCCTCCTCTCCGTCCATTATCATTAATAATGTATTTGATCAGCATTGAATCCAGACTAAAAACATCATATATTTCAATTATATCGCCGTTTCGTAAATGTATAGCTCATCATACTATTTTCCTTAAGATTTCGCTCAAAGTCAAGATGTGTTGTGACAGTATCATTTTACTAACACAAAAAAAGCATGTAATGCTTACAAATTAACAATATTTCATAATATTCTGGATAAATTGGGGATGCTGACAGCATTAAGTGTGACTGACAATATATAAGATACAAATTTACTTGCCGCGATCCATACCAATCTAATTCGTTAAATACTGTGCTAATAGTAAATAACGAGGCATGTATATATTAAACTAAACGTGTGAATGGTGAACACAAAACCGGTACGAATATATTTAGCAGTGTCGAAGATCCACTGCAGAATCTTTATTATATTATTTTAGACTTTTATACTTTTTTTATACAACTGCAATGCGAATTGCAGGAATTTTGTTATTTGGTTTTACCTTTTAAGCTTTGTAACCCTCTTTAAAAAAGTTTTTATATAAGCCGAATCATTTTATTGTGTATAATGCTGTGTTACTAATAAATAGATACAACGTGTTGGAAAACGTCTGGATTCAATGCTACTTTAGAAGAGTATTATATTTTAATAACCTTATTTTTTAATCAACTTGTGTGACGTATACTAGATTAGTTATTGATTTGCGAATTGATTTATGTAACTGTTATCAGATTAATAAAAAGAATAAACTAATAAAAATCCAACGGGATACCTATACCCAATATGACTTATTCTTTCATAAAGTTCCCGCCGTTTAATAATGGCATCAATTAGGCCATTCAACAATACGCTGGTGTCGGATATGTCGGGCGCATGCGCATAACTGTTGGATTGTCGGCCCAGTGTTGGGCATGAAATGTATCTTGATGTAGCATTAACGTCTTTTTTTCAACAATAACTGACGTCCTTCAATGGCATGTGTGGAACTGGACTGGACACTTGCGGTATTCGGAATGATTCGGAATTCGCAATGCATTTAAAAAGGCGGGGAGGGTTATGTTGAGTTCGAAAACTTCAAGAAAATTCGTGCATTGCTGGTCAACAAAAACCGAATATCAAATATTTGTTTCTGTAATAACTCATTACTGTCAATTGCCAAAAAATGAGTAAAAGATTAAAGTTCGAGGCTTTGGCATCAACAAGGTGCTTACGATCACGAAAGCAAGGAAATACGAATACTTTGGCCTCGGAATCTTCTACATATTTTACTACTGAAAACAACCCACCAGATGCACCAGATGAACAACAGAAACCCCAAAGAAAGAAGAGAACGCCAATTAAAATCAAATGTGATGACGCAGATGACAGTGGCAGAGTAATCCGTAGAAAAGCCAAAGCTGAAAGTGATGGCAATGAATCCCATTTGAGTCAAGTTCAAACTCAAAGTAAAACCGAAAAACTCGATCCGGGGGTGAAAGAGCCGAGAAAGTCTCCAAAAAAAGAACGATTCCTAGAAATTGTAAAAGAAAATTTAACCGATAGCATAAAACTAGAAAGCGGTAACTGCATGAAGCAAAATACATGGTCACCACCAAACTGGGAGATCATATTAAAAAATATTCGGGAAATGCGTAAATATCAAACAGCACCAGTTGATGACATGGGCTGCCACAAATGTGCAGATCCTAATGCTTCTGCCAAGGTTTCTAGATATCAGTCGCTTGTTGCATTGATGCTAAGTAGCCAAACCAAAGATCAGGTCACCCATGCAGCTATGCAGCGGCTGAATGCACATGGGTGCACACCAGAATCTTTGTTAAATACTTCTGACAGTGCCCTTGGAGAGCTCATATATCCAGTGGGATTTTGGAAAGTATGGACATTATCCTTCAAATGTAGATTTTTATTAAAGATATGAACTAAAGATTGATCTTTTTAGAGGAAAGTTGAATACATCAAGAAGGCGTCACAGATTTTGATTACCAAATATGATGGAGATATCCCTAGGACTGTGGCAGGGTTGTGTGATCTGCCAGGAGTTGGCCCAAAAATGGCCCATATTTGTATGCAAGTTGCATGGGGTGAAGTATCTGGTATTGGTATAGATACTCATGTTCACCGTATAAGTAACAGACTTGGTTGGGTAAAAAAACCTACGAAAGTACCTGAAGAAACTAGGAAAGCTCTTGAAGACTGGCTTCCTAAAAGCTTATGGAAGGAAATCAATCATCTTCTGGTTGGCTTTGGTCAGGAAATTTGTTTACCCAGATTTCCAAAATGTGGAGAGTGCTTGAATAAAGCTATTTGTCCATTTTCGAAGACAAATAAGCAAGGAGGGAAATGAATAACCATTAAGGCTTGATATAAATTGTATTTATTTATAAGCATTGATATAAAAAAACCTTACAATTAATTTATCGGTGTTGCCTCTTGCTTAACTTTGCCTTAAACTTTTCTTTCATCTTTAATTTTCGCATGCTTTCTTTCTTATTCTTTTGACGTTCTATTTTCTGCTTTTGCTGAAATGCTTTGCTTTTCTTCACTTGCTTTAAGGCAGCTTGTTTCATAACACGTTTCAAGTCCTTTTTAGTTTGAAGTTGTACTTCTTTTGGGGGTTTTTTCTTTTGCTTTTCTGTTCCTTGGTTTAATGACATCCCCTGAATCTCATCAGGAGATACTTTTTCTTCATCTGATGGTTCATCTTCATTAGGTTCATCAGAATCACAATTACCTTTATTGTCTCCTATTAATGTATTTCCTTCATCCAAATCTCCAACATTCACTTCCAAAATACTGACTGTGTGTCCTTCTGTCTCATATTCATGTTGAGAAAGTAATTGTTCTAATTCTGGTACATCACGACTGGACACCAATTTCTTATATCGCTCACGCGCCTGGTATGAACAAAATCTAGTTGGTAAAAACGATGTGACTTATTAATATACAGAACACTTACATCGAGTTTAATGCGTTTACGCTCCTCTTTGAGCTGCTTCTGCAAGTCTTCTTGCGCCTTTTTTTTTCGTTGCAATTTTCTCTTATGGAAACCACCCAAGAAGTCCCTACAAGAAAAAAATCACAGGTAAAATGGGGTTTTCGTGAAAAATCATATGAAGTCTGTTAGACCGTAACTTTAATAATCACCGTCGCTTTTGCTCGTCAAAGACCAGAGTCACCTTTCTACGTCTTTTCGGCTGTCCCGGTTTTCTGTCGACATTGAGCAATCGCGGTTGACCCTTTACTTTTGCACGTGGCGCCATGGCCATGTGCACCAGGTTATATTTACGTTGTTGGGTGAGGGTGGTTTATATTTACTGCAATTAGAGCTACTGTGCAGGTTGTGTGTTGCTCACGCAACGAGCAGACTGGAGCAGACCAATAACGAATCAGCGATTGTGCTTCACTACTTTCTGCTTTCCACCAATCGGAAGCAATCACTACCAATCACGGATCACCATGAAAAATCACCGTGATTGAGAAGTGAGAGTGTGAGTGAATGCACGAGTAGCAGTTCTCGCTACTCACCTGTGCCTATAGTTAAGGTTAGGCTCTGGAACGTGTCAGTTTCACCTGTCTCGTAGATATTTCATCTACTGGTGCGGAACTACCTCACGGGATATAATATATTGAAAATATGAGTGTAAGTGTTCTACAAAATTGCTATACTACACACACGATGAGGTTTTAATTCAGCTTACTTCTAAAAAATGTAGACGCAATTACGTTTTCACGTATGGAGTGTTTTACTCCGTAAATGTGTTGAGGCATGACGACGAGAAATCCACCATACTTCATTATACACAATGTTTTGCAGACGAAGAAGGGCAAAGCAGCAACGAAGGGGGCGAAGCAAATTGTGGAGGAAAATAGCTCAACCCTTAAATTTTACCGAAACATGATTCTTATAGCAGCCGGCGTATACCTTGTCACAACAACGCTACTTTTTGAATTCACCAGTTTAGCAATTGTAAGTTTCGTACAGTGAATTTGTAGAACTGTTCGAAGAATGCTAAATGTCTGGCTAGAGTGTTTCTATGCTTTCGGTGCATTGTCCTTATTTATCTTGTGTAATTCTTGACAATTTGTCAAATATAAATTACACCTAATTCGCATTCCAGTCATAGTACTGATAGCTGTATCTATTGTAGCTATTGATTTTGCTCCAATAGATAGTGACCTTTTTATAGTGAATATTATATTATAATTACAGACTTTAACAATATTTTCTGGAATTGTGTATATAGGAAGCTACCAATTTATGACATACATAGCTCATGCCACTTATTCAGAATCCGGGCAACTCTTAGATTCTGGTGTTGATCTTAACATGGAAGGTGGCATTGCAGAGTAAGTATAACATTGGAGATCATGAGCTACTTACACTTGTACAAGATTGAGAAATTATTCTTTCATTGGATTCCAGACACGTCAAGGACCTGATTATTTTGACATCAGGAACACAAACCTTGTCACTTGCATCAAATTACTTCTGGCTACTGTTATTATTGGTAAAAATTGATACAAATTCTTTTACTTCTTTATTTACAGTTCCTTAAGGTAACAGTTGCATATATGTCAAAATTGTCAAAGAGTTGAGCACATTGTATTATAACAGGCACCACTAAATGGATGCTGGATACTTTGGAGGCAAGTATTAGCTCCATGGTTCTTTGCACCAGCTCCAGAACAACCAGAGATTAGCGAGAAGAAGCAACGAAAGCTTGAAAGAAAGATGGCCAGGCGATATTAACCATATTAGGTCTTAGGAAGAAAACCATTTACTAAGTGGCAATTACACTGAAACTGTCGGACATTGGAGAACAAAAAGAGGGCTAGCGGATTTTTATGTTGCCAACAAGTTTATACTAATTATTCCATCCGTATGGTGCATGCTGATTTTTTGAAGTTTCATACATTGGAATAAACCATATTGTATTTTTAAACCAATGCTAGTGTGTTAAGACCATTCACAAGGTGTTAATGAAATACATATATTTTGGCCAGCATTTCATAGATACTATGGTTCAGGAATGATTAGCTTTTGACAAACGTCAATCTCTTAATTTTCCTATTGGACTATAGAAATGGAATCATGCCCAATGACTTAACTAGATTCAGGATCAAGACCTTTTCTTTTCCTGTAGTTATATTCCGAGTGATATCCAGGTGGATGGTTATGATCATGCACCCCTGTTGGCATGAACCTTTCTGCAATTACGGCGCATTTACCTTTACAACCGCGATGTTGTTCCGCACACCGATAATGCGATCGGTTCAATCCTTCAGAGCGCGATGTCAAATTGTACACATATCCCTCGTGGACTAGCTGCGGTTTACCTCGGGCAGATAATCTATACGTCACAGGTTCTATTGCTGTAAAACCAGTGACAATAAAAATCCCCTTTTCTTCCAAAACTGTTCACAATAATGAGGCTAATTAAATGCTGGAATTCGTACGTTACACACCTGCTTCCTCATTGTTCTTTTCACAAGGGCCTTCATTGCTCACATCGGGAGAACTGAAATCTGAAAAACTTCTAGTATTCTCAGTCTCCCAAGGCTGATGGGATTCGTCATTGGATAACATTGCATCCTCTTCCTCTACAAGTGTTTCTGAGATCTTAGAAGAATTTTTGCAGCTTTCCGGTGTTGCTGCATCTTTCTTTCTCTTGAGATTCCTCTTTGGAATTTCGTGGCTTTCTGCTTGCTGTTCGGGTGAATCAGTTTCCTTCCCATGCTCATTGATTGAACCTTGCGATGGAGTTGTTTCGCTTTCTGAAAAGGCTATATCACTAGCAAGTCCTTTTATCTGCAATGTTTGCGCAACTTTAAGGAATGTGGATAGATCCTCTTGTTTTATACTAATTTCTCCTTGGTACATAAATTTAAGTAACGACTCCACTTCTTCATATTTCATATCCTTCAGAATAATAACTGGATGTTGGCAAGGATTTTCCTAAAATTCATACTTTGCAATTTTGAATTGAGTTCAGCAATACTTGGACAGTTAAAGGGATTATGATCCTTGGTGACCTTACCTTAAATATATTTTTAAAGTATGGACTGCAGACAGATAGCACTAATTTGTGTGCTTGCACCAAATGACCTTCTACTGCTAATGTAACATCCACTAAATCATGCTCACTCAGATGAGACAAAAAACCCGAACTCAAGTTATTGGAAAAATTATTCCATCTTAACGAGAATCGGTCCGAGAGGCAAGGGTCTGTCATATCTTTGAATATGAAATCGAATTTCTATCGACCTTTTAATTGCCTTCCGATGCGCCTTATGATATCAATTACGAAAATGAGTCGTATATCGAATAAACGAAGCACAATTGAATATCAACTATGAACTAGGTATTGTCTGCATATCTAAACTATCGTTTCAGCTATGAATATAAACAAGTTCAAATATACCAGAGAAAACGTGAAATTTCCGTTTATTTTCCTCCCAATTGCTCTCAATGTAACAAATTCAGTTATCTAGGTAGGACAGTGTCTAGCAGACCGAAGTAAATACTATCTATATATGTGTGTACTTGTAGTACGTAATACACTGATGTCGTTATATATCAGTGAGTACGTAGTACTAGTACTACGTGAAGCACTACTCATGTGAGTTGTTGCTTTTCATGTTGGAGAATAATGACACTTGGATCAGGAGAGGAGTGTACTACATATGTACCACATGCATACTACGTCTGTAGCTATAGATATAGGTATGACCTGTATAATAGATGCACGTGTTTTCTACACACATACCACTGATATATTAACTTATATCAGAGAATCATCCTGCTTTTGTCAGCAGACGACAGGCACCTGTCCTGCCGGTATTATCGTTATCTCTGCTGTGGTCGGTATGTAGTTCGGAGCATTGCCGCGGGCACGACACTGACACCACCTACTGGTTTCTGATGGACATGGTTCGCTAGACGAATGAACGGAACTGATGATGAGCTTCTTGCTTCTTCCAAGCTGGCGAGTTCAAATCACTCACTGTCATTTTCACCGCTTTTTCAACAGTTATCAATTATAGAATTTCCGAATTCTTGAAATCGCTCTTTTCTCAGAAATATTGCTGCCATTTCTGTAAATGCAATTTTCTGAACTCCGCTGGTAATCTGTACTTATCTGCGGACCTAACCACTCTGTCCACTGTGTATTTTTTGGGCCACGTCAAAAGCGGTGACCGGTGCGTTAACCACAAGTGACAATTCAAGTAGTGCAAAAATGGTATGTCAGCCTTTATTAATGCACGATGATCAATGTGACCTATGCTATGCTGAAAGTTCAAGCGTTCCGATTTATTGCAGCTAAGACATGCTTTATAATACGTATACAAAATCAACCATTTCTCCCTCTTTTTAGGTGGAGATTGAGTCTATGACGAGATATATCTCTCCGATAAACCCTACAGTCTTTCCTGTATTGGCGATATTACTCCTGGGGATCGGAGTCTTTTTCACTGCCTGGTTCTTTGTCTATGAAGTTACTAGTACCAAGTTCACAAGAGATATATTTAAGGAATTATTAATTTCTCTAGTAGCTGCCCTTTTCTCCGGCTTCGGAGTTCTATTTCTCCTACTGTGCGTCGGGATTTATGTATAGGTATGGCGGCTTATTTACTTTTACCAGTTTCTCTTCAGTGTTCCAATGATAGTTTTAGAAATAACTTGCATCTATATGTTACAGAGCTATGCGGCACCAATTCACCTTCAGATTTCCACCATGTTCGAAGACTGCAAGGAGTTACAGGGACACATGTTTCCACTAAGATTTATGCATTCAGAAGTCATTTTTCTTATTGGAAACAAGAAATCATTATACAGAACAGCAGATTATTCATTATAAAAGGAAAAGATATTGCTGTACATTTCTTCACAACTTTTTACAATAATGGACCATAGTAGATTGTTTAAATCGGTAGTCAACAAACATCCACTCCATTTCCCAATACCTCTGTTGACCATTGGCAAGCGTTGCCGAACAATTACCAAATTGCTTCATCCATCTGTTGTGTAAAAGCTACAATTGTGTGCAATGATATAATATGAGCATCCTGGTTGGAACTTTCGAGTCTATTTCCGTCGAAACAAGAATCTCAGAATCGTTTTGGTTACACCGCCGCAGAATGTTTCCACTAGATTTATTTGATCGTATAGTTGATCATATAAAAGTGGGGGATAGAATCAAGTTCAGCCAGCAAGACCAGCCTTTTGACGGCAGCGTTGCATCAATGCTCTGAGCATAAATTGCCGTCGAGAAAGCTGCCGGACCTGTTTTAAGAAGGCATCCAAATCTAGGATTCCACAGCGTAAACCTTCGCCCAAATAATAAATTGCATCCTCCGTTGCTGCTTCTTCAGCAAACGCATTCAGCATCCTGGTAACAATGCAAAGTGACAATACAGGTGGCATTCGGGCCGAAATTTAAACAAATTTCCAAGATCTTCGCATAATTCATATCAACTCACTGCTTATAAAGTGGAGCGATAGTTGTAACAGCTTCGTCCACGTCAATCGATTGATTATCATTCAGCTTCGATATATCTTTTTCCAGTTCAGCTTCCTTATCCTGAAGTATTGTTATATTCTTCTCAAGTTCCAACTTTTCTTTCTTCAGTTTCTCGAATAGATCGCAGAGATGAGAAGATCCACTGGCAAGTTCCTGTTGCGTTCTCCGCAATGTTTCCAATTCAGCTTGCAACTGTGAAAACTGTTCCTTTAACCTCCTACGCAGTTTATCTTCTACTGCAGATAATAGAGAAGCTCTTATATGTTCTTCTGTAATTGTCCCGGAACCACCGCCGGAACTACCCGGAATGGTTGGTGACTGAAACGTGATTGAATTATATTAGATATACATATTAAGCGTATATAGATATCCACCAATAAGTTTCATATAGAGCATATTCTTACTGGTTGAGTTGATGGCGGATAAGGATAAGAGCCGCCGCTATAGTTTGGTGAGTAGCCGGTATTACCTTGCCCTCCGTAGGACCCATATCGTCCATACGGAAATGCAGGGTTGGCTGCTGGGGGATATGGTGGAAACGCAGCATTTTCACCCCTATACTGAGAATTCTGAGGATATGGCGGGAAACCGGAATTTGTCGGGTTCGCCCCGCCACCAGGAACAGGCATAAAAGCTAGATGGCAAATTCAATTGTATTCAAAATCAAATTAAGGATTTGCTAGTAATAATTGGGAGGAACATGAAATCCAGTGGTTCACTTACGCTGAACGGGATATGGAGTCCCACTTAGTTGTGTTTCACGATACCGTTTTGCATAGACTGGTGGTAGCTCACCAAATGTAACAAGCATTACTTGTATTAGACTTAGCAGGTCGGAATGATGCTGAAGATAAAGATTAAACGTATTATAAGAGTGTCCCATTTAAAGATCAAATGTTTCTATAATACATTTAAATCAAATAGTTCTTACTGGCAACCAATCGTGAAGGTATGGAAAATAAATTTTCCCATTGTGGTCAACATACATGCTGACCTTAATGTTCATGTCAGCGGTTGGTTTGACATAACAAATGGGTGCATTATTCGGATGAGTATCCATCAACCATATGCATATGGGAATATTATAATAAGCACCTGCAATGTTATAAGTTTAATGAAATATACAAAATCTGCCAATCATATATAAAAAGACTTTACCTTTAAAAGAAATGGGTATAGTGCCTTGCAAATTACAGAGCTCCTTGTGTGACCCATCGTTGAACACTAGACAAAAAGAATCATATAACTACATGGTAATAGAGATTGTGCAAAAATAAATACATAAAAGTTGTGCTTAAACTTAATAGAAACAAGTATATGTATTTACCGAAGGCTTCCACCTCAAATCTTAAGCCCTTATATGCATTTAGAACATCAAGAATATGCTTTTTGGTTGCATCTGGATTTTGATACTAAAAAACACAATGTTGCCTGTTAGATTATTATGAATGTAACAACAGAAACTTAAAACCGCAGTTTTGTTGAAGGCTCAAGCACATACACGAAGCAGACTTAGTACGTGCCTTAGATAAGCCCCGTTTTAATTTTGTGTCGTCTTGCGGTGTCATTTTCACCATTGAAACGATTCACCGAGTGACGATGAATCACGGGTGCGGGTAGAACGGAACTGTGTAATGTGTATCTCTGCAGAGTTTTGATAGGTGTCAAGCACTGGTGTACGCGGATAGAACTACATACGCTGACTTGCAGATTAGACGTTAAATGTCTCTATAATCTATATGTATTAAACGGTAGGATCTTTAGAGCTGTGCCTGCCTGGTTACATCAATATTTGATCAAGGCACACAAAACAACTCCACCAAACTCCACGAACATCCGCTAATGTCAAACATGAACCCAATGCAATAGGATCTAACCATACCGAAACCGAACCACACATATCACCCCCACTACTCTCTTTGGCTCCTCACTCCCGCCCAATTGTATCTCAACGCACACGCGCGCACATTCACACCACCATAATTGTTTATTGGACAGGCGGAATGGTTGAAATAACTCGGTTAGGCAGATCTTTATTTTAGAGATGGGATAATTTCTTCACCATAAATGAATTCGTTTATTTCATTATATCAATACAGTGTAGTATATCGTGCTTTATTAAATTACGAAAGGAGAATGGCGGGTTGGCATAACCAACATGATATTAGAGCACTCAATTCTCGGACTCTGACTTCTCTTTGCTGTCATTTGTTTCGGAAGTATTTTTACCCTTGTCCTCGGACTTACACGATTCCTTTTCTGCTTTCTTGTCTTTGCTGGATTTCTTTTCACTCCTCTCGCTTTTATCATTCTTCTCGCTTTTGTCATTCTTTTTGTCACTTTTGTCTTGGTCGGATTTTTCACTCCTTTCTCGTTCGGGCTTCTCGACGTCGCTCTTTTTCCCATTGTCAGCCTTATCTTTGGTCCGGCCCTCTTTGTCTTTATCCCTGGTCTTCTCGGAGTACTTTGACTTGGACGATCTCGATTTGGACTTGGAGCGGGAACGCCGAGATTTGGATTTCGAACGTTTGCTTCGGGAACGCGAGCGGCTGCTCCCTCGACGGGGGGAGCGCTTTTTTCGATCCTTGGATCTCGAGCGGGATCTGCGGGACCGAGAGCGCTGTGACCGTGAGCGGGAGCGGTGCCTTCCTCTGGAATTGCTGCGCCGACGTGAAGGTGATTTCCTACGACGATCTTTTGAGCGAGATCGTTTCGAACGAGAGCGGGACCTGCGCCTGTGCCGCGAACGCGACCGCCTATGTCGGGACCGTGATCTTTTGCGCGATCTGGAGCGTCGGCTGCGGCCCCTTGAGCGGGAGCGCGACTTCCTACTCCGAGAACCACTGCGGCTTCGTTTGTCTTTGGAAAGCATGCCGATCATCGGGTCGATCGCAGCTGAGATTAAGTTGTGAGCTTCCTTCACTCTCGACATTGCTTCCTCGATCTCTTTTTGCGCAGCTTCATTGCTCTTTGCTTCTGGTTTTGCTATCGCCTGTGTCGAGTGGTAAATCTTAATTGGCCTCTCTGCCAACATCTTGCTATTGAGTAACAATGCCGAAACGACGGCACCCTGCTCGGACAGTTCGAGAAGCCCGTACCGATCTGCATCCGAATCCCGAGTACACAGCCGCAAATACTTAATTTCAACATTATTGTTACTAAAAAACTCCAATAGCTGATCTGTTGTTACTACTGGATCGAGATTCGCTATTATTAACGTCCTTCTAATCTCTTCAATTCTTCGGCTATCCAGGTGACCAGGTAAATGCGGATATGGTGGTAAACCGTTTGCCTCTAATTTCGGATCCATTGTAGTAATTACATGGTTCGGTGGAATTCCTTCAATTGCATTAACAACATTGGGCGGAAGTTTTGGTTCCGAAGGATAAAGCCCTGTAAGAAACAACACATTACTCCTTCTGTTACAAATGTATTCCTTACGTATGTTCCACCATTTTAATTTACTCTTACCTGGAACAACAGTGCCGTTGTTTGTTAACTCCAAAGCTCGTTGCTCATCCGGTATATCTCCATTCTGATAAGGGATTACAATCAGTGCCCGATCAATAAAAACAGTATTGGTCATGTGCTGGGCGACTGAAACGCATCCTTGATCGTGAAATTTGATGTAGCAGATACGAGACTGGACTGGAACTGCCACATCCCTTATTGTCGGGTAGAGTCTAATGTCTTCTATTTTGCCAAGGTAACCAAATAGCGTTTGCATTTGGTCCTTGGTCGCTTGTGGTGCAATGTTTGTCACTTGCACCACCTTTGTCGAACCCACGGCCATGCTTATCGTTCTTTTCACTCGGGCCTTTTAGCTCGACTCACCAAAAGGTTATGGTGCCAATTACGATACGCACCGTTGTGCCGCTAACTCTCAGCCGTTCATGTAAAACGCTCTACATCCTTGTGCAACGGCGCTACAAAGTATCATTCAACATAATGCCGCCCTGAATGATTTATTCGCTCGAATACTGCTTTTACTGCTGGATTCTCGTTCTAGTATCAGTTATTATCAACCATACATACCTAGAATGAATATTGAATATTGAGTATAACGTAGCACTCACAACATACGATCACGTCCATATATGTATCTACACATTATACACATGTATAAAGTAGGTAACCACCGTCTGATCTAGCGATACGGTTTATTTACACGGTTTATACTAAACACGAGGCAAAATATCTACCTAAAACTTTTACAAGTCTCGAAGCCTTGATGAATCCACAGCACCCATATCTATACAATACAGATGGATACTTGTACTACTACCACGTGACCTCTTCGGTCCTACTGTTGCGCCCTCACGCTATAACGGCGAAAGAGGCAACTAAAATTCAGATCTAATAAAGATCTCTTTTAGATATATATATATATTTATTTATCTATCGATCAAGCTCAATCAAGCCGCTGGTGCGAGGATAATATCGGTAATATTCAGTTTCTGTTGGTTTTTCTCGAGGAAAGAAGCCGCATTCAAAATATTCCCACAACTATCTAGCACCGGCACTGCTAGATATCTAAAACGCATGCATGCACAGTTGCACGCTAATATTCCGATTGATTCCGATATAAAATGGCGGCCGAAACCGTCATCGCGAAACGGCAACTTTCACAGCTGGCGAAAGATGACACTAGCTTCGATTTGAATCGGCTTACCCTTGCTTCAAGTCTAGATTACTGTTTTAAATGTTGCATGTAGAGGGGGTTTGAACAAAATGTATGTTCTCTCAAACGTTCCTAAGGCTTTGAGGTTATCCCTTTAAAACTGAAGTGCAATGGCTTCACAGGAACATAAACATCATGCTGATATTGTAAAGAGCACACACTCCACTTTGCGGGACGAGGCACGCACGTATGGACCAGAGGTTGCTTGGGCCCGACATTTAAAACGTCATGACGTGTTAGAGGTAAATTTTGATTGATCCCTTGCATGGTATTTCTTTGATTGGTTGAATGCAAGTTACCCATTTGTGTCTGCTGTTACTTTCAGAAATATGCTGTGTCAATGCGAGAACTTGCTACCCTTCATTGGAAGCCGTCCTCATCCGAGGCGAGCCTTACCACTCATTGCAGGCTTGAGTGGATCAAAAGGCAGTGCTTGGAATATTTCCTCGGTGAAGGTCGGCAAAAGTATAATGAAAGGGAAAGGGCAATTAGGATGAAAATGAAGCTGAATGAAACGGAGAATACATGTTTCACTTGTGACGAGCATCACAACTCCGTTGACTCAAACAATCTGAATAATTGTGGACAGGAGTCGCAAATGATTAAAGTCTCTTTGCTGGATGTAGGAAGCTGTTACAATCCTTTCGCTGTATATGACGCATTCGATGTAACCGCTATCGATCTAACAGGCGTAGATGGTTCCGTTCTACAGTGCGACTTTTTGAATGCAAATATTGGCGCGAAAACTGTTCTCTCGGATAACGGGCGGCAGCTTTTGGAATTGTCAGCAAGTACATACGATGTTGTGGTGTTTTCGCTATTTCTGGAGTATCTTCCGTGTCCAAGCCAAAGATTCCAATGTTGCGAGAAAGCCTATGAGTTGTTAAAGCCAACTGGTCTATTAGTTATTGCCACTCCAGACTCCAAGCATGTCGGTGCGAATGCAAGCCTAATGAAATCGTGGAGATATGTATTGAGTCGAATAGGTTTTATGAGAATAAAGTATGAAAAATTGCAACATCTCCATTGTTTGGTATTTCGAAAATGTATTTCAAAGGATGTAGCTGCTAGATGGGCGAATATGCAAACGATTTCAGATGATGATCCGTTGTATGAAAATCCCTTATCTATATACATTCCCCAGGACTTACAAAGTTTCTCTAACAAAGACATTGATATTACTTTGAACAATTCAATATCGTACAACGCCAATGATTTGCTGGAGGGTTTCGCGGAATTACCGTATGAATGATTGCTTCGATTCTTGCGAAATAAATCTAATATCACTTTAAATCAAATAGTTTACTGAAGTTTATTATGAGAAAAACCCAAATCTCCCGAACGATTATGAATTTCGCGCCGGTACTCATTAACCTATTGTTGCGCCGATTTCCTACTGGTGTGTCCATGCCGTACTATATGTTCCGCGGTTCACTTCTCCATCTGTATTCGATTTTCTCTACGGTCTTGATCGAGGCAGCGATACTTTTGTCGGCCATTTTGAAAATCTCTTCATTTCTCGGCTTCGTTGGCAGTGCACGTGGTAAGTGACTTTTCAAGAATATAAGATAACTCCAAAATATTTTATACTTGTGCTGCATTCAAAATGTAGCCAAAAAGTTTGTGGTTGCGTGACAATAATGTTCACAGTGCTCCCCAAAGTGGACATATTGTATTTTATTGATAGTAGATCCGCGTTCGGGGCGAACCTCAAAATTCGTTGATGCTCCTTGCTAAAAACAAGTGGATTCGTAAATGTGTTAACAGGCATATTGTATGCGTAAATGTTTCAGGCCATTCAAGATGTCGTCCCATTTGAACTGGATGATCATACGCAATAATAATGCCTTTCTCTTGAAGAAGCGCTGCATCAAAAAGCCATTTTCCACGGTTAGTATTTTTAACAAGATGCAACATGCAACATGCTTTATTCGCAATATGCATCAATCTAGAAGGGGCAATCAGGTGAGATTTTTTAAATATGTAATTCAACTTTTGTTACAGGAACCCAACAATCTGACCAATCTCAGCAGTTATCGGTATTCCGGCTTGGTCCACCGCAAGTCTGTTGGAATCGTCGATACACCTGACAAAAAGGGATTCACTGTTGTTTACAAGAAGGCAAAATCAGTTAAGAAACCCGCCAAGGCCACAGTCAGGAGTACCATGAAGGCTGGAGCTCGCCGTTCCCTTCACAAACTGAAGCGATTGCTTACAGCCAACAAGTATCGTGTAGACCTTACCAAGGTAAAGTTATACTTCTAACAATGAGTCCCATGGAGAAAGAATTTTGCATTTTAATGAAGTGGTACGGTTGGATTATAGGTTGCACTGAGACGTGCAAGTGCTGTGCTCAGATCCCAAAAGCCGTTGCCTGCTAAGAAGACACGCCCAACGAAAAAGGCTGATTAATTTCTGTACATTAATAAATATACATTTTAATGTAAATCTTTGCTGGCAGCTGTGACGCGACAGCCGCGTTCCGTTGGTTGCTTTAGCTTCGTTATACTAAATTCGTCGCATCCTATGCCGATCTCGTGTTATAGAACCGTGTGAACGTTACTGTCGCGGTATTGTTATGCCTACTGTATTTTTCGCTGTATGAACACCCCACCATTGGTGAAAGAAGTAGTGATGTTGATGGGAGGTGGGTTGCATGATTTAGTCTAGCTGACTATAATCTTGGGTGCTTAATCTTTATTATGCTTACAGAACCAAGTTACCAGATGCTATAACTAATCCTTCGTAGGTAAGAAAAACCCTTTAATTATTAGATCTATTGTTAGCTCATTGTAATAAACTAAGCTAACTAAATACATATATCTTTTACATTACTTTGTTTGATTTTTGTAATATTTTTCAATGATGACCTCTTTTATCACCAAGATCTCTGATTGCTATGATTATATAGTATTTGCTAACTGATCATATGTTACTAAACTTTTGTGGCCAATTAGCAGTCGACAGTGGTTTAATGTAATACTTTTAATTGCAGGTTGAGCTTTACATAGTTCTTGTGTAGTCACTGGGCCTTGCGAAATGTAATGTGAGTATACTTTCTTTTGTAATATTCTAAATAGCTCTAGATCTGCTCTTTCTAATTCAAATGATGACCACATTTATCACCAAGATCTCTGATTGCTATGATTATATAGTATTTGCTAACTGATCATATGTTACTAAACTTTTGTGGCCAATTAGCAGTTGACAGTGGTTTAATGTAATACTTTTAATTGCAGGTTGAGCTTTACATAGTTCTTGTGTAGTCACTGGGCCTTGCGAAATGTAATGTGAGTATACTTTCTTTTGTAATATTCTAAATAGCTCTAGATCTGCTCTTTCTAATTCAAATGATGACCACATTTATCACCAAGATCTCTGATTGCTATGATTATATAGTATTTGCTAACTGATCATATGTTACTAAACTTTTGTGGCCAATTAGCAGTCGACAGTGGTTTAATGTAATACTTTTAATTGCAGGTTGAGCTTTACATAGTTCTTCTCTAGTCACTGGGCCTTGCGAAATGTAATGTGAGTATACTTTCTTTTGTAATATTCTAAATAGCTCTAGATCTGCTCTTTCTAATTCAAATGATGACCACATTTATCACCAAGATCTCTGATTGCTATGATTATATAGTATTTGCTAACTGATCAAATTTTACTAAATCTTTGTGGCTAAGTAACAGTCAGCAGTCTTTTAAGGTTTTACTCTTAATTACAGATTGAGCTTTGCGCAGTTGCTCACTGTTCATTGGACCTTGCAAAACGTAGTGTAAGTATACTTCCATTTGTAATATTCTGAATAGTTCTGCTATCTGCTCTTTCTAATTTGAATGATGACCACACTTATCACCAAGATCTCTGAGTGCTATGATTATATAGTATTTGCTAACTGAAAGATGACTTGTGAAAAAAAATTGCATTTTCCGTTGGTCAGTCGCATAACTTTCTTTTGTTTTGTTTGTGCAGATATTATGGCCGAATGTGAAGGAAGACTTCCTGGGTTCCCATTATGGAATAAAAGGTAGTTCGAATTACTGTTGTAACCCACGAATAAAAGGACGAATTATTTGATTTGAGATATATGATGATATAATCACCTTGTTAATGAGTGCTATGATTCGTAGGATAATTTGCTACTTCTGATGTAACAGCTCTCAAATTAAAATGAACTTGAAACTAAGGATATACTTCTAACACAATCATTCTGTTTTACAGGTTTTTGCAGGAAGCTGGCGGCATTCTAGCAACAGTTCAAGTCGTGCAGATTATAATCTCTACCTCGCAATAAAAGGTAATACGAATTACTGTTGTAACCTGTAAATAATAGGACGAGATATTTGATTTGAGATGTATGATGAGATAATCACCTTGTCAATGATTGCTATGATTCATAGGATAATTTGCTACTTCTGATTATGATATCTCTCAAATGAACACAACCATGTATCAAAGAATATCATTCTAACACAATCATTCTGTTTTACAGGTTGTCGCAGCAAACTGGTGGTGTTCTAGGAAGTGGTGTAGATTTTAATGCAGATTATAATGTATGGGTGAAAGTTTGTTATTAAATAAAAGGAAAACAACCATATATACAACTAATCACTAATGTAAAAAACTTTATTTTTCAACTCCTCTCCTAAGTATCTCTGTCCTTTTATAATGAGAGAATGGACAAAAAAGTTTCTAAATGGTCCTAAAGAAATGCACACTCATAGTAACTGGAAAAGCATGAGAGTCCAAGTTTCATGCTAATATATTATAATGGCAAACGTGCAAATTCTGGAAAGCTTCATCGATTAGTTCTTACACGAGTGCCATTGTGTTTGCAGATTCAACATCGCTGGAAGCTGTGTTAATTACGTTAATTGCTATAATACACTTGACCGTCCTATATTTGCAAAGCATTGAGTAGCAGAATGCGTTAACCCCGCGCCAGAGTACTTCGTTCCGATGCCCTCATCCTCTCTTGAAAAGTTCTTATCAAGATTTTCTCGAGTGCACAGCAATCAAAAAAGCTTTAGATCTTTATTTATTGATGATGAACTATAAACACAGGAAATGTGACGATGAACGGAGTTCCAACTAGTGGGGAAGTATTAATGATACCTACTTTGACCATCAAGCAAAGAAATGCGAGTCCGTTTTTGTTCCTATAAGTTTCCATTCAGTTCTAGCAGATTCGGTGAGAGGAAATGAGAAGTGGACAACAGAGACGGCTACATAATATGCATAGAAAGAGGCTTAGCGGCGTGGCGGAGAGAAGAGTGGAAAGGATAAGGGTGAAAGGAGAGAAAAGAGGCTAGATTTGCCGTTCCCTCGCAGTTGGGGAAAAAAGTCAAAGCTCATGAATAATGCAGGAATGAAAGCCGAGCCGGCTGAAACAATTGCTGGGCGTCGCCGTACTCTTGAAATTACATCATCAGATTTTCCGCGAAATTAAAACATTATATATTCCCGCGCCGAGCTCCCCACCCGCCCCTACTCATCTTGTGCACTCTGGGTCCTCGTCCTCCCTGCTTCTCTCTTTCTGTTTTCCCCCCTATTGCTTTGTTTGCTTTGCTCCCTGCAATCTTGACCCCCCGCCACTGCCGTTCCGGCCTCTCCTTCCCACGTGTCTGCCACGTATTGACAACATTCGTCCGCTGGACAATCATTTCTTTCCGCTTTAACGCGGAATCAGCCAGACGGCCATAAGTGACTTAAAATTTATTGTTGGAAGTTGGCGATTTGTTAAAAGGATTGTATATGTATATGAAATTACGAGAGAGTCGGTCGGTGATATGCGGGGATGGGCGACGAATTTTACTCGCGAATGGAGCGAACTTCGACTGATAAATTTAAAGCGAACCAGGACTCGCGGGAGTGGAAAATCCTCCAATTCTCTGTGGAATATTCCGTGGAGATATTTCACAGTAATATATATTCAAGGCGCTTTACTTAATGCGTAAGCCTATGCGTAACACAAGACGTAAAAACACGCCCATTGTGAGTTGGCGTCGCCGTGCCACTTTACCTTCGCTTTCCGCTGACATCGTTCATCTCGTCATTCGTTTTAGGCCTGGACACCTTCTCAAAAGATCTTTGACCAAACGGAAACCAGTGCTTCCTCGTTGACCTCGGCTCTCATCTTGTGTCACTACCCGTCGCACCTCCCTCCTCTCGCCAGCCGGCGCCCAGGCTTTTGCCCATCCCCTTTTGACTTTCAGTCACTCGTTATCCGCGTCTCTTTACTCTACCTCGCATTACACAGATTTCAGAAACAGTGAGTCATTTCTAATGCCGGCCCCTCCTCCCCCCAATGTCCTAGACTGGTAAAAGTATCGGTTTCCTAAGAAACAGGAATAGGTCTAGTGACAAGTATCGATCCTCTGGCGTGCTATATTTCAGCTGACACTGCTTGCATTCGGCAGGCAAAGCGCTTACCGCGAGGCATCCAGATATTTGCTCAAACCTTTATTTTTTATGTAACAGCCGGAGTAGTAAGATTGGAAAGTGTCGAGCGGAGTTGCAGTTGCAATATCTACGAAATGAGAAGGAACGAGCGAGGAAGCCGAGAGTGAGCGTTGCGTCAATTGGTTTTTACTTCCTTTTCTCTGCCAACATAGATCCGGCGCGTATTCATACATGCAGCCGCCGAGAATTTATACCTCCGTTCTTTTATGGATTCTCGTGGTTTAAATTAGGCGTAGCCATATATTATTCGTACTTATTCGCTTCTGATAAATGAACGTGACCGGCGAGCCTGACAGAGAATCGACGAGCGTGAAAAAAAGGCTGCACGTGGCGAATGCTCCAGAGGTGTTGTCAATTTTCGGAACTCTCGTCTCCGCATATAGCATGATGCAAATCCAAGTGGCATTCTGTCGGTAGCCGGCAAAACTGGTAGTATCGGTCGATGCTCACATTCGGATTGCCATCCTCTTTTTTTTCCCTTACGATTCGCCTCTCATTTCCATCAACTTGCTTTTCCCGTCCGGTGCGCCGTGACACTTGAAAGATCCCTGTCAATTTCGATCGGGATCTCGATGCCAGCGTCAGTTTCAGTTAGGCTCAACTGCACAATCGCCATCCCGATCGGGGGTTTCCACAGTCCGGCGTGGCCTCCCCCTTGCCGTAGTAAGGTTGGGTGCTCGGCTAGGCGTTTGACTCGATCAATCACCTGTCGATTTAGCGCGAGCGCGGCTTTTTTGGGGGATGAGGATAAAAGCGGTGGGTAGGAGAGGCGTCGAGAGATAAAGGAGTAAAGCTGGTGCTTTGAATTCGGAGAGTGGTAAACCGGCTGGTCTCTGACTATAAAACAGCTGATCGGCCTCGGCACCGGCATCAGTCGCTCTGTTCTTCACTGTTACTCAACTCGCCCTGTCGCCGACTGAGCCACCACTAACACACCATGAAGGTAAGTCTCTCCCGATCCCTTGCCTTGCCATCCTTTCTTTTCCTTTCCTACGATTTTTTGGTTAGAAAACTCGACTCTAATCGCGGCTACGCCTCTCTAATTCGCATCTACTGCCCCTCCTTCATTCACTTTCTAGCGGAACATGTGTGTCTGCCCCTTATCCACCTTCCTTTCCTTACTCCTTTCCACACTTGACACTTTTCGAGCGCGTTTATTGACCATGGACTCTTGACGATGGCAAAACTTTTCCGTTCTACGTTCGATTACGCACGGTGCGCATAAGTTTTGGCCGCGGGACGTCGGGGAACGTTGCACATTGTTTCCTGGTTATTTGGCAATGGGACTTAAAGATATGATAAACAGGCCGTCTACCGTTAATCGGTCCATGAAGCTTTCATGAGTACAGATACAATGCGGTCGGGATAAGTATGCATAACATTTTCGTTATCGTCCAATGGCCTGTTAACGGAATCATGATGTGCTGGCAAGTGTCGAATATTAGGGGAAGTCCGGAAGACTAATATGCATAGTACCATCATTCGCATGTTCCTCGTGCTAGGATTGATCCTCTGATTTGCATTATGTTAAGTGGAATGAACAACGGAAAGATCCGAGTGTGAAGAAAACAAAATTCCACGGGTTTGTTACATAGGGCAGGGTTCAACGAACTTGTCTAAATCCGGTGTATCGATTGGGCTCGGTTAGTAGATTGCTCGCCCTAGTCTGATCAATCATCGGGCATCACGCAGGGACTGTGGTCGCGACGCAAATCTTCTTTCCTTTCATTTACATTTACTAGCTGCAGACACTTTGCCATTATACATGTATGCATATCTTTCGCTTGGCGCGACATTTACTCGACTACGACTCGGGTTGACACCTCTGATCCTGGATATCTGCATTTCATCGTCTCGCTCTCGGACTCGGAGGGATTTGCGGTTCAGCCAGGCCTCGGATCCACCTAGAATCTTCGGGATAAAGTGAGCCGGGGCTCCCGAGCGAGCACTCCTGAGCAGGCTTCATTACTCGCCGAATATTTCATTTAGCAATTCGAGCAAGGGACTCCGTCTCCTCTTAATTAAATTAGCGCGCACTCCTCGCTCACTCGCCTCCCGTGCACTTTCAAACGCTCGGTATAAAATACGTTCCAAGAAGTCTGGGTGTCGTGTTTGTGCGCTGCGCATTGCACATTCGGCTGCGAAGAATTTGAGCGAACAAATTGTCGACGCACTCAAGCTAGCTTGGAGGGGGGAGGCTTGAATATTTCTCTCGGGTGAAAGCAAGCGTCTACCTTTACCGTCTCGCGTTAGAGATATCGCTCGTAAGAACAGAATCCCCCGGCTATTGCGTAATGCCCGGTATCGACTTATGGACCGACCATATATGCACTTGGATACTAGCAAATCACCACGCCGGTTTCTCATGTATGCACTCAGTGACACTTGCAGGACCACTACTTTGCTCTTTGCTCTGCTCAGCCACGTGTCTCTTTTTCCTCTCTCGCAAGTCCATTTATCGTCGTTACACCCTTGAGAACGATTATCGACTCTCGGAGAGATGTATCTGGAATCTAAAAGCAAAACTCACCAGAGTCCGCATCGTATTCTCGAGACTGGGACGGCGGGGTTTCGGCATGTCCTCGGCCCGGTGTACCTACGTACTTCCACTACTCTCCCCGCTTCCTTTACCAGTGACTCTAATGTACGCTGAAACTCCATCAGCAGCGATCCGCTCACCATAATTCCAATGACTTCTAATGCATTAGGGCAGAATACACGGGTGCGCTACAGCCTCGAAAGTAATTACACGGACCCATAGTCCCCGTACATGCCGCTGGTTCTCGAAAGCAGGGACACCTCCCTACTGCTTCCACCCTAATAGCCTGCTACCTAATAAATTTTCCACGGCTAATGGCGCGAATTGCGCGAGTTTACATGACAGAGTTTTAGGGAGGAAATTCTATTTGCTATTCGGAGAGGTCGCGCGGCCGCGCGCCCGAACGAGAGAGAGAAAAGTAGTATGTGGGGTTCAAGGCCAGCCGGTTTGCAAATCCGTAACATAGCGGGCGCCGTGGTGAGGATAAATTATGTGAAGGAAAGTTCAGGTTGCTCCTTGTGTAAGAATGGCTGTAGCGGCCGAAGGTATGGACGTGTCAGTATAATGTGGCCAAAAGGGATAAAAGGTATGAAAGGCGTAAAACTCAGATTCGGGACTCCCCGTAGCTCGGAGCCCTCGAGAGAGTGAGGGGGGGGGGGGCGAGGGAGAGAAAGAGAAAGAAGGAGGGGGATCGAAGTCAAGCATCCCTGTTGGCCTTGGACCACTTTGACAAGAAGAGGAGCAAGAGAAGCGACTCGGGCCCATTCGGTATGGCTCGGTTTACCTCGGCCCTCACAGTCGCTGTTGCTCCCGACTGCTTTTTTTCTCTCTCTCGATAGAATCGTCAACAAGCGTGGAACTCGCACAAATTCATTCCATCATTCACAGCACACCCATCTTTCTTGGTACTTGGGTGACAACTCTTGAAAATCATGTGTAAATTCGACCTGCTTCCTTCCCGCTTTTCTCTTATCTCCGCTGTCACTTGCTTCCACGCAGGATAAGAGATAAAAGACATTTAAGGGAAAGCAAGTCGGTTGGATCTTCAATTTGTTAGTAGCATTTCTTGAACTAAAAAGCCGTCGGAAGGGTCCGATTCGCCAAGACTCTCCAGACCATTAAGAAATAACATGCTACTTTATAAAGTATGAGAGGTTCTTTATAAAAAGTCGATGCTTTTGCTTACCTGAATGTAGGTCGCGGTTGTTTTCCTGGCCGTTCTTGCTTGCGCCCTGGCAGCCGAGAGATACACCACCAAGTACGACAACATCGATCTGGATCAGATTCTGAAGAGCGACCGGCTGCTCAACAACTACGTAAACTGCTTGCTAGAGCAGGGCAGTTGCACCCCCGACGGCAAGGAGCTTAAAAGTGAGTTGGTATTTCGGCCTGGCATAATGCAAACACACCTACTTACTTCCCTCTTTAAGGACCCTCTCTCCTAGACTACTAAGTGTACAGTCACAATACACACTCCATGTACATAGGTAAATAGTGTAAGAAGGCCAGCTTCCGTATTCTCGAGAACACGCAGTACCATATGTATAAACACAACAATTTGTACTCGACTCGACGAGTGTGTATCTTGTAGGGAGATTAACGGGTAAATTGCCTTGCGTCTTTCTTCCGCCGTGGTGACCAGCTTAATCGGCGGAGGTGTGTACGTACATACGTACGTAGACGTATACGCGCGGCGACCGCTGTGTCGGTTGCATCTCAATGTGTACTACATACTTTATTCTAGGGTTTCGGACTCTGGCGGTGGAGTTGGCCGTTAGCCTTTTCTAAGTCTCAAGGGACCACTAGCCTCGAGACTCGAGATCCAATAAGCAATACCACCCTGAGCATACTCCCTCTAGTCTCGGTTGGGACTAGACTCGTTGCTCCTTTTCTTCATCCGGCTTCTTCCTCGGGGCGCGTCTTGCTGGCTTTCCCCTCGGCGAATCGAGTACGGGTCAGTGGGAATGATCGCGGAGAGTAGTGTGGCGGGGAAGCAGGAAAACGCGCTGGAAAGCCCCCGTCTTCGTTCGGACAGCCTTTTTGGAAGCGTCGAATCAAATGTTCTCGGTACATTTGATGTAGCTCGTTGTTCGGACGTTTGGTCTGACCACCAACAGGTTCACCGGGAAAAAACTGAAGGCGTGGATATACAAATGTTAATTAGATATCTCGTTCTCTCTGCAACTTTTTATGCTCGTTAAATAGAACGGTGAGATGGGTCTCGATGAAAGCACTTTGTAGTTAAATGTATAATGTCAAAATCGTACATTAATGTAATATGAATGCGACTACTTTTAACTGAATCGTCTCCCACTCCACGGTTTACCGGGCGAATTTCATTCATTCGTTCAACCGGTTAAATAAATGTCTAATCACTGTGGCGTAAATCATACAATGGATATGCGTTCACCACTGCCGCAGTACTCCTGCCGTCGTTATAGAATTCAATTCGATGCAGCATCAGAATATGTGTACGGTAGCAGTTTATGAATTATTACGTGACTGGGCAAACGTGCGCAAGTACATTGTGCAAAATGCTCGAGATTGTTGTACCCCTTTGATCCCACAACAGAGGCTGTTCATTTTGACTGGTGTGCTTGAGATTGAAGAACGGTTATGGGAATTGCGTCAAAGAGGCGACATGCATCTATCAATACTGAGCAGGTAATAATGAGTAATTTGGTAAATTTTCAGAGTCTCTTCCCGATGCTTTGGCTAACGACTGCAGCAAGTGCAGCGAGAAGCAGAAGGATGGCAGTGAGAAGGTTATTCGGTTCCTTATAAACCAGGTATGCCGTTCCTTACACTCCTCACGGCTATAGTGACACTGCCGCTTTATGTGTACGCCGCGGAACTAGTTTGACTTTCACAACCGCGCGTTACCCAGTTTGGTTTGGGAAAGCTCTATTGCCAAGCTTGTTGCAAGCTTAACTCGCCGTACTTTCCCGACTGTCTTGGAATCTTAGAATGTCGCCCCCGTGGGCCGTCGCGAGACTCTTAACAAATTGTACAAAGAAAGAGTTCAGAGTCAAGCGAGCGGAAGCGATTCAGATAGATCGAGGGCTGGGGATTTAGTGGAAGTCAGGCTGACCTTCTAGGTTTCGCCTGCGCTGCGAGATATCTCGTCAGTATCTATGTCAGAGCAACCGGTATTGCCACTTTTCACGTCGTAGATACCACTTGCCCTTCCCTTTTCTCCAAATGTACGTCCAGTTCCTTACAGAGAACTGATTGCCCGATCTGACTCTGTCAAACTCGGCCGGACGCGGTTACTGGGCGTAGAATAATTTAGCTGACATTGCTGTCAAACTGGTCCTCTAACAGGGATTCTTTGGGTTTTGAATCGAGTATCGAACACGTACGCCGTCCGCCGTTACATGACGCGGTGTATTCTATTTGTCCGTATACCAAAAGTGCGCTTCAACTACACTCGATATAGTTACTCTTCTAACAATATTCATGCTATATTCTATTTTCAGAGACCACAAATGTGGGAGAGGCTTTCGCAAAAGTATGACCCTACTGGCCAGTACAAGGTCAAATTCCAGGACGAGGCTTCCAAGCATGGCATTTCCCTGTAAATAAATATTAACTGTGAAGTTCTTAGTAAGTGAAACAATTGTTTTTCATGACTATTGTGAAGAGATACTTTTAAATTTGTATTCTTATGTTATCGAGTGGTTGCTCAATAAACGTTGCATCTAGAGGGTGAATCTCCTGATACTTAATAGTCCAGTCCTTTTCTTATTTCCTTATTTCGAAAAAGAAACGAGAACAAGCGCAGAATACACCAATCTCTCATTCTATAGCTTTCGCGCGATCAATATCCTGCTAAACGAAACTGAATAGTTGTTGTACAGCAGGGTTGTAAGCAAGGAAGGTTCGGTCTGCTATGGTAAAAGGGATCGTAAATTGGTGAATTTAGCCTGCGCTTGGCATAGATCTATTCGGTGGGTTAATCCAGTGATTCCAATGCACCTTGGGTTTCCTCGCAGAGTTCTGGGGAAAGAAATTGATTTGCGTTACAGCCAGTATAAAAGTGCGATAAAAGTGTTCGATTACTGCGAAGATCATGGGTCGGCAACGCCATTGAGCTGAGCTGACAATGAGCTGAGTCAGCCGGGAGCTGCAAATGAAATCGATTTAATTGCAAGGACAGTCTTGGTGTCTTCAGTTAAGGGGGGCACAAAAAGTCCATTATGCACGGTAAATGGAAATGCAGTAGCCTGCAGGAACGATCGTTTCGAGTTAACTAAGTAGTCCCCTGGCGCCCGACTACTTCCAAAGATAACAGTTCCCTAGTCCTTTTCAGTCTGGAGTCTGTTTGAACGCTGATATCAACGTTAGTTTAACCTGCAACTCATAATTCCGCGAAGCAGGAAGGAACCCGCTCCCGTGCTAATTGAGAGGCGTTGCAATAAAAGCCGAGCGAATATTGGACGTCGAGAAAGTGTGAACAAGTAAATAAAATACTGGGAAACGTTAGTTCTCTAGTATACTCGACGGAAACAGCAAGTGAGCCAATGTGTGTCGAATAAATAAATTTCTCGCCATTTAGACTCGCAACCAATAACTTTCTTCCATAAGCAGCGTGTTTTAGGGGAAACTACCTGAAAGTACCTCTGCGATACGCGCGATATTCCTACGGACATCACGCTCGGGAATTCATCTATTTCTAACTGCGGTCCTTCTCAAAAACAGTTCGACACTTTCCAGGACATAAATCTGACGAGAATACCACAGCAACTTTCCCCGCAGAAGTTTCCAACAAGAGAACCACTGCGCCGCCCGCGCGACCGTCCGCCGTCCTTGAGAGGATTTCCTCAATTCCTCCATTACATATGAAAAGACCCTAGGTTATAAGCCTCCCCACATTTTTTAAAAAGCGTTGGGTCATTCGTTAATTAGCTACCCGTCGGAACTAGTTTTGCTAGGAACTAAGCTGCTAAACCTAATCTTGCCAACAGGGCATACTAACGAAATCAAGATATTCGTGAATAGTTAATATATTTATCGCTGGGCGACGTCTAGTAAAGACTTTGGTCTGTTATCCATGTCCTAGCTTGAAGGAACATTTTCTTTCCAAGGTAATCTCAAGCCTTTGTCAGCGCTCGGTTCACTCGTTGGCCCTGTTATTATTCCCTACCTCGAGCTCTATCAATGCGGCGGCGGTTGCTGCTAACTCAAGCTCTAACTATGTAAATGAATTACGAAATTAGTGTACGGTCGTCTTAAACAGTCGATTTAAATGCGTCACGGCGAACAAAGAGTAGATCCGAGCTTGCCGGTGAGCAGAGTCGCAATGAGAGCGGAGGAGAGCTGACGAGTCGATGGGATCCAGCCTTCGCTCTGATTGTCAGTTGGGGCTGGAGAGGGTCACTTAACACGTCTACTTGTTCGAGAGCCGACCACCAATCTCGACTTGTGACTCGCAGTCACGATTTCAACTCTCCTTTAGCAAGAAAACGGAAGCCAGTCAGAGTGGGAGGCTCCACACGCTCTCATCTCTGCTCTTTACAGTTCATTCAATACTCAAGTTCATCTCAACACTTTCTAGATTTTCGAGTATTGGGTGGACCAGTCTAGCAGTTCCGAAGCTCCACCCGCTGCAAGAGGACCAGCAGCTTTGCAAAACAGCGGGAAGGGCTCGACTTTTACTAAATCCCTAGCACGTTCAAGTCCGAGGGTATGTACATACAGACACATGCAGTACAGGTATATATACATGTCTAGTTTGGTGGATTTCAACAGGTAGGAAATTCATTACAGACTCTTTGACTGACTGAAACTGCGTTTGATTACACGCGCCGAAGCACCGTCGAACCCTCGGCTCCCAGGCACGCGAGGAAACCAGCGCCGAAATGTGTAGCACGCGTTCCTGCCCTCACATTAAATGCGAAATTAGACGCAAACTGCGGGGATTTACTGGTTCCACTGGTCCTCTTACCAGAACGCTAGTGCCCAGATTATTTGGATTCCTTCTCGATGCCCAACTTCAGCCTGTACGCAAGTTGGTCCCAAGGGCGTCGACTCGGCCCTCGAGGCAGATTCGAGGCTTTGCATTAAAGCTCGAATGAAAATAATTGTAAGAAGAGTCGAATCCTCGTTTAACGCGGTCGTAAGTCGGCAAGAGTTCTGGAATTCGAGGGTGAGGGCAAGAATGTAATGGAAAAATATGCAGATAGGATAGAAGCTCGCTGAGAATGAATGTTCTTAATTATGTAAGTCCTGTTAAGTGGGGTTATAAGAATGGACGGTTATGCTGCTTGATTTGCATCGCCAGCAAGCTTTTTGCTTAAACGCAAGGCGCATCTGATCTGCGTAGGTGTATGCCCCCATGCGTTGTGCAAGTGCATGTAGCAGGAATATTCACCCTATTTGCTTTTGCATATATGTATATTGGATGCACATGGTCTGCAGTATCTATTTATTACACCTGCCGGGCGGATTAATTCGTCTACGCGCACATATCACGGCACAAGCCGTGACATCCCGAGATCGTTTGCTTGACAATGAGTACACTGTTACTCCTCCCTTCCTCACACTCTGCCCTCCTCCATCACTCTATTACGTTGATTAGTGTTTCGTTATCATATCTTATGATTACCGTTTACCAGACACTCCCTCAGTATTTTTTCTTCGCTTCACTCGTCAGTTGCAGCGCAATGAAAGAGCCTTCCGAAACACGTAGGCAGTGCTCTGGAAAAAATGGAAGGGACGGTACATTTCCGTGGAATGTGGAGCAGCGATTACACGTGGCTCTCCTCCTCCAATGTCCAATCCGACTTCTCTCGGTAACACGCGGATTATGACAATGGGGGTAATTGCTGTACCTCGCACGAGCCATTCGCAGCGTGCCAGAAATTCGGCTGTTTTTCCGCGCCGGTTTTTTCACCAAGATCAGAAGAAGGCTGACAAAAGCCGGAAGGTATTATTCGGTGGGTGCGCTGCGGGTCCTTGGATTGGCTTCCGGCAACAACTGCGCTTCGAGCTTTGACGTACACATACATCCTGCCAAGTAGAATAGGCCGGCAAAGCGCCATTGCGGCCAGGCAGTGAGCGTCGGCAAATTCTAATTGTGTGTCATCCGAAAGGACTTCTTTATTGTCTAATTTGCGCTCCCTTCGACACTTGCTGCGTTCCCTTCCATCCGACTCGGAAAAGTCTTTTGGCATGGCTTGTTTCATTAAAAGTTGGGCCAACTGCCAGGTCAGCAGACGTCAGCTTCAACTTCAAACAGGAATTGTCAGGAGCGTCGAAGTTGCTGTCGTTGCTGGCGACGAAGTGCGAGGGATGACGAGGAAGAAGGGAGAGAGCGCGGTCGCCGAGCAAAGGGGACGGCTGTACAGAGAGCGGGGGAGGCAGTCGCGAGGCGGCACCGGAAGCAGACTCGGTTAATTTAACGAAAACGAATTCATAGTCCCGCAGGGCTGAACTTGTATCGGAGCTCTCCGAGAGGAATAAAGGTAAGCTCCTTCCGTGTCCGTAACAGGCGCGACGCGCGACTCTCCTCCTCCCTTTACCGTTTTTCCTTTATAATCACATTGCCAGGCAAGTTTGAACTTTCAGCCTTGGCCGCCGCCGCCCTCATGGAAGTCCAAAGCCACTCGAGGAAATCGGCCGGCTGCGACACATCGGATAAACCCGCGATAGAATGGTAGACGGGAATAGCATGTGAGACAAGAGTCATTTGTTCCTCGCCTAACGCACTGTTTATACCTTGGCAAGTACGACGCTTCCCTTGCTATTGTTCCGGCAAATTTCGTCCCCTAACCCCATAATGGCATGCTAATTCGCGGCGTTTGCATACGCGATCCAATTTCGAGCGCCGGGCTATTAGCGATTTCATCAAGCCGCCGATTATTCGAGAACATGACATGTGACACATCAAGTTATGATTGCATGAAGCTCCCGATTACTGCCGCTGTTTTGCCCGAGCGTGAGCGCCGCGGCACTGGCCCACTCCATCCAGTCCGGCGTGCGCGCTGGCTTCCGGCACAGTTATTGTTTCGATTTCACTCGACCCTATGAGGTCGCATAGTCATTTAGGATTACCGGCGAATCTCGTTGGTAATGGCGAGGGCCAGCTCTCCAGGGACAAACCCCTAGGGATGCACGACTCTCAGAGAGAGCGAGAGGGGCAAAGGCATGCTGTGCCGAGTAAGTTGAACAGGGGTTGAGGACGCAGAGATTCAGGATGGCGAGATTTAATGATATCATTAGTCATGGTAGCTTATAATCGATCGCCTACATCATTTATGGGCCTTCTTGTCTAAGGACAAAAGGAATACCTGTATTGTTTCAGAAACGCTGATGGTAAGTTGACAAACGTTGCTTGTCCCTCATTACTCGCGAAAATTGTATGAGTCGCGGTTACGACAATTTAATGTTTTCCCGAGAGTGTTTTCTGACGTGTTATAGGCGAAGGGGTGCGTGAAGAATGCAGGGGGAGAAAGAGAGTTAGAGTAAGGGAAGGAAGGAAGGGTTTAAGTTAAGGGGTAAGGGTGTAAGGCCAAAGGTGAGGACGAGGATGAGTGTGAGGGATCTTGAGATGGGGTTGGTGGACTAGGCGAGAGAGTGGATGGTGTGTGGGTTAAAGCTAGAGGCTGCTTGGTAAGTGGTATGCGCTCGAAGGGATTAATATTAAGAGCACATTTGGAGGCGCCCTTCCGACAGGCAGCTCGACAGGCATCCAACGCCTATCCAAGAGCCATCCATGCCCATCTCGCTGCCACCGCCCGGCTGTGACCCGATTTTCCTCGACAACAGCGCCTGTGCAGCCACTACGTCTACATAATTCACGCCACACCGTCGAATGAAGCCACCTCGTCCCTTTCGACCAATACAATCCGGCTTGACACTTTAATCCACCACAATCCTACGAATGCACTTTCTATACTCCTATTTGACTTGGTAATTCGCCCTCTCACGCACCCTTCCACCCCTTGGTCATCGCCGCTTATCCACATCCTCTAATCGAGATATCTTACACGCTTACTGTATACCCAACCCTCCGTTGTTAGCCATCGAACTCCAACACCTCATCTCCCCCCCGCCACCTTCAATTTTCTCCGGCATTAAGCGACTCTCGTCTCTAGTTAACGCGAATCTTTCCCGGACGAGCAAAGTAGTGGGATATACTCTCGGGGGGTTTGTAGATCGCTGACAGTGCCGGCCCTGCCTCGACTCGAAACAATGCTCACTGCCGCTTTTGCTTTTGCAAGTAGGTTTCAAGCTTTCCTGCATTCCCTTTCAACCATGCTACCGTCCCTCTCACAATGCGTTGTAAAGAAGCAGGTGCTTACATGTGTACGCGAGTAAGGTTTGGAGAATATGCAATTGCGGTTGGACCTTGCGAAAAACGCGGTTAGTGACCACTTCGAACAATACTATTAAATTGGTCATATCCAATAGCCTTTTTCTCAATTCCTTACCAGATAACTGTAAACTTTCTTGTTTCCTCTTTTGTCCTTAGATCTACGCAACGTAAATCGACTAACATGGATATTGTATCTTGGTTAATCCTTTACCCCCAGATTTACGCGGTGCATTCACTGCAACAGATAAAAGCCACCACAAAATTGCATTGGCAGCTATCCAGAGTTTATCATAAACTTTCCCGAGCTCACCCGAGCTGGACTCTTGTGAGCTAGATTAGGTATTTGTATTTGGGGGCATTTGCCCGGTGCGAAGATTGTTTCACCCCGCACGAGATTGAGGGAGCAGCACACTGGCGTGCTGGTCGGCAGTTCACCGAGGAGCAGAACGGCTGCAATTCGCGTGATGCATGTATTTTTGCAACTTTCGCAGCAGCAACTTATCCAGGGAGACTATACTTGGAGTATGTACCTCTTATCGTATTAAAGTTTGCACCAAGTTCCATTGGCTCCGGTGAAAAAGGGGACACTGGCAAATTCGTGCAATTTTTTAAAAATGTGGAAGAATGAAAATAAGACAGGTATAAATAATCTCAGAAATTCAATTCCATGTATAAAAATCGTCAAATATAATATAATACGCATGTGCGAGCGGGAAAAGGTGGATTTTGGTAGTGTCGTTGAAAGCCAAGTGAATCACCCTGCACATACTCGCACACTACCTTCTAGATGTCAGTGAATACGGTAGCACGAGGGAAAGAAAAGAGGAGGGACGAATATCGTGAGGGAAAAGGCCGGGGTGCAGGGTACGCGGTGGGCAGGAATGGAAGGTACGGAAAGGACAGAGGGTGGCGGCACGGTACTAGAGAAGAAAGTCCACGTGCAATGCGTGTGGCAGGGCCTGCTGGGAGATATGTGAGCTGAGCTACTCGGCAAGACAAACGTTTTTATTACGAAAAATCAGGAGGCGAGACGGAATCTAGGACCTCGAGCATGCGCCGATGGGCGCCGAGGGAAGAGTGAGCGCGAGCGTGCGAGTACGCTTTAGCAAGATGTTGGCCAGCACACGGGAGTCAGAGGGAACAAGCATAGAGCAGTTCTAGATAGACGTATCCGAGGAGAGAATGAGAAGGAGAAGTAGGGGTGGAAGGTGGACGCAGGGGTATTTGTGCCATTTGTGGGAGGAGGAGGGAGCGAGAGAGGGCGTGAGGCAGTAAGAGCGAAGTAGCGGCGGCGGCACGAGTTAGTAAGAGAAGAGATAGGGAGGGGGGAATAAGGGTCGAAGGGGGATAGGTTTGGTTGGCGAGTTTGGTGGGTAGCGAGGGCGGCAGTGGGATAGACGAGGGGAAGGTGGAGCAGGGTGGTAGAGCGGCGTCGGCGTCCCCTACCTTTTGCGTCTTCCTCGCTCGCTCGGGCTGGCTCGCGATGGATGGCAATGCTTTGCAAGGGGTGACTCTCCTGCCAGCTGGAGCCACCCAGCCAGCCAATCCCCACCGCGAGCTTTTGGTGTTTTGTCGGTAGCGCCGCGGCCGGCAGCCTTCTCAATCTCGCGCGCGCTGTGCTGCCTCCTTTTATCGGGCGCTCTCTATTGCTCTCTATCGCTCAGCTGGCCGCTGCTCCCTCTGAAGGGGTGTTGTCGGAAGGGTGGAGGTGTCAGCCGCCAGTCGCTACGCGGACGCTGAGCTTGGGATTTCCCTCGTTCTCGCGAGCCTTTTTCCCGAGCCGAACCGAGCGCGTCTCGATCGCTGCCGACGCGAACCTACTACGCGACGCGCGACGCCGCCGTTTCCCTCACCGTCTCCTCGCCTCGCACACATAACCCACCGTCCAATCGATCCGAATATCTCCAAGATCGATCGATCACTTACAACACCTCCCGAGAGACCTCTTCTTACTGTGCCGCTCTTGTTTAACTCCTTTAACATTTAGCTATTAAGCATGAAAATGTATTTAGTTGAGGAGACTTTCGAGTGAGACTCGCCCGGTGGGGAGGGACAGTGTTGCGAGGATTTGAATCACTCGCCGTTCGCTAATGCTGGTTACGCGTGTGTAAACTCTATCGGGATTGTTAGAAAGTGGGCCTTTGAGAGGCGCGTTCCCTCTTTATTGGTGGATACCGCATTTCGTCGAAATCGGCGGAAGAAGGCGAGTTGTGCTTCAAGGATATTATGTGATCAGGAAATGGAAGAGCTCGAATTACAAGAGAATCCTCGCGCTCGCACGGTGATGCCCTGCGTCGTCAGACTCCCCTGCCATTGGTGAGTACATACTTTACATGTGAGATGTGATTCGACGAGATGCTTTGAAGCGGAGAAAACGAAAAGTGCATGCTGCGCGATGTCGTCGCTTCTTAGAGTGTCGCTTCTCCCTTTCGTCTCGCGGCTCCGATATCTTGTACACATGTACTACTACGTGCATTGGTACTTGACACGATTGCTCGTGCGATCGGGCGTCTCTTGGAAAACTCTTCTAAGCGTTCGGGTGCGACGGCGTATTGGAGCAGGCGTGAAGAATTGCTGAAAGAAGTAGATTTCGCTCGAGCGACTAGGAAAGAGCCGCGAAGAATTGGTAATCGGTATTGACGAGGAGGAACGTCGAGTGCAGGCGAGGTTCGATGCCGATAAAGTCGGAGGTCGAAGGTCGAAGGTTTGCCTCTGCCGGCGGCTTTGGCACGCTGCGGGGAGAAAAGCAGTCGATTAAGGGGAATTAATGATTCGACTAGGGCAAGTGCCAGAGAGGCCGGCAGTCAGCCAGCCAATTAGGGTTATGTAGCACGAAAGGAAGAAGCGAAAAAGGTGCACCAGATTTTAGGGATCGAGGGTACTGCGATACGAGCTATCGGCCGTTGAACCTCTTTTCGGAGGATTAAGCTGTTCCTTTCAGTGACCAGGCCGGACTTTGGATAGGCTCGCTTTCAATAGCTCTCGCTTCAGAGCATGATATTTATTTTTAGCAGCCTCCGCGCACCAACTTTTCACTTCGGCCTCACTCTGATCGCACATATTTTGCCCTCGACCATCTTTGTCTTTCTTGCTCACTTGGAACTTTTACCCTTTTGAGAAGCATTCGGCTGACTGCCGTTATTCTCTCTCTCTCTTGGATACTCAAATCTTGAATCGCTACTGGTGTAGTACGACTCTTCCCTTTAAATGAAACGAGAAAAGTATTACCGTGTGGGTATCTGCATTCGTGACTCCTTTTGACCCCAGCTTCCCGTTTCCCGTCGGAACTCTAATACCGACTAAAGCTTTTAGTGGGCTGTCTCTTGCCAGTTTCTCTGTCTCCGAAAGATCGATATTTCCAACAGAGACTTTCCGGACAAAGGGAGAGAAGGTCCCCCGATGCGTCCAAAAACGGGACGGATTCCCTTTCCGCACGTTAGACCATTTTTCCGCAAGAATCCGCTCGACTTGTGGCATCCGGTTCAATGTGAGGCAATAGTATGCTGTACTTTCGACTGGATACATCGATCACGACAGAAGACGGGTATCTGTTCTGGAGTAATGCACTTCGTTATTAAAGCGCGTCATCGAGTATTCCATTCGGTATAATTAGGAAATAGATGCGAGGCACGAAGCATCTGCCGGATGAAAGGACGGCTAGTACGCGGAATACGAATGACTATAACTGTAGCCCTCTCTCGTTTAGCTGGAATTCAAAATGTTAGATGTGCAACGCAGGGTGGAAACGCGGGGGGTGGTCGGCGAAGGCGGGTAAAAATACGGCTCATTGTAAATATCCATTGTTGGAAGGTAGGTTGGCTAAGGTTGGCTGGTGGGTGCGCGGCTCGGCGGTTCTTTCATATGCAAATTCAGTCGGACGCGTATAAATTGCGTTGTTACACACGTGTGTCGGGATTGCACTTTTCTCTTTTCCTCGCGCGGAGCCTGCCGCTTGCGGATCAGCGGCCCTTTGTTTTTTCCATAAACAGACCCGCCATGTCGGCAGTTTCATCGGTTATCCAAGTGGTTCGCCCTAACAATGAAAGAGATGTACAAGCCAAACGATGCGCGCGTGTGTGTAGAATAGAAGCGTGACCGGTAGTACGGTGGCCAGTATATGGTTTGGAAAGCGGAGGCGTGCGAGGAGGTCAGAAAATTGGACGGAAAGGCAGGAACAGGTGAGTGCGAGCTAACGCAGTTTGCTTCCTGTATCGAACAATCGAAACGAGGCGCAACTCGCGTGACGATCGCACAAAGCCAGATGCAATTTGACGCATTGTGCCCCGTCGCCGTCCCTCCTTCCTGTGTACCGGCCGAGCCCGCTGCTCACCAAGGAGAGGAGAAACAGTTGCCGTTCGCAACGTATGTTGCCATCCTTAGTCCTTAGTATTTTCTAAACAGCTGTGCCGGCGAACCGGCCAGTCGAAGCGGTCAACGCAACCTGTCGTGCGGCGACGATGCGAGTGTGAACTTGCGATGTAACTGTGTCGAGGGCGAGGGTTGAGTGAACGTGATGTATCGAGACGAGAGTGGAGTGAAGCGAATGCGCTCGATGCTCCCTGTCACCGCGAATGAAGTAGGCACTCATTACTGGCAGAGGTACAGGAGACTGAAGCCACGCGAGAAGAAAAAGGACATGACTCACATTACGGCTAGTATCCGCTAGCGTGACGTAATAGCGCCACCTAAAGTTTTTATCAAAGACCTACCTGTTTTGCGTATAGGCGTCTTCGTTAAAAGTGTTAAAATCGTTAAGCTAAGGTGTCACGTTACGCTAGTGGTTACAAGCCCTTAGACTGCAGCCCTAGTGGTAAACGGGGAGGTGTGTGTCGCACGATTCGGGAGCTTTGTGGATAGGCGAGTGATGATTACCTTATTAAAGCTCGCTTCTTAGTTTTAGGCATCGCCGATAAAAGCCATTAGCCGATAATAAGCTTCCCCGGCGACACTCGAGGTCCCTGGTTAATACTCTTGTAGGTAATGTGACACTGAACAATTACCTTTCTGTCTTGCAAAAAGGTATAATCTCCGCATATGTTTACAGGGAAAATGTAGAAGGTGGATAGATTGATATCGATGATAGTAGACGTGTGGCTCTATCGAGCTTGCGGGGCCGATAGAGGGGCTGAGGCAGGCGCTCTGTATTCTCGTCGCTGGAATGTCTGATGGTGGAAATATCGAATATACGTTCTCCTCTATTATTACATTCCCATCTTAGGGGCGGATCATAGGGCACCGTTCACAGTTCACACGAGATAATGTCCTGAAGGATCCTTCTCGCCATTACGTGCCGTACCATCATTATCGGCTCGCGCGGTTGCATCAACATCCTTCTCCCGGATATTGAGTAGGGAGGATATCCTCTCTCTCCCTCTATTCTCCTCTGCCCTGATCTTATTTCCTCTGGCTTCCTCATTTTTCCCAATCCCCACCGGATCCGTCAACATCTCCCGGCGCCCTGTGCTTGAAGTTGTTAACTTCTACTGGTATTGGTTTACTACAATAATTAATAGGCCGCTCGGTTGGTGCATTATTCAGATAATTATCGCTGAAGGTTTGTATAGGTCGGGTTACGCTGAGGGCCTTCTGCACTCGAATATGAATTCGGGGGCGGTGGAACGAATAGAGCGAATTAGTATTTCAACTAAATTCGAATCGTTATGAATTAACTTCAACATATGTATTATGTAATTGTTTTAACGTATTGTTTCATATCAAGACTTAGTCTGTTAGATCTTGCCCCTATCTTCACCGTGTCTATATGTCAGCCTTTTTCAAGAGTTGCCGTCCATTCAGACTACGTGATTGGATGGCGCTCCAAAAACATCGAAAGAGGCACTGACCTGTGACCCAGCGAGTGGACAGTTTCACTCTATCCTGTTCTTTCCACGCTATTTCGAACGCCAATCTTCAAACGAACTGATTGTTAGTGAGTTTCATATGAACTTCCTCCAATATTCCCTGGCTCGGCCCAAGATCAAGTGGCGCTATCGAGACTTCCCCGTGTCTGCGACGCGGGGAAAGTAAGCCTCAGCTGAAACTCTAGCCCCTCGCTTTTAATGTGCAGTATCGGGTGATTGTGTGCGATAAAACGTTTACCGCTAAAATGTTTATCCCATCTGGAAAGCGCGTGCCACTCGAACTGCCTTGACAGTCCACCGCAGCCACCGTAAGCTCCACTCTCCCCCTGGGATACGAACGATCCTCTACTTTTCTTTCAAGCTTATTTCCCTCTCTGCCTAGTTTTTCACCGACGATCCGGAAAGAAGTGCACAATCAATATGGGAGTGTAAAGAGACTCCACTCGCCCTTAAATTACTAGTATCACTTACAAATTATCTAGCAATTTTAATTATACGCGGATATTTTAAACTTTATTCTACATCTTGAGTGTTATACTATATAATATTATAAAACCTGTACAATGCAGATAATATAATATACATGTACACAGTACAGAGTAATGCACTAACTCATGTGTATAATGGAGTTAATATTTTATTATATTGTATTATATGCGTTGCACATATAATATAATGTTATGTTATGTACAATGTATAAAATGTAATGAAAATTTTGGAAACCGTAGTGTGTAATTAAAATTACTAGGTAACTGTAATTGGTTAATAAAAGTGAATCACTCTGTTATGGTCGATATAGAGTACATTTATCATCGTGGGACAGAAGGGAATGACTATTGCTGAATCCCGCTCGCCCATGCTCAAGTTTCACGATTTAACCCCACAATCCGACCGCTTGATTGGCCGATCAGCGTTACTAGAAGAGTTGGCGGAAACTTTAACTGGAAAAGCTTGTCAGAATCCGCTCAGTCTCAATTTCACGAGAGAATATGTAGCATTTTCCGTCTCGTAAGAACTGTGCATATATGAATGTATGGATGGGGGGTGAAATTTCGATATTAAATTAAGTAAGGGAGGAGAGAGAGAGAGAAACGAAATCCTCTGAGAGCCCTTTATATCCTAACAGGTTAGATTTCGAAGGAATCTCAACATGGGTATTATATTAAGGACCGTGGAATAATGTTGATTGGGAAATTAATTGGGTAACTTGTGGAATAATAAGAGTAAAAGTACATGCATAGAGAAGGCAAGTAGTGCAAGGGAGTATAGTAGCGGCGAGTGTTCGATGTCCTCACCACAATTATATTGGGATAATAATGTGATTGTAGTGGTTCGATCTAGTAAACTATCTCCGAGTGGTCGTCGAGTAGGAAGAGTCAGTGGATGAAGGGAAAGACAGCCGGGAAAGTGGTGTTCGGGGAGGAATATGCATATGCAAATGATTTTTCATCGACACCGTCGCAGCCGATCCTCTTCTCCCTTCGAGTGTTTTCCACAAACACTTGTGCCGAGTTAAGCTTCTTCGTTAAGTTGCAAGTCCTCGAGCTACTTTGCCTCAGACTATTAATTAGTAATCTTCAGGAATATGTACCTGCGTATGTACGTAGCCACTTGGCCTATTCAGTCAAGAGCGTCGACCGTAATGCTGGTTTTACTTATATATACTGTTATTGGTCTTATTAAAGTTGGTCGATTGCTTCTCCGGCGGGAGTCAATATTTTCGCTATAACTGGCCTAGCGTGCTCTAGCGATTGATTTCGAAAAGGGGACTTCTACAAACAAATGTACCAGAAATGTTGTGCAAGACTCTTGCACAACATTTGACCCTTTCACGATTGGATATTTTCGACAAAACTTTTCCTTCTTCCTGTTAATAACATACAAGTATTATTGTATAAATCTCTCAGGGTATGATAATCATACTCTCTTGTCATTTATTGAAAAGTTCAAAGTAATACTCTTTACGCAGCTTGATCTCAATTGAGTGGACTCAAATCTGCGCGAACTACGTTCGAAAATGTTTCAAATGTGTTTTAAATCAACTTAATAAATTAAACAGACTCGCCTACCGAAAGGGGGCCTTCTCTCTGATGTTCGAAATTCCGGCGAATCGAATGGAATTAGAGAATCTTCCCCCATTTCAACCAGCTACGTCTTATGTGATGGACTTCTTATCCATTATGGATGATCGTCTTACTCAGGCTCGCCAGTCGCTTTCCAAGCCCTTCCAAGATTTTCGTTGCCATTCCCGACATCTGTGGCAGCCATACTACCGCACCGGCAGAAAAAGAGCTTGCTCCGCTATTTCCTCGACACGCATACATACATATACATATGTATCTGAGAAACATCTCGGTCAGAGTATACTTTGCCATCCTTTTTTCCCACGTACCTGTGAGATTTTGCATTGCAGTTGACAAGTGAAACTCGATAAAAAGGGCGCCCCTTTGAAAGGAGAGTAAGTATACTCTCCCAAGCTTTCGCAGCAACACAATCGACAATGCGCATAATATGTGGAGATAATGTTATTTGTCTGCGTAATTTATCCGCCCATGTTTGCCAGGAAACTCTGGTCGAACCGTTAATTATTTTAATAACTACACATTCGCGAAGAATATCCTTCCGGGGACTGGTTGAGTTATAATTAATTTGTTATGATTAATTTATTGATCAGCGGCTGAACATATTGGTTTCATTATAATACATAATACCAGTCGCTTTGGAAGTTAACATGGGGCTCTTGGTCTCGGTGTTAGAAAGAGCCTGTTAATTGATAGTCAGACTAAGAATCGGTCGAAGGGTTTTGCTGGTGCGCGAGCAAGTTTCACGTTGAGAAGACGAAGGATTCACGAGCAGGGCCATGGGAATTGGTGCAATTGAGAATTCGATTTGGCGGAAGGAAGGAGAGATATAGCTTATTGCCGGTCGGAAGATGCATTGAACTCGGCGATAGCAGGAAGCCGGTATCCAGTGAAACCTGCTCATAGGTGTACCGTATCCACCTGTGAGTTGTGGGTTGTGAATAATCAGCAGGTACAATGGGAAGGTATAATTGCGGGTTTGAAATATCCGGCGATGGTTAGACTACTAGGAAATTTTCAATACGTATTATTGTAGAATATCGAAGCAATAAATAAATTCCTGTTAATAAATGTAGGAGCATGAGCCAATAATGTAATAGGAGTTGGAATTGCTATTGCAACTGCGCCGCTAATGGTTATTATTAATTCCGAATCGGTTCAGGCATGCCGAATCTTGCCATAGTTCAAATCTTGTCAAGATTGCTTTCTCATTGTGCAAGGAACTCCACCTGGAATAGCCTCCCACTCTCTAACCACGGGACTTGTCCCTTTCCCACCTGCGTCTACTGGGATTGCGCTGCAGCGATATATCTCACGGGGAGTGCAAACTCGGCCCAATAAACAGCACTGAATAGTTGCCGGCAACTTTCGCAAAATATTTGTCCCATTGAAACTCTGAAAGAGACCCTTGCAGCAGGATCAATTTTATTGCTACTCTCTTCCCTTTGTATACAACTGTGGGTGTTCAACTGTAACACGTATAATTTAACAAAATATCTTTAACGTTTCATTGCAATATTCGAAATGTTGTTTATACGATATCGGTCGCTTGACTGGTGATTAATTTTTCAATTTGTTATAGCTATTGAATTTCTCTGTGTTTTTCGGGCTTCGCGTCCTTTATTGTTTACTGTATCGCCAGAGAGTCTACTCATGAATGAATGGATAATAGTTAATATAAATGGACATTTTCAGTTACACGAAAAGCAGGAATATGACCAATTTCCCAATTACTTGTCTCTCTTTCTATTTGAATGTTGCCGTTCAATTATAACATCGTTCGCAATTACCAGAATATAAGAGGACTCTTTTTTAGTTAGATAGGAAGAAGGAAAGAGAGAATAAAAGAGGAAAGGTTAAGGGGCTCGGGCGAGGCGTTGGTATACTAGTACGTATACATCTCTTTCGAGACTTAGTTTCGATTGGAGCGTAGCGGAAAGCCGATTATTTCCGCCATTGATATAATTCCACGAGTATTGGCAAGTGAACTTAAGCTCAACGACACGCCGTAAGTACTTTAACGACTTTTTTCCTATTTAATCGTCTCACTTGATTTACCGTCCTCCCTCCATTGTCGGGGTAATAGCCTTCCGCGGCTCTCCCACGATTCTTCGCCACCTCAACTAGCCGGGAGACTCCATTACATCTGGAGAATAGCTCTTTTCCCCCTTCGTTACAATAGGACTGGCGAGATTAGCGGTTTGCGTGCTCAGCCACTGATACAATCGGATATCCTTCGGCATTCACCGACGGATAATGACTGATTCTGAAAAGGTGACGATTGCACGCTAGGGATACGAACGGAGATGAAAACGTGTTGTCTGTTTGCCTTCTTGTCGGTCAGGCTGGCCAAGTGTGAAAGAACGGCGAGAGAGAAAGGTAGCCGAAAAGATATAGTGCCAAAGAAGAATTGCGAGAGGTCCAGTAGTGCTGGGTGATGAATTTGGGTGTAGTCGAATGAAAGTAGTTTTAGTGCGCCAAGGCTTGTGGGGATTTTTTCGGGGAGATAAGGCGATGGAGATGTCTCGATAAGGTCACACGCGAATCGAGGATTGCTGTTTGTGTTCCCCGAACTTGCACTAGCCGCAGGTATGTTCTTGGTGAAAGCACGTGCTTTGAACTTGGTCTCCTAGAAGACACCACGCGATTTTCCACTTGACCTCAATCTATCTGTCTATCTTTCTGTAATTCTCCTGCGGAGCTTCAAACACTCGCGGGCTCAAGTATAATGCTTCTACAAACCATTTGCTTTATTAGCATATTGGATTTTATTGCCAATATATGTGATGACAGTTCGAAATGGTTCTGTCAAGATTTTCGAATGAGTACGTATTTTGCGTATGCGATATATGCAGACTTCGAAGTAGAGGGAGGTTAGGTCGTTGGCAGGAAAAACGAACTCTACGATGCGATGGCAATCCGAGCGCGTCTACGAAGCTTCTTCCCTCGCGAAACTGCTGCCTCTGCCACTGTCGACCACCGTAACCTAAAGCACTTCCGATAGTGGGGCCAATCTACAAGGACAATTTCAACTTTATGTTTCAATAAATGTTACTTGAGAGCTACTTCGGAGTCGCAGGAGAGTGCACTGCTTCGCATCAATGTGAGCTGTGTGTGTTGCTTTATGAAGGTGGTTGCGTCTTGAAGTTGGCTTTCTAAGAGAAAGACAGTTGAAATGGAAAGATTTAACGGAAGGGTATGGGGAGATATGTGATAGTTTATAGACGGGAATAATGGATAGTGGGTGGATTCAATGGAGCCATAAGTTACTGGACGTCGGGAGCAAGCGTATAGCACGTCGAAGGTCCAGTCTTCTTGGCTTTTCGATCAATTGCCAAAATGTTATCCGTCATTCGCCGGAGAGATTTAACCAGTTCCGTGCAATTACCTGCGGGTTGCAAATGGAAACTGCGTGGCCCCTTTATTATACATTAGAGACGACACGTATGGGATGAATTAGTGCCACGTCATCAAAGGTCCTAACGCCAAAGCGTTGCCGTAATATTTGGAATAACAGAGCTAGTGAATGGTAGTAATATCTGACATTAGGCATTACGCGGTATGAATTGCTGTGAGATTGCTTTGATCCATCAGGTCAATGGCGTATTGCAGGTTATTTGGAAATATGTGCTAGCTGGAGGTAGGTGTGCAGGAGATTGGTTGCTCGATTGGCAAATGTCGAGGGTTGCGACGCGCAGCATCGGTCCGCGTCTGTCAGTCCGTTTGTCAGGGAAGCTCGTGAACTAGGAATAAATACATGCATCTAGCTCCATACGATGTCCGTTTATGATCTCGCTTGATCACGACGCTTTCACTGATGCTACTCAGTCGATGCTTCCACTCTGATTAGTCGCTCGGGGTGGTTGCATGTGAAAAATGAAATGGCGTCGACGTGCGGATGTTGGGTCGCGCTTGCCACTTTCGGGATATTAAAAGACCACGCCGGTTTCCATTAGTGCGAGCCGATATTTGTCGGTGCTGCCACAGCCCGCCGGGGATAAGAAAGGTGAAGCACTGCTTTCCCATTTAACAGTTCTATCGGAGGCGAACACTGAGAGTGCCGGCGTGTATTATTACGCACTGCCTGCGAGTTGTGCCCTTTCGAGGGTTATTGCTTTCTGCACAATCGATCGGCATAAGCGAGGCTACTATTCTCGTGGAAGGAGTCTTTCGATAATTGGTTTCCTATTGATTTATCCACGAATGTGGGAGAGTGCATTTTTTCGGATTTTCAGCGAAGCGAAATCTCCCGCGATGAAGGATGAAGGATAATGATTCGTGGAGTTAGGCGGGTTTTTCAAAAATAGGACGATTTGGAGAAATTTGATTTGGCTCGGCATGGCCTTCACTCAGACTTGCGGCATATCGCGCTCTCTGGCAAGTGCGCCGACTTCCTCAAAGTCCGAAATCCAACGGCTCGATGAAGGACTGGAAGAGACAGCGGAGAACTGGAGAACGGAACAGTAAGAATTCCAGACAGAGCAAGATAAACACGAGCGGTGATGGTTGTTGCGCCAGGGTGGAGTTGGCGTTGATCCAAGCCGCGTTAAGGGCAGCCTTCTAAGATCGCTCGGAGATCAGAGTGTCTAATTGAATCTGGCGCATGCATATGTGATTCCTCCCGTGCCAATCTTCCATTGGCCAGCTAATCGGTTGAGGCGCTTTCTCAACGCGGCTTCCTTCGAGCTCAAGGAGGCTTTAAGAATCCTCTCTCTCTCTCTCTCTCTCTCATTTCCGGCTCTTTGTCCTTAGAGCGATGTATTCCCTCGGGCGCCTTCTTTGCCCCTTTCTTATCCTACCGGCGGCCAAACTCCCCTTTTGCCTTGCTCTCTTCTCCCTCTCCCTTCCAGTTTCCACTGCCTATCAGCCACTCCCATCTACTGTACAGGGACCGCCAAGTGCGCCCTTTCAACTTCCGATTTCCGACTTCAGCTCCCCTTAACCTTTCGATCACCCTGCACTCTCGCAGTAGTCCTACTTCAATCCGTGGTACTACGATTTAAGTCGCGTCGATGCCACAGTGGGACGAAACGGTTTTTGGCTTGGACTTCATTACCAATCATACCAAGGAAGCTAGGGTGAAACAGCGCCGCAAAGGGCCACTTCAAGTACTTACAATACAAGCTTGTGAAAACATTTATACAAGACTTGCAATGCGTCTGTTATTTACAATACCGTTAATTATACATATATTGTGAGGGTTAATTGCAGACTTAATTAGAAGTTTTCAACATTCAGTTCAGTGTTCAACGTTTTACGATCTTCTGTCATTGTACGATATGCCACGGCGAATATGTATGATTTGATAAAGACACATGCGTAAGGACCACGTGTCTCACTCATTGTTATAGGGCAAGGAGTTAATGCCGTTATGCTACATACATTCGTAAAATACGTCCTCGGAACTATGAGAAGATAGGAAACGCGTCTCCTTGTGTAGCGAAGCCTGATACGTGTATGGATCAGCTGTGAAACTGTGTGTCGCTGACGAGGCAGTGCGGCGTACTGAATGCAGTGGTGGCGGTTGTCGGAATCACGCGAACTTTCCCAAAGTTAGATACAATTGCTGCGTAGTTACATAATTATTTGCGGTAATTGGAATAGTTGCAAACAGACCGAGAGAGTGGCACTTTCTGCAGTGCCACTCAAATCCGTTTGTCGAAACAGCCAGTGCCTGGCGATACGGATGTCTTCTAATTACTTGTGTGAAGTATGCCACGCTGTACATAGGATAATTATAAATTAAGAAATAATTGTAAACGTTTACCAACTTTGTCTAACACTTCTCGACATTCTATGCTACGTATGTAGTCTATATGATTTGCGTTTGTTTGCGATAATCATCGCTGGCAGACGCTATTTTTTATCAGACATTCACACCATTATTTTATGTGAATTCTAAATTGTTATCGTCAAGCGTGCTCGGGAACACCATATGTGGCTAAAATTGAATCCCGCAAATTAAAGGTATTAGTCATTTTAAAATAAATGATAGGTTTTTAAATTCTTGAGAAGAATTCTCCCTGAATTGAACACAATGTACAAATGTGCTTGATAAAAACTGCGGTTATGACTAAATCACGAGTGAATCAGCCTTTACTTGCATAACTGCGACGAAATTAGTCGTAGGAAGCAGATAGCTTGAACAAGTCTCGCATCACTTGCTTTGACTTGAGAGGACTTTGAGCTTCCGCCCGCGGGGCTGCGCAGCACAGAATTGCCGGTTTACTTAGGTCGAGCTTGGGACTATTAATTCAAAGTATGCATCGCGTTCCTAATTTATGATCGAGCAAGCAGGCACTTATATTGGACTAGAGGAAAATTAAGTTTACGGCTCTCACGGAGTGTAACGCGCGATTAATTTTCCCTCGAGGAGAGCACCACTTTCTTTCTCGGCCTCGCTGCCCGGCATCCGCTCCTACCTCGCTGGCCTGCAGAATTTACGGAGCGCCTCGCCGGCCAGCGAGCTTGTATCCGCGAACGAAAGCTTCATTAAAATTTTATCGAATTTACCATTCCCGTCCCTTTGAGAGAATGTCCTCCTTTTCGCCGCGGGCCATCTTTAAATCTCGTCCCGGAGCCCGATTTCCCTCCCAGAACTCGCTGCTCCGAGGATTTAAGACACCGTGACGCGTGTAGGAAGATTAATTTCAACTTGATTTACTCTCAAATGAGCGTCTTTTAATACGGGCGTAGTCTGGGAACGGTGCAGTAGTCGGCGCAGTCTCGTTTTTCACGTCAGAGGTTCGCGAGGCGAGCGCCGGCGGTTCTCTCTGTTCTTAACTACGCCGGCGAGGGAAATGTTGGCTCGGAGAGCGAACGCGTTCGCTTAGCCCAATTATTCCCCACGCTACTTCTCCCCGTGAATCTTTAATCTCACGATTCTATTCGCCGCAATCGCGCCCGTAATACTTCCCAACCTGCTCAACCTTTCTCCACTTATCAGCACTAGGCCTTTTGCTCTAAGAACATTTATTCGCATCGCTGACTCTAACAGGTTCGCCCTGTAAATCCTATTTATCACGAGTGATTTGTCTCGATTTCGTCCCCGCCGCTACAGCTTTATTATTATTGGCTTGGCCGGAGAATGCGTGACAGTTTTCCTGTGACCGTCGGCTGCCGCGAAACCATTTTTATAACAGCGCTGATAAATATTCATGGTATTCCAACTTCCAACGTCGAGTGGCGGACTTTGGATTTTTGGCTTGCGCCCTCTCACCCGAGTAGAGAGTCGTTTTTATGGACGTCTGGTCGGAGCGTACAACTATTTTTATTGGTTTTTAGACACGTAAGAACTTTATAGAATGAAGTGGTTAGATCTGCCGGGGTTTGCAGAATTGACGTTCAAATTCGCACTCGCAGACTTGATGAATAAAATTTGGGGAATGAATGATGTGGTGTAGGTGTTGTTCATGTGATAAGACTTCAAGTAAATAGGATTCTAATGATATATTCTCTTTTTGTAGTGTTAAAATGGTTTAAGGTTTGCTAAAACTACGCCTGATATTTATTGAGAAGCGCAGAATCTTTAAAGCATTTAACCGCTTACCTGAGCATGACGATATTTTTCGCCATGCAAGGAAAAAATCCCCGCTATAAAACGAGATATTTTTGCACGAACCAGAATTAGTTTCTCTGGTAGCTTACTGCGAGGAATTTATTTTTGTTCTCGCTCCGAATTGTCTGGCCGCAAAGAGTACCGTCAATATTTGCACGCGACGTGTCTGTGCGATCCTTTTTCCCATCTGGCCGAGACTAGTCGCTATACGATGAAGGTTCTTTGCGAATTTCTCTCTCTCTCTCGTCATTCCCGAGAAGAAAAGTCTAGAGGGCGAGTGCGGGTAGATAGTGCGTGGGGTCAATCTTCAATTAGACGAGCTCGAAGCGGATTCATTGGTGGGCTTCAATCTGCCGAAAGCTTTCTTCGAACGACAAAAGGATTGGAAGGTAAGGCGAGGCGAAGCGCGGTAAGGCTGCCGGCGTGGCTTTGAGCGCGAAAGAAGAATCAAGCGGCTGGCTCGGCGGAAAGCCTCGCCAAGCCTCATCCAAGGTCTGCCAGTGATTAGGCCATCTGATTTTAGGATGTGCTCGGCTGATCTTCCCTTTTCTCATCTGGAATCCGACTCTTCTCTTTCTTCCTTGCCATAAGAAGCGCTCGCAGCCGCAATCCTCTCTCGGGCCGAGTTGCGCGAGTCCTTTTTAATTACTCGCCTCGACCTCCGCGGTAGACATAGACAGTGCTCGCAGTCACACGTTACATCGTGTCGCCGAGGCAAAAGCTCGAGCGGTCGAGGGAGGAGCAGCGCAGACTCAGAAACAAGGGGAGGTTCAGAGATCGGCTAGCTCTCGTGGTGAGGGAAATCACTTGAGCATTTAATAGCACACTGCAACGGATCCTCGTTCTGGTTACAGTGGTTTCCATTGTTCTGCTCGACCACAGTATACATATATCGTGTACCCACCCTTCGTCTGCTCTACTGGATATGCACCATCGCCATCCCCATACCCTCAATCCTTCTCATGCCAGTTTACACATGTGCGGGGCGAGTTCTTTCCGTTTTCTCTAACATATCTTACGTTTTAAAAGAACACGAGAAACGCGTATTCAGAACAAATGAACCGTTTCACTTAATTCCTGGCTTATTGGATTCCGAGTAATACATAATGAAATACAGAATTCATAAAATTCACTCTTTGTGCTGTAGATTTCTAGTAGAAATGAAGGTGAAAGTTTTGTATCGATCGAAAATCGCCTACTTCGGGATAAGTATCCTCGGTAAATCCCGCGCTTCTACTACTTGGCGCGAAACTCTATCGGGTCACCTGATATCTTTCCCTTTCCTTCGTTCTACGACTTGGCACAGATACTTTAGAACCGATTACGCTGTGATATCTTACTGTTCGAAAGCAGAAGGTGTTCTAGAAGTAAACTGGCTTGTTTGTCTCATAATACTGTAACGTGAGGAAGCAAAGTGCACATTACCGATAATTATCTTATTATTGTTCTTTGACACTAATTGAGTCTGTTGCAAGCATCAGCTGATTACGAGGGGAAGTTAATGCGTTCTTGGGGGGTCACTGACTGGCCGCGTTAGTTCGGCCCCCCTTTCGCGCGAGCTTTTGCCTCGCAGAGAGTACAAGGCCCCTTTGTACATACCTTGATAGAGAGTGACCGTTGTCGGGTCTGCCAGCACTAAAGACAGAGTGCGTGAGGGCGGCGGCGCGGGGCTTCGACGAGAAAGAGAGCATTCGAAGTCCCCCTTTGTTTCTCGTGGATAGCTCGCTAGAATAGCAGCAAACAAGGGACAGGCATTACTCCTCGGGCTGGCGATAGTGGAGGAGGCTCCTATTCTACTTATCGGGTATTCTTACTCCAACACCCAGCTCCTGCATTACTGTTGGCAAAGATTCTTCCTGTTCTTGTTAAGGTAGTTGACTCAACAAATCAATTTTATTGAAAAACTTTCCTATAATTTCTACAAATTTCAAAACTGTGTCTTTTGTACGTGCATTTTATTGAAACGGGAAAGTGGCACTCCTTTATTTGATACGAACATTCGAGAAACGCATCTAACAATATTTGTACGTTTTTTAAAAGAAGTTTGGCACTGCAAATGTTTTGACCGTTGGACAGTATAAGAGCGAGGCTACCTTAAAGTACTTCAAAGCGCCTCGCTTCCTTTACTTTCTTAGCCGATGAGCGAAAGCAAGATTCACATTTCATATACTCTATAAAACCTAGTGCAGGCGATAGAAGCTGAATCGAAAAGGGCGAGTTTCTTTCCCACGGTGTTAGCGTGCGCAAAGAAAATGATGGATAGTTTTTGGACCTCGAGGGCGAGCTGGGATGGACATTCTGGTAAGAAGGATGTCAGGAAGCATTAGTCGGAGTAATCCCTTGTCAATGCGGATAGACGTGAAGGGCCGGACAGCAGGGAATAAGAGTGGGGTGGAAAGTAAGGCGCTTTCTATGGCTTTCGGAGGGTAAGGAAAAGGGAAAGGGCCTGGGATCGGCAACTGCTGTGCATTGTCTATGTCGAGTGTGGCGAGGAGGGTGGGTGGCGTGGAGTGCGTAATGCGAGTCGGCGAGGGCGGTGAGGAAGGGGCGGTTTAATGACAAGAGCGTAAGCGGGGTCAATAGAGCCGAGCTAAGCCGCCGGCTCAACCAGAGGGCACGGGTAATTATTTTGATGAGCGGCTCCACGTGAATCATTACCATTGGAATCATCTCAATTACCCTCGAATCGGCGCGTATCTGCATTTATTTGGTATCGCTCCGGGCACGTTCAGTAAATCTAAACAGTAAGAGCGACAATATCGCCCGACCACACGTTCATTGGGCAATTGTTAAGGATCTATTGGCGACATTTGATAAAGGCTCTCCTGCGATTGAATCCAAATCAAGGCGTAGAAGGTAACACCATTTCACCATAAGAGTTTTCATGCTAATTTCATACCAGGATCACTTTTATACTACAGTATTTAGTGGATCGTTCTGAGTGTTTTCAGGGGGGTGCAAACACATTTACAAATCTTTTCGCGAAAATTTAAATTACTCCCGCGTACTCTCATAAATATACTGTGCACCGTTAAAACAGGCTTGGCAATGTCGATCACCTCGAGTGCAGTTCGTTGAACCTTTAGAAGAACGAGCGAGCCGTCTCCCGGTCAGGGAAATTCATTTAAGCCCAAGAGGCTGACGCTGCCACGGCGATCGCGCAGATGGTAACGCGGATCGACAAGCCGCTTACAGTCAGTTAATTGCGTTCGTGCATAATTTGAGACCTTCGCTGGCATCCCTCTGTGTACCGAGCGACAATTGCAATCGGGGGATGGACGTGCCGCCCCCGCCGTCGCGACCGCCACTGCCACCGCCGTCGCATCCACACCACCACCACCACCGCCGGGCCCGCTAGCTACTCCTATCAGAGCCAGCGAGGCCTCAGCCCCAATCGCGTTTCGATCGAGCTATGTAACCTACTTACCTATTCTAGCCCTGATTAAGCAATTAAACCGAATCCATCTCCTACCTCACACCTACTAGCCACTCTCGTCCTGTCACCCTGCCTCGCGCTCTCTCCGTTTTGCCTGAGCGCTCTCTGACACCGATTTCCATCCTCTGTTGTGTCTCCGAATCAATCCATTGTTTCGCACGGATTTCCTAGTGCAATGTCGCTCTCGGCCAGTTCGATCTTTCGTGGCGGTGACTGGCATAGATCGGAAGGGCCGAATAACGACGAGTGTGAGTATCAGCCTACTGAAATAACAGAATATCAAGTTGTTGGGCAGTGGGAAGCCTTAGTGTTTAGGGAAGCCGCAAAGGACTAACTCGGCGAAGAGGAACCCTCGTCCCTCGGACGAACTTGAATCTGACTGCTTACGTTAGCCGGCCGAGTTCGAGACTAGAGTCGAGTGTCCAACTACCGAGTCGCCGACTACTTGTGGGTGGACTAGTTACTAGCCCCTTCCCTGCCCCTATTCCATTTTATCGGCGTCGAGCGCGAGCTTCCTCTCCACTTTAATTCACAGTTAAACACGTCGGACTAATTATGCCGGGCCACCTGACCGCCTTCGATGCATACGATTAGCCTTATCGCCACGGAGCTCAATGCTCGCCGCTTTGCGTTTCTCGGATTATCACACCCTCCTGCCGGTTAATTGAATTTTCTCCGAGTGCCTTGCATAATAAGGCTGAAGCAACAGCTGGGACAGTTAAGTAGACCTCTTATTTTTATAGTCCGTTGAAAGAATGGAATTATAAAAAAAGGCTCCAACTCCTCGAAACAGTGAGACATATCCAGCAACTAAGAGGTAAAAATTGTGCAGGGTAGGTAAACGCTACTTGAAAACTAACTGGATGGGCCAAAATGCTCGCAGGTTAATCGCCATTTGCTCGATTCGATAATTTCATTCCTTCCGTGGCTCTACTATACAGGGTTTTCTAAAAATAACCAGGGGAAGAAGACTATTATTATCAAAAAACTTACTCGGCCATCAAAACCAAGTTATTCGGTAATTATTTAGGCAGGGGGTCAGTGATACTTGGTGAAGTAGAGAATCTACTAAAAGGTGGAGGTAGAAAATCGCTTATACCCAAAGAACAAATTTCGGAAACCACCTTTGAAAAAAACCCAATTTTTATGCTGATCTGTTAAAAGGCGTCGACGTGCCGTTGCGTCCTATTCGGAACACCCTCTAGTCCCTTGGAATTAGCGAGGAAACTGCGGATGACTTCCTTTCTCGCGGCGGTGGTAAGTGCGAGGCTAAGTGCCTGGTTGCCGACTCCGGTGATATTTACTAGGGCTGTGTTAAGGACGACGGGACTGTCGTGCGATAGTGTAATTTTATAAATTACAATGGATGAGCTATCTGTATTGCGGGCGCGGTTTAACGGAGCGTAACGAGGCCGGGCGGCCGAGTGCACCGCGAAAACCGCAGGAACACTCGGCGCGCACTCGGCACACTCGGCACAGTCGGCACGCGCGCGCCCTCTACCAATGATTACGGTGCGGACTGCGGATGTCCGGGAAACAGAGGGCGGAAAATATAAGGCTGTCAGTTTCAGCCGCTTTCCCTCCTTCTCCGCATAAGTGAGTACTTTGCAAGGAAACGCCCTCCCGGAATTCGGAAACAAGAACCTCAAAGGAGCACCGTCATTCCGGGAGCCAGGAATACCTAGCCGGACCTTCTTTCGCAAGAGAACACACACGTCCACTTCCACGAGGAAAAGTCGACCTGGCAAAACTGCTTGAAAGTCCTCTTACGTATTTTGTGGCGGGATTTTTTTCTTATCCTACTGATCTTACCGAGTGTTTTACTGATCAGGGTGATATACAGGGTGATTCACTTGCCTTTAATCATCGCTGTGGCCTCAATTTTCATCATATGTATTTGATTTGTATCAATTTTACATTATCTGCATTGTTTAGGGAAGAGAAGAAAATTATAGGATAAATATAATTATCCTTTTAATCAATACCGTTCCACTTTTGATCCAACACCATCTTGAAGAACTGTATAATATTATATGCATTATACATGTAATACAATATATCTCTACAATAAATAGGATATAAATAATTCGCCCCCATTTGTGTATAATTACAATTACTAGAGAATTTCTAATTAGCTGGGGTGCAGCAACGTGTACATATGTATTTGCCTGTGTCGATTATACGGCGAGTGAATCACCCTGTCACACAAGTGTGCTGTAATAACGAAGAGAGGTTGGTGTCGAGAGGCGAGCAAGATGCTTGTGCAAGCATGTTTGCTCGCAGCAAGGGAAGCGTTGGAGAGGTGCGAGTGTTGTATGCAGTGTCGCACATAGAGTGCGATAATGGTCATCCGGTAATAGTGGGCCATGCAACCGACGCGTCAGAAGCATGCGGCTACCAATGATCCATAGATCTGACTCATTACAAGTTGGATAACCAATTTCCGCAGAACATCAGCTTCCTAAAAATCATTTGTAAAGAGAAGCGACGATTTCGACCCAGTTACTTTTTAAACGAGAGATAAAGACGACTGGGATTAAATAGTTTGGTAACATGAATTACTCAGCGGTTGTCGAATGTGGAATTAGGGAATGCGATGCTGTCGAGTGGTGGCTTTGTCAGGAAGAGGAGCAGCACTCAAGTGGCATTGCGAGTGGGTTGGACGCAGTTGTCGAAATACGAGCAGCGGATAATAGCAACTGTCGAAGCTCGGCAGTCCCAGCTTCTTAAGCCCTTTCGCACGCGTGGAACGACAATCTTCATACGGCAAGTAGGTCTTTGTCTGGAAGCCTAGCTAAAATTTCCGCCAATCTTGCTTAATGCGCCCGGGTTCGCTCGCTACACTCCCACTCTTTCCACCCACCACCCGCGCATTCATTGTAATTGTAGATAGACGCTTACCCTAAAGCCTCCGCCGTAACTAAACCCCGCGGCCCGTGCTCATGCTAACAACGCCCCATTTCCACTGTTCTCTAATTCTCCTTGAACCAACTCCTCGTGTAATGAGGCAAATTGTTATACTATTGTTCGACGAGCTTGTAACTGGCTGAAAACGATGACGAGCGCGGGATAATTGGGTAGAAAGGCGACGATAGGAAGGTGAGGAAATGCTTCCTTGAAGAATTGGATGCTCCTGGGAGAAGGGAAGGATCCTCTTCCGCGACGCTGGGAATTGCCGGAGGGTGCAAAGTTGCCGAATCTCCTTACTCCCCGTTGTTTCTCGCCCTGCAGGATGCAGAGCACGCGCATCCCATTTCTCCACACGCTCCCCGTGCAACTGTCGTGGAAAGCGGAGGAAAGGACTCAGGAACACGCCGGAAATAAAGGTATAGCGGAGGCCGAGTCATTAGGTGGGTACGTGTCCCACGGTGCCGTCGGTGTAATCAGGCATTAAAACGCCACCTCCGAAAGGACGCTTGCCTTTCGCGAAGAAGAAGAGAATCCTCGATCACTCGATTCCACGAACGTTCTTTGCGTCGGTTGGCATTCTTTGGGGGATTCTTTGCTTAACCGGCGAGTACAAGGAGAAAGAGGAAGATTGTGACGGATGTTAAGCGGCGATAGTGGTCGGGGAGAGTACACTGCATCTCCCAAGCCACTGCCCCACCTAATGGGAGGGAAGAAAGAGAATCCCAGTTAACGGCAGTGAGCAGAGTTTGCATGAAAGTAAATGCAGTGTGAGGCCGGTGTGGGGAGAGTGGGAAGCGGAGGATGCATGGTGCGAAAGCAGTAGCACTTCCAGTAGCGTTGTTTGCCCCTATTAGTTAATTGGCGCGGCATGGGATGGCATGGGGTAGTATGGGATGGTACGGCATGCTGCGCCTTCGCCTGGAATAGTGTCTGCGTTCGGCGGCACATAATTGGCTAGGAAGAAGGGCGAGAAGGGTCAGGGTGGCCGGGTGAGCGTGAAACAGCCCAGCGGCTGTACAGGCCATCATACCCAAAGCCGATCTATATTTCCTCGACACCGCCTACTTACATATCGCTTCACATTTTCTTGCCGCTGTTAAAAGTACTCTGTCTGGTACCGTTCTATATTAGTATTTGCTCAACCATTCGCGGGCGCATAGGGGATATTCTAAGGAACTCTCAACTCTTTCGATGTCTCTGTTTTGAGTATACTCGTCATGAAACGATGGTATTCTACGAAATGGAACAGCTATTAGAGAATTAAATCTGTTTGAAATATTAATCGTGTCCCAAATCCGTCCTGACTCTATTTTAAATCTGTACCAAAGCTACTTTACTCCAATAAAGCCTATTTCAAACAAAGACGTGAATTTTTATAGGCGACGGGGTTGCAGTTAACTCACTAGAAATTGGTGGAGTCGAAGCTCGAGGCAGTTCCTAGTTGCGAAGTGTTGGTAGAACCGAGCTCTCTAAAGTGTAAAGCAATTGGCGCTCTGACTCGGTGGAGTATCGTGGCGCAGGTTTCGCGCCCGGCCGCCCGTTCGCGTGTTCCTTAGCCCCGAGTGTCAGAAAGCACCGGCATAAAGAGGATTTCCAAGGGTTTGCGAATGTCTCGGCCTGGGAATAGCAGCCGATATTTCAAGCTTACATTATCGCATCGCCCGATTCCCGGATGTTCGCTCTCCCCCGAGGCCGGTTAATTCCGATTTATTCGCCGCTTTGATATTTATCTTGGCGCTCGCGCTGCATCAGCTGGAAAAGGACTGGGGAACACCGGAGGGCCCACGCGTACTGCGATCGTCGTTGAAGGGATCGAAACTCAGTGACAATGGGAGAATGGAATCGTGACATGGCATTCAGTCAATCAGTAGAGCGGTGCTCGGCTAACAATACGCCGTTTACAGCGAGGCATTACGTGGCCAGTCGGATTGGACAAGGCTAAAGGCTCAGTCAAGCCATCTCGTGGCATTTGAGGCACTCGAGACAGTGAACTGGCTCCTACCTCCTACCTCCTGACTCCAGCCAACAGGAAACATGACAGATATCCAATAAATCGATCAGCCCTGCTACCAAGCGGGCTAATTATTTCGTACTTGTCTCGGCCGGGCGATTAAATAGATTCCAGGCCGAATCAGCTCTGATGAGCTTCGGAATTGGCGGCGCCTTCCTCCTTTCCCGTAGTAGGAACGAACGCGTTCGAATGAAATCCTCTCTGGACTCGCCGGCAGTGCTCAGCACACGATTTAATCCTTCAGGTTTGCAGATGCGCGAGGATTTCGGACGAGCCCTCGCGGATTGAGAGTGAAGTGCTCTCGGCTCGCGCAATACAGGCTTTATTTGTCCGTGATGGAGGAGCTCCATGGGACCAGGGCGAGTCCCTGTAAGTGTGGAGACGCTCGACTGGTACTAGTACCAGTAGCCAGCATGATTGCCGGAGCCAGCACTATCAGAGGCAGGAGAAGCAAAAGCGGGTGTAAGTGCTAGAGCGCGATAGAAGGGTGGTTGGGAGGCCGGGAGGGAGAGAGAGAGAGAGAGAGAGAGAGAGTGCGTGAAGGGAGAAAGAGTGACAGAGGGCCGCCGGGAGAGGGGTTGAGTGAGGGAGGGTGTTGGAGAGGAGAGGGATGAAGAAGATTGGGAGGGTTGGCTGGCTGGCTGGCTGGCAGAGTGTAGGTGGGATGAGGCGGTCGTTGACGGTTAGAGGATGATGCCGTGGTCCCTGGATCGATCCTGGGGCACTACCGCCAGGCCGACCACCAGGCCACAACCACCAGGCCGCAACCACCGAGCATCAGCTAACTACTCCCTTCCTCAACGCCTACACTCCACGTCCAAACATCCTTCCTCTCTTCTATTCTCTATTCCAAGACTCCCCCTTCCGCCAACATAATCCTTCACTCGCCGGTTCAACCCGACTTTTTCCCTCTTGCTCCGCACTTTTTCATAAGCCACAACTCCTACTTCCTAATAGCCCCACTCACATGCATTCACTTGGTCAAGATGAATGCGCTGGCCGCTCCTCAGGCGGAAGACGGGCCAGCCTCCTCCTTTATTCTTTTCTCCTCTTGTCCGCTCTTGTTTCTCCGGCTGTGGCTGTTACAGTTCCCTCGTCCTCTTTCCACTCTCGCGACTGCTCTCCGCCGACTCCGCCACCCTGGAGGGAGAGGTATATGTACGATCGCGATTCAGCCTAGCAGCTAGAGCCACTCTGCTCTACTCGTAATTGCCGAGTCCTGATTTCTTCGCGACAAAAAGTTGGACAGCTTGTTTACGCAACTTCCTTCTTCTCTCTTTCCTCGGCCCCTACGATATTCACTGGCTTTTTCCACGCGTCTCTGTGTTGGCGAAACTCGCGCGAGTGTGGTCGCGCCGGTGTATCCAGATGCAAGGGAAATGGAAATGGGAGAGTTCTTTCCCGTCGGAGCGACGCTGGTAGTTCCTGACACGGCGCTCTTCGAGCCGCTCGGATTTTCAGCGTGCACTGTACAATGGATCGGCTTATAGCAATCTGAAATCTGGATTCGCTGGATATTGCGGATATTGGTGGGAAAGGTTGAGCATGGCGGGATGATGTTGCAGAAAGTGCGGCTTTAAGAATTGAAGAAGTCTCCGCGGCAGGTGTATCGAGCTGAGATAAGTATGGGGAAGTTGCAGTAAATCGTACTACGCTAGATATGAATTCTGGCGACTTTCCTATCTGCCCGCAGCCTCCAACCAACTCGAAGCCTGCGCTACTCTTTCCGAGGATCGCCGGTATTAAGCCGCTCCTAATTTGCCAGCAGACAATAATACTTTTTCTTCGTTAACCAAGTGTAAGTACCTCGATGCTTGCACGTTCTCGCCGGCAGTTAAGTAGAGCAAAGAACCGAGGAGAGCGGAGGTAGGAGTCTTCTTTATTTATAGCGGCGATCGAATTGCCGATCATTAGCGCTAGATTGGACCGCGATGAGATCGAAGCGAGCAGTATATATATATATGCTATTATTTATGCGGACATCCTTCATTCTTCGAATTTGCAATTCCACCGATAAAGCCGATCCTTAAACGATTTCCGAAAGCATCACCGTCATGTGCCACGGCTCGCCGAATGTTGCTCGCCAGGCTGCCAACTGAAAACGGGGGCGTCGCAATAATTGATCGGTTTCTGCTAATGAATCAGTTTATAAAACTCGGACGGCAACAGGAGCTTAATGTGTCGCTTGGCTGACCGGGCGAGGGAGTTCATGGAGAAAATGAAGCAAACAGTGGAGCCGCAGGCTTCTGTCGGTATAGAAAGGTGTGTTGTTTGTCGGCGATGGTGGTCTCCCGCGGGGTTGAAAACTGTAAAAGAGCCCTATGGAAGGAAGGCGGGTGGTGATCGATTGAAAAGTCAGGGACGAAGGTTGCTCGATTGTTGCTTGCTCGCCAGCATCATAAATATGGATCACGCGCCCCCACCCCGTGAAAAAAAAGAGAATAGGAGTGCTCTCGAAGGATGAAGGGAAGGGTTGGTTAAATCGCTTAGTGACATAGTGACTCCCAAGAGTGTATTGGCACTGGCTCGATCCGTTCTTCCCTCGAGGGGTGCTGCCACAGGACGAGGCATCACCAACCACCCCGGAAGATCATAAATAGATGATAAAAAGCGGCCAATGTTCATAATCAGCCATTACATAATGCATAATGGCTAAATAACAGCTGGCATACAAGAGACAGCGCGATCAGATACTTATAGCCGGCTCTCATAGCGATGAGTAGATGGAATCTTATTAGATGCGCGAACTGTTTCGATTGGAGGATGTAAAACAGGGTCGAAGTGGATAACATGACCGCTCGAGGCTTAGTAATATCTCAGGCCGGATCGCCGGCAAGCTGCGCGGGGTATCTACACATGAATACTAAGATAAAGCTGAAATCAATATAAGCGAGAGCAGAGGATTATCTTGTGTGAGGCCGCGGGAGAGGGAGAGAGCGGAATGGGTGCGGGCCGATGATACGAGCGAGCTCTTCTGCTTTCAAGGTGTCCCGTGAGAAAATATCCGGCGATTGCGGATAATGCGAGAATAATGGTATGATTAAGCGGGGAAGATGCGTTTAGGGATTACGGCTAGAAAGCGTTATCAGGTGATGGAGGTGTGCCTCGAGCCTCGAGGAGATTGTCTTCAACGCGATGGAGAGCTGCATCGCCGGAAAAAGAGGACGCCTTCCGTCAAAAGCGAAGCGACGCTGATATTTTCGTGAGCCGCCGCCGCCTCCCCCACTTGGGCGGCCGCTCGAGTAATCACATTACTTTCGGCATTCGCTTGGAAAGCAAAGTAGCTAATAACATTTGCCTTGGCGGAATGCTGTGCCTGCTCGAGTTTCCGGGTTTACGCTCCGCTCGAGTAATTGAAACCTGACTCCCTCCCTTCGCCCTCTCTTTTTCTCCCTCCTCCTCTCTTTCTCTAGGCCCCTTGGTGGCGCCATTGTGTGTCGCCGGAAATCTAATTACATACACGGCGGGAGAAGTGCGCTCAACGATATGCCGGGCGAGACGGCCGCCTCTAACGAGTAAGGCAAATATTTTATCATTGCTTAACATAGCCGTAATAATTCTGTCAAAATATTCGGCCAGAGGCGGACTGGCCGGCAGCAGCGCCTCTCCTTCCCGATAGCAGGGACGGCGGCGACCTCCCAGTTCATATTTATCTTCCTACAATTGCCAGGGATTCCCATCAATTCCCCCTGGCCAAACTGCTCCGCCGACAGAGACGAATACTCTCGCGAAACTCTTTCACCCCCATTGGCCTGAACTTTAATCCCGCCGGCGAAACGGCCAATGATAAATCAGTCGGGCCGCACAGATTTGCATATCATTCTTAGCGAGTGTAACCCTAGGTGTACCGAGCAACCTGTAGAAATAGTCATCTCCGACGAATCTTCTCTCCCTCTATCTCTCTCCCTCAGTTTCCAACTCGATTGTGCCCGTATTCGGCTTTGTCTCCGAGGGCAATCACAATTTTTAGCCGATTACCGATGTCCCGGGGCTTCCGTTCCGCGGAAGTTCGGCCTACTTGCGCATCGGTTCGGAACTTTCCTCTTGCTTGATTGAAATATCACCGGCAAGATACAAACTGAAATCAGAGTGGACGGAGTCCTGGCTTGTGGCGGGAGACGCGCGCTTGGCGCAGGGGGTGATTGGGAGTGAGTTTGAAATGGCAATCGGAATGCAGGAAAGTGTCCGATGGACGCGGGGACTGGCTCGATTTTTGGGCAGGGCACGTCGGGGCTGCATTCTAAAGTTTAATGGTCCGGCGAGAGATAGAGGGAGAGAGAGAGAGGGAGGGTAGTGGCGCCGAGGAAGTATAAGTAAGTTGCAAATAGTGGCCGAATATGGGAGGGAAGGGAGGAAGGGGAGAATCGGGATTGGACGTGGATGTAGGGTAGAGTGAATGTATCTGGCGTTGCGGAGGGTGGGTCTGTCGTGCGAGTCGGAAGTGGGCAGAGGGAGGAGGGGAAAGTGTGGTTGCTCTCTTTCGGACTTGGATGGGCATCGGGGATCGGGGCCATACACGAGGGTCTGTGGTTGACTGGCAGCTATAATGGAGGAAAAGTGCGGTTCCACTTGGAATAGACAGTTGGAAATTTGTCAAATTTGCCCCGCGGTATTGTATTAACCGAAACTCGAGACTCGAGACCTCCACCCTGCTCTTCCACCCCTTGACATTAACTCGGCCACATTACTGCTAGCCGGATCTCAAGTGAGATTAGCGAGAAAGGACATTCGCTGCTCTTATTAACGAAAGGAGTTTTGCAGTGACCAGTGATGATTCCAAACGGTAATAATTGCACTCGAATTTCCACCAATCGGAAGAAAACACATTTTAAACCAGAATAAGAATTAATTTTCCCCAACCAATTCACCTATTGTGTATTTTCCAGTTTTGCTCTGCACTCGATACCACCAATTGTACTTCTGTTTCCCTTGTAAACATACCTCGCTCGACTACCGTCGTCGTCGACCGGAATAGTAACTATGCAACTTTTTTGTTTTAATAGCCTCACTGCTGCGTGACAGAGGTAGAAAGGGCGGCTCATTTAAACGGTGAACGTAACCTGCATTCGAAATTAAAAACTTCAAAATTGCACAACTTTTTGTAGCATTAAATTCTTGAATGTCTAGTCCTTTCTTTCTTTTTCTCTCGCTCGCGAGATTTTGGTGGCAGCAGCCGAGCGTTTGCTCGACATATTTCCAAATCCGCATTTCCACGATAGAAAGCCACCCCCTTTTTAATATAACGATTACTTTTTCAATTCAGAACGGCTAAACGGCTGTTTCGATCGTTTTTTTGTACAAAGATTATACTTTACCGTCAAGTGTCGAAAGTTAGAGTTACAAGTCCCGCCAGATTTTCGAGGCTTTCTACACGCGAAGGGCATCGTTTATTTGTAAGCTTCAGCGGGAGCAGCGGTGGAAATGTTGTGATGTTACTTTTTATAGAAGCAGCGCACGTTACAGCTAGAAGAGGGGCTGGCACTGCCGTGGAATGCATATACCGAAAGATCCGCTCGATTTTCATTTCTCACCCTCGCACGTCGTCATCCTCGCGGAAATATTCTTGAAAGATATACGTGAAACGATGAGACTGTCCCGTGGTGCGGAGCATTTTTCAAATTGCACGCCCTCCTTTTCCGGAGTGGAATCCTTCGACAGTTTCTCTCTAATCATAATGCCGAGGCTGAAAAGGAGGACGACGAATTACTGGATTTCGTGGTATCCCTGTGATGCGCGGAAGAGCGCGCAAAGATTTACAGGCTGAATTTAGTTGAGATTAGTACTGTCCCGGCGAGCGTTGTCCATCTTGTTGAGTCTGGCTGGCCACTCTGGAGATATGAGGATACTGACCAACCCCCGGGGCTAATTAGTTCGTTCTCCTAGTAGAACACCTAGCAGACCCTGCAATCCTCCCGGCTCAAGTTATTAACCGATTTCATAACGAACAGTTGCTGCTTTTGCAACACCCCGACTCTTACGCTCCCTCTCCCTCGGTCTCTGCACCCTGGCATAGCACAACTATACAGAACAGTGCCTTATTTTGAATTCCGGGGATTAAATCTGCCAGGTTTAGCAGATGACACATTTAAGCGAGAAATATGCGTAAAGAGTTTTAGGTTTTTAGAGGCAGACTGAGATCTTTACAGGATAAACACTATGTTCTGGGAAAAGAAACCCTTGGACAGGTTATGGGAAGATTGTAGAATATACTTTACTGTTTGGAGATTGCGAGAACACTTTCTCCAGTATGTACCTGGCAGATACATTTGCAATGGTCGTTAGAGATGAATTTGAAAATTCTTCTACTATAGTGGACTCTACAGTTAAGTCAACAGATTTTGTCTTTACTCAACAAACATATTTGGTTTCGAGCAACGGCTACTATATCAACTGTATTTTACTTTACATGGGGTTTATACATATGTAGAGAGTGAGTCACTTGCCTTCTAATTATCCCCTTCAAACTCGTGTTTACTTTCGGTGTTTTGGTTTACGAATTATTTCCATTATTGGTATAATTTGATATTATAAATAAATGTGAGTGCCTGGAAAAACCTCGGCAAAGTCTCCTTTACATTAAAAGTATTGAACACCGTATAATTAATACATTTTCAACGGCCCATATTCACCATTAACGATTCAAAGCCAAATCAACTCCGTACATCCAGCGCCAGTTTCCAATACAAAAAAGAATACATTCTACATGGAAGTTTTCCTTTGAAAATCATCCTTTAATCGAATGTCTACCCAGCTATTAATATCACTAATGCTTGCCAGGTATCGCAGTGTCGCTCGGAAGAAAGTATTGGTGACGATTCAGATTGTTGCTTCGAAGGTCGATCTGGTGTATGCGATCTAGTTGGATTGGATTGGGTTTATCGCGAGTGCGGATTGAAGTAGGGCAGAGCCGGGGGGCCTCGGCGACGAGGGAAGCGAGGGCTAACCAGCAATTAAGTTAGCAGCCGATTCTAGGCAGTTGCCGAGTTTCATAACGTGGCACCTGGCACGTTGCATGACCGGTAAATCTGTTAGAGATGCCAAGAGGCATACCGGTAGGGGTTTGGAGGGTAGCGCGGTGTCGGCCTCGGGGTTTGTTACTGTTAGTGCTGTAGCTGGCACGCTCGGTGGTTACTGGATCGTACGAGGATCGCTGCCCTCTCGTCGGTGGGAAATGGGTGCAGGTGGGCCGCCGCCGCTGCTGATGCTGCTCCGAGCTACGGAAGGAAAGGCTCGCTGTTCGATAGCCCGATCGTTGGCACGTCGGCAACACTCTCGTAATTTAGCCGATATGTTCGTCCTCCACGCAATTTAAATCTTCCTCGGCCACCCTCGTACTCCTCCAACTCTGCATACATATAGTATGCACATCCTATGCATGTATTCCGCTGACCCGCCGGGCCAACTTTACGCTCAGATAACTGTACACCTTGCAAATGCGAACTTGTAATCGAAATTCAGTGACTGCTCCATGTCGCCAGTTGGTTGCCTCTCTTTGTTTCATTCATGGTATCGTTTTAAACTAGGCGTGCGTGAAAGAAATTTGAAATTTTGATTTTATAAGCTTTTTTCTGGTATTTCATGCATGGCTATAAAACGTCAGTATTACTTTGTTACACGTAACTTTGCAATATCCTTTCTCCCCCTCGCATATGGCCAGGTCCCGCTCAGAAAACCCTCTGTCGCTTGGCTCAGCTGCGTCGATGTTCGTCGAGTTTGATTCAGTCCATTTTTGAAAGTCGGGAGGAAATTAATATGCGCATACGCATTCAAAGATCCGCACGTTTTCGAGTTCTTTGTACAACGTTCTTCGCTTCCGTTCCAATTCAGTTTTCCATTGAAATATTCTTTCCTCTTCGGATCATAGAATATTGGCGCGGCGTTGTGGAGTCAAGTGCGGCTATAACGCGCTGAAATGCTTGATACGCGGAAGACCGCGATCCGTTTAAAGTTTTAAGGGCCGGCGAGGAGCGTAGTTGCTGGGAAACCGAAAGTGCATTAGGGATAACTGGATGTCGAACGCGATTATAAGAAAGTTAGCCGTGCAGGCGGATTTTTTCTCCTTCCTCCTCGCCATAAAGGTTTCCGGAGAGTTTTCCCTGCTGAAGTCTCGGCTTCCGGCTTTCTTCGCACTAGCCTGCGAGCCACCAACAACTAAATTCTATTCGGCAAGTAATTTTGCGCTTTCGTGGAGAATATGCGACTTCTGCTACATTTTGAAGTCCCGTGGGTTAGGACCTGCTATAAGTCGAAAGGGATGCTCCAAGACAAGACTGTTCGCCTTTATATAGACGGGATCATCATAGTCGGCGTGGTCGATGGCTGGTTCGGTGTTAGTTGGCGACACCAGCTGCTTGTTAGCGCCTGTTTATTCAATCAAGCGTCGCCATGGGTTGCATTATTCATTGCAATGCTCTCGCATTCACCTTTCAATTCTTTCTGTTTTCCCCTCATTTCCCCGTCACGAAGAGAGTTGAAAAGAGACGTCGGCCTCTCCGGTAAGCCGGCCGCTTTCCGCGCTCGACATTGCTTCCCGATCTAGTCGGACCATCTCCGTAAGTCGGCCATCTCGACTTACCCGAATTCATAGATATGCAGCGCGCATTAAATAAAGTTCTGCTTCCATAAATAAAATGTAGGTAGACGATGAAAGGACGAAGGGTGTTACTTTTATTAGTGTCCTTTCCCGACTGATCGTCACCCTCTCGAACCCTACATACAAATAAGCGACATTGCCAGTCTCCCGTCCACACGGTTGTCGCGGCACACGCTGCAAAAAGAGAAACAGGGCTTAATTGTTCACCAGTCGGCTTACGCGTCGTTGGAACGAATTAATCGCGTGTGTCAGGGACTTAGTGTACTATAAAAAACTAGATACATAGTCGGCCTAGTCATAGTGACGTATACAGTCGGCCTAGTGACCGCTGCTCCGCCAAAACAACAGGGACATTCCCTCCGGCCTGGGCTTCTGGATATACATACAACAACAACGCGCGAGTAAAAAGAGCGAAGACTCGAGTGGGTGAGTGAGTGAGTGATTGATAGAGGGTTAGTGGGGCGGTAGCGGGTGAACTTTGGGAAAAAGAGCGACGGCTGCGAGCCGAACTCGAGCGCTCGAGGCTGCCGGCACAGCTGGCCTGGTGGGGCAGGATATCTACGCGAGCGGTTACCCGCCGTCCTCAAAGCAAACACATCGCCATTGTTTACGCTCGTCGGCCAATTGTTTTGCCGGGCATTTTTCAAGCGGACTGTTTTTTACTCGCGCACGCGTCACCGCCGCGTCAATGTGCCCCGGCTGACTCTCGGAGCTCCGGCTTCTGCGTATCTGCTGCCTTCCTTGCCTCTCCTCTACACCCTCCTCCTGCTATCTTTCGCTGAGCTTTCTGCGTGAAAAGCTCATATGAAGCCTGGCCCAGTCCGAGTGCGCGTGGCAGGGGAGAAAAAAAAAGAAAAAAAGATAGACTCGCGTGTGCTGCTACTATCGACGTGCTGTTGGTTGGCCTGCATGTACGGATGCGGGTCAGCCACTAATCAGACAGCGCTTGTATGCCGAGCCACTAATCAGTCGGCGCTTGTATGCCCAGTTTATCTGTCTGCGTACCTGCCCACTGCTGCCTAACTGAAACGCATTGATCCGCCGCGAGCGCTAAGGGAACTTTTGGCAGCAGCATTATCCTGATATAAATGTTCAACATTTGACGGTTGGTTAAACAGTATGTAATTAGCGGGAGAGACCTGCAACAATTATCCAACATGCATGCTCACCGTCCAAGTAAATACCCATCGGATCAGAGAGGGAGTTGGAATTAAGTGAAAGCGCTTTTTTTTCGGCCGAGATATTTTTGGCATGGCTGGCCCCGTTGGCAACCTCTGTGGAATGATGGGAGAGGGAGAGAGAGGGAGAGAGGGAGAGTGGTGAGGTCAGTTCGGTTTTCCACCGAAAATCGAAATTGAAAGCATTACTGGCAACGGTGCATACAAAGCCGACAAGGAAGGAGCGATGAAGGCAGAGAAAGCGTTGAATAGCTGCGAGTAGAAAAAGCGGCTGGTCTGCGATCGAAAGGTGATTTTTCTTTGCATGGGGTCTCGCACAAAGAGGCGTAAAATTAATGTCTGTCTGGGAGAAGCACGGTGGTTCTGGGGGATAGAGTACTGTTTCCTAGATGAAAAAGGCATTCGCATCTGGTCTATGTAGTCTGACCGATGAATTAGAGAGCTGGCAGGAGTGCTGCCCCGTTATAAACCGATCCCTCAACTTCCATCATCAGCCCAGGGGAGATATTTCAATACCACTGAAAGCACCATCGCATCACATCACATCACATCACATCCCATCGCATCGCATTGCATCGAAAAAAACTCCCGATTATACTTTTATTCGCGATTGCACACCCCTATCTCTTTGAAACAAATGTCTATTAGTGGCTGAGGCGTTTTTTCGGAGACTTTTCCAGATCCTTGCGCCGAAAACCCGGAGGAATAAGTCGGGCCGAATAGCGGGCGTGGTGCGCACGTATAAATCAGCGGAAACGTCCACGGGCTTTTTAACGAATAGCGACCTCTTTTGCTCCCGAGAGGAGTCGGAGCGAATTTCATCCCGCTCTGCACACCGACCAGCTTCGTTACCTGGTGCATCCTTCTCCCTCGAGAGACCTTTCGATGCGTTCCACTCGGCCCCTCCTGTACCTTTTTATCTTCCTGTATTTTTACACACGCACACCCACCCACCCCCACACACACGGACAGAGGATTGATATATGACGAGCCCGTCGAAAATTGCCGACGAAGGATGCCACGCGACGTCCGTGCACCGTGCTCTCAATATTTCTCCGCGAAAATGAAACTCGAGCCTTCTAGTTTACATCGCGCTCACTCCTTTTCGCGTCGCCCTCCTCCTCCAGCAGCGAGTTCCTTCCTAGTCCTTCCTAGTTCTCCTTAAACTTTCTATGGACGCTCGCGTGACCAGCAGCCCCCTTCGGACATTGCCCTTTCCCTCTTCTTTACTGATATACCAGCCTCTTACTGCCACTACCACCGTCGCCCACAGTCTGCAAGCACAGCTTGCGCTCTATCTGTTCCTCAACGATTTACCGCCGAAAAAGGGTTGGACGCTCGACGGCCTTTATGGGATCGAATCACGTCTGCTGCCTTCTCTTCCGGCCGAGAGATGGCAAGTTGGTAGACTACCATTACAAGAACCTCCTCTCCCGGCTATCGGTTACTTCCTTCGTAAGAATCTTTCTGCCTTGGAGTCACTTTTTCCAGACACATTCCAGCCGGTCGTACAGACTCGTAGAGGAATCAGCCGGTTTCTTGCAGTTGTTTTGATATTTGTTACTGGGGACGACAAGCTTTTCGTCGGCAAGTAAATAAGATACTAATCCCGTAGTTCTACAAGGGTTCAGTGCTGGCTTGAGTTGTCAAGAGGAGCCGAGTCGGGTCGAGCTGTATGAAAGCACAACGAATGCGACGACGTACATACTACGAGTCAACGTTCCAGTGCACTGGAACTCTCGTCTGCCTGGCCACTCATGTATTACCTGGCGGATCTGAGTTTGCTTGCTTGTACCCTTGAATATTTTAGATGTGTCCTGGCCCGGCACGTCCTTCCTTTCATTTCTCGTGCCAAGAAAGACCTTCTCCACGCGTGTTTACGGATAATGCTGAGATTCTAGTGGAAGAACACGGAGCGGGCATTGCAAACACCATTATTTGCCAGTCTGAGCTCGTTAAATTATTTGGTAATTTGTTTCGACTCCTCCTGGTGGAAATGATTGTTTCCCAGCGTACATTGTTGTATGTACATCATAAACTTACTTATATCGCCAGTATGCACATGTTGCCTTTATTATGGTGAGACTAACGCGGGAATTTCATATGTTCTGAATTACTGAACTGATTCTAAGCTAATTAGCTGAGCTAATTAGCTTGTTTTTTGGATAATTAAATTCATATAACCATATAACGCGATATGAAAGTCATAAGTTCAATCAGAATCAAGGGGACAGTTTTGAATTCATCGGAAATCAATATATGTAGTTAGCAAAAGTATCCTCGACTGTCTTCCGCTAAATTATTAACGCGAGACTCTGCAGATTAGCAAGGCAAGCGGTGGAAACGATTATGTAATTCATACAGAATGACTAGTTCCACATGGAGAGGAGTATTGTCAGAGGGCTCGCAATAAAGCGAGAACGGCGGAGATTGCGGACTGCACTGGGAAGGAAACTCTTTTTGCAAAGTGGCACGACTTCTACTTGGCACGATGCTGCCTCGTCCTGACTGTTGACGATTTACCGCAGTAACGGTAGGACTTCTTTATCGAACGCGCGTCAAACGGGGAATTCGAGCGGGAGAAATATACACGTACTACCGGCGGGACTCCCGCGATGGAAACTTTCTCCCGGCGACAGATCCGGGGACATTTTCATTAAGCTTTTCTTACCGGCGATTTGGTGCGGGCGACAACTTTACCGCCCGAGAAATAAATCATGGAATGGCGTGCGGGGCCCTGGAATTCGGACAGGTCGCGATCGGATAGCGCGCCCTCCTGGTAGCAGCTAGAGAAGCCAGCTAGGATTGTCCGATTCTGATAAATATCGGGGGGATCCGGCGCGACATAAATTTCCCCGAGGACGATTAATCCCCTCGGCGAGCGGGCGTAATTTCGCCGGGAAATGGAAGTCCCGCGGCACGATCAATCAGCTTTTCTTCCCTTTGATTAGCTTAATTTCTCCACACTCGCGTAGCAGCGACGGGGGCAGATTCCCCGGCTGCCAGCCGAGGTAGACGCAGTATCCAAGAATTTTTCCCTCGTTTTTAGTCCAAAAGAGAGGAGAGGGAGAGAGAGAGAGGAAGGGCGGCAAGTGTGCAGGGCGTTGTTAAAGCGAGCCGGAGTTATCGAGCAACTCCCCCCCCTCCCCCCTGCCCCCTTTGCTCTCCGCCAGCAGCAGCACCTTCTGGCAATTCGCCTCGGGATTCCCGGAATTCATAGTAGATACGCGCGCAAAGTAAGAGGAGTCCAGATAAGGAAGAAGTATGCGCGGCGCTGCAAGACGCGCGCAAGAAAGGTTACCCTTCTCGAGTTACGAGAACCTAACTCTCGAGATACATATTTAAAACGTTCTCCTGCCACTTTTATATTCGCCTAGATTACCATTCTTTTCCAGCCGCGCGGCTCTCCCTCACCTTACGGCTCGCGCCCTTTTAGTCGTATAACAAATCCACTAACATGCATAGTCTAGCACAGTCTTTAAGCACTTCCGCCGAGATAAGCATTATGATTCCTGACACCCGAGCGAGTCGGAGAACGGACGGCGCGAAAGGGAGAGAGACGCTGGATTATCGTAAAGTTTCGCCGCGCAACTTCTACCGCGCTGGATTACTGCTTCAGCGGAGAATTTAATGTGGTAACAAACACAATTTGCGCGAGAATGATTTATTAAAGGTGCAGCCCTCGTCCTCCCTCTCCCTTTGGCGCGCGGCGCTCTCTTATCAGCGCAGTGATTCTCCCATGAAATACATAAACGATGTGGTAGGATAAAGTAGAGTAACAGGAGCAAACAAGCTCAGCAGCAACACCCTCGAGCCCCGGCATCGCTGATAGTAAGTAATTGCAAGTATGCGCCCTCGAGAACCTGTTGGCTTTCCATACTAATTGATAGTTTCTTAGGGGTACTAAGTATGGCCGCCTACTTAATTTCCCCTATAGAAACTCTGCATTTTTAAAATCGTTAGAGCCTGCAGCTTTCGCGCGCAGGGTAGTTACGACTTTACAGGGGGACGCTTGATGATGCCGGTAACGGCGCGGCGCAGCGGCGAAGGAGCGTGCGGCGAGTGAGAACGAAGAGGTGTTGCGTAAATTTGATTAAGACGCGTGGATATATCCAGCGTAATTAGAACGTTTACGGGCCATTTTCGCCGCTCAAAGCTTTCCGGGGTAGTTTGTGTGCTGTGCGGCGCTTGGAGAGCGGAGGACGCTCATTCACCACGGCCCACCGAGCGCCGCCGCGGCGCAGCCGACAAAAAGTTCTCATGCTCCAGGCGACACAAGTGCCTGTTAGTTACGTGCCGTTAAGCTCAGAGGCCGCACTTTCATTAGAGGTGGTCAGGTGAGGCTAAAGTTTATCTATGACAGCAGTCGCTCGCCCCGGCTATTTTTCCCGGAGCAACTGAGCCGCCCGTCACAAAGATAAAGGACGGACCCGGCGCCGATGAAGAACAATTTCCCGGATACGTCGCCGCTCGAGGAATAATGTCTTCCCCCGCTGGGCAAAACTCTTTCGCGACATTAATTAATAGCTGATTGTTGGCGGCTCAGTATTAATGGCTGCGGCGAGCGACAGCGCTCGAGACATGGGACATTCTGGGGAATGTGAGTGGCGGAAGAAATGTGCGAATTGATAGGTTCGCGTTGCTAGCGCCAGTAATAATTAAAAGAGGATATCTTGCGAGCCGTTCTTCCTTTCACCGCTAGAAAGAATATGTATATCTCGGGGGCTGGGCCGTACATATATAGTTAAGTAGATAGTACACGACCGCGTCTGCAGAACTTGGCATTCATTCACCCGCTCTCCTCTCCTCTCCTCTCCTGACAACTCACAATCAGTGAGAGTTCCCGCTCTTATTCCTTCGCCAGCTATTCCAATCTCTATCCCTCTATCGCTTTTCTTCCTCCGCTTCTCTTTTCCGGCCCCGCGCGCGCGCGCGATCCCCCCGGCTTGGAGGCTGAGCTCAGACCCTTCGGCGAGCCTTCTTCTTTTCATTTCCACCCTCGGCGCCTTTGCTCGCTCGTCCCCCTTCGCATTCGCGTTCGCAGTACTACTTCGCATTCGTTGAGCTCTCACTCGGCTCAACTCGAGCCGACTTGATGCGCCTGGCCAGGGGAATTTCATCCCGTCTCATCTCGTTGGCTCCTTCCGGCTGGCTTTAGCCTCGACCGAACCGCTCGCCGACTTGGCTCGAGGGGAAGAGCGCCGCGTGCGGCGCCGAGCGTGCTAGGAGGCTTTTTCTAAATGCTCCTGTTTTGTCGGGCCGACGCGAGCCCCGGCGGGCTTCTCGTAATTCAGCGGGGCCTCTTTTATTTTCCGAGGGAGGTCAGCCGTTGCGTCGCGCCGCTCGCTCAGGAAAGTCCGTCGGCCACAAAGACAAAGAGATATCGCGTCTCCCGTGGTTCGCCTCCCTCGAGGAAGGACCACCACCACCGCCACGTCCGAATGAACCCGTCACGAGCCCCTCGCGACATGCCCACTGCCACTTTCTCAAAGTCCAAAGTAATACTGCTCGCTAAGGACATTCGTCAGGGCCAGACTGAGCAATCGTCAGCTTAATCGGCCGAATATGCAGACTGTTAACCCGCCATGACCGAGCGCGACACTTCTGCGCCTGTGTATTGAAAGGGCGTGGGTCGATTCTCGCGATTTGACTACCAAACTACTGCAGGCACAGAGCCTGTCTCGGAAATACAGAGAGAATATCTAATCGACAGAGGATGCTGGATGGCTAAGCCGAAAGACAGGAAAATTGGAAGCTCTCTCGGTGAATTCACAGGTATCCGGAACCGACTGGCCCTCCCGATTACCTTTTACTCTGCCTGTAAAAGGATCGAATCGGCTAAACGAGGACGGTGAATTGTCCAGTCCACTGGCATTGTCAGGGGATAAAGGAGTCCAGCTCTCTCCACGTACTTTTTATTTGGCCCGGTGCGATGCCTTGTCATTGACGATGAACAGTTACCGTCGGACATCCGCGCATGATTTGCCACCCCCTTACAGTCGCCGGATAACTTGACTGAAAACTGCTCGACGCTTTTAACTGCGGGGGACAAATAAAAATTGTAAATCATTCGCGGCCGCTGCGTTGCTTTATCACCTTTCCGTACGCGTTAACCAGAGTTTATTGAAAGCAAAGTGGTAGAAATCCAGCGGCTATTTCATTCGGCGTACTGTAGAGTTCATTGTTTTTCGATCGATTTGGTCCCGCGCGTTCGGTGAAAATCAGTATTCTCCTTTCCTAGCGCGCGGTGTTCCGCTGTTGCGCTCTTTAGAAATTATTGCCCCGGTTTAGTCGGCTCAGCTATTCCAATCCCGCGGGAATTCGCCCGGCGGACTTTCAGCGGGTGTGTTGCTCGCTGGGAAATCGGCATTAGCCGGGCTATAATTGAGTTGGGTAAAGGTCACTCTGTAATAATCTTGATGGAGTGGGAATGACTGGAGCGAAAGAGAATTCACTTCGGGACGGCTACTAATCTGTGCAAAAGGGTTGCCGAGTGGGAGGAACGGCGCGGCGGGGCCTGGCCGAGTGCTTTAGCTTTTAAAAGGACACGTTGAGGTGCAGGCAGCATGAAGTTCCGATAAAGAAGTGGAACGCGTAAATCGTGTGCAGTGGGTAGAGGTGAGTGCGACGGGGAGGTTGGCAATGCTGTTCTCAGCGAGTCAAGCGAGACTTCCACTTGGAAACCGATGGAAAATGTTTCCAGCTGGTTGGTGTCGTTTACGCTTGACCTGTATTTCCCAGATTATCCCTGAATTCCAGGCTGATGCGCGATGAATTCGAGGAACTCGACAACAAGAAAACCTCGCATCTCGCACACTTAGCAGGAATTTCCCATTCGAGACTCGCTTAGCGCATCGGCCCGCACACCTAATCATGCGATACTAAAGGAATTTTGCGATCAATGGAAAGAACACGGCCAATCGAATGATCTTAGTAACCAATAAACATCGGTTCACTGTTCCTTCGGCAGAGTTCTCGTTCAATAAGGTTTCTTTGCGTTAATTAGCAGTGCGAGCACGAACCCGTCCAATCCTTGCTGCAACAAGCCGCTTCCTTTGGAAAGCGGAGTTTCGTCCTTCAGAAGGATTTGCTTGTGTTCCCTGTACAGTTGGCTTGCGGGATTTAAGGAGCTTCGACGCCGAGTGCTCGCGCCGAGACGTAAAATTACTCGGCGCTAAAGTGGATCTGCGCTTGACACGCACTCGCGGTGAATGCCGGTGAGTGGAACTTAGGAGTGGCTGAAGTAAACGCAATTTAACCGCACGCCCTAAGTAGATTGATTCGACCGGGGCAAGACTTCCAACTTTCCTCTTACCTGATACACACATTTATAAGGCGCACGCGGAGAAATGAATCCGCTAATAAACCAGGCTCCTCACGTAACAAGCAGGGCGACGCCTCTGATTGGCCGTGAGCATACGTGCATACTCGTCTATGGTATTCACCGTATTGCTTCGGTGGAATGAAACGCGCGCGGAATTACTTGCTGGGAGAATCTTACCTCTTTCTTAACCGTCAACTCGTCTTCTCTCATGGGGCCTGACGAGTATTGCGCTCGCACATGCGAGATCATGTTATTACATCTAATTGCATCCTGCGCTGTTTCTGTTCCAGAATCCCGAGGGACGACGACGAGGACGAGGAGGACGACGAGGACGCTGCCGCCGACGACGAAGCACGGAGCCTCGTCTTGACACGACTCAACTCGACTCGGCAAGGTACGGAGACAGAGTACAGAGCCTCATTGTTCTCGCGTCTCTAACGAACCGCCCTCTAATTTCGCCCTGAGAATTCGAGGGATAAAATGGAGCGAGCCGAGTGTCCTTTTTCCAGCTATTTCAGCAGTATCGCCAATGGCAATACGCAAGGTACTTCCACTCTTCTTCGTCCCCGACGATTCGATTCCTCTCCGCCCCGCTCTTGTTGCGAGTCAATTAAACCACTGGCGAAAGATAAATCCTGCCCACTCGCTGAAATTCTAGCTGGATAATTGCGACTGGCTCTCGGCCGAGTAGTTCCCGGATAATAGTACGTATTAATGAAAAGGATACGGTCCGCTTATCTCGGAAAAACAATGCTGAGAAAACTCACGCTTGGAACGCAGGACCGTTCTAGTTTCGTCTTCATTCCCCTGGCAATTGCAATTGCGACAATTATCCTAATAATTGGAAGCCATGTTGGAGGGCAAGCGCTCTGCTCGGGCATTTCTTTGTGCTTTTAATGCGTCGGGGGAAGAGTTACATGCACGCGCCGTTTGTTCTCGAGTGCATTTTGCTTTTATTGACCATGTCCGACATGACTCAATAAAGAGCTGTTTAAAGGGTGGGTTATTCGACTGCGTGGAGAAAAGCCTTAACAGCGAACTTGCATCTATGTGCAAACGCACTCGACGACCTTTGGAAACCCACTCTGCCCTACCGAATTCTCTAGGAAGATCTACTCAAAAGCATTTCCTCGAGATACAGGCTGCTCTGGCTGGGCCTCCTTTTCCTTCGCTCCTCCAATCGGGTATATCTCGCTCCTGACACTGTTGGCAGCCTCGAACCGATCACTCAGTCGAGAAAATAGTAAGCCTCCCTTCTCCACCTTACTATCGCAATACATACATCGCCGCGACGCCAGCCGACGTATTTCTCGCCGTTCGTTGCATCCCGAGACGATCGAATCCAATCTCCGCGCGATCGTCTACTAGGCTCTTCCCACCCTCTAACACCCTACATTTTCCTAGAGCGCGACAACTCCATCCTCCCAAGTAAACCGACAATTTCCCTATTCCGCGATCCCCGAGAAAGGCTGCGCACACCCTTTCTACCTCTGACTAGACCGATTTTTATCTCTTTCACCGGCCCGATATCATCGGAATCACCAGTTGAGTGCGCGTATGGCGTAAGGGCGGATTCCTCGCGTTTTCTATTAATACGCCCAAGTTAATCGGACCTTCTAGTTTCCAAGCGGTTCGGTTTATGCGCCAGTTGCCGTTCTCGTAAAAGCTGCCGTAGCGCAACGCGGGTGGCCGATGCTCGAGAGTTTTGAGTATGAAACTTGGGAATTTTCGAAAGGCTTATCGCGTCCTCGTGCCGAGTGGAGCGAACTCAATCCCTTCTCGTCCAATAAGCAGACTCCGATCATCGAGTGTAATGACGCGGAACTACGCTCGCCGCTTAGAGGATCGAGCGTCATCGAGGTGTCAATTAACGCAGCTTCATTCGCTCGTACACGCGGTCACACTTAGCCAGCAATGCGTTGTGTGCTTGGCGAACAATTTAGCGACAGGCTCGATTCCCAGCCCCGATTCTAATTGGCCGAGCCGATCGAGCCGCGCCCGTTCTTTTGTTTACTGACGCGGTCGCGACGCAGATCGGATATTGCTGGTGTTCCTCGTCCGTTAACCACATTTACAGTAGTATCAATTGACTGACCCCGCACCAAGGCCTCCCCTGCCCCGGGATCAATTACATACTGTAGTTCTGACTGTTGAGCTCCGGCCAATTACAGAGGGATTTCCAGCAATCTCTTCCTCCAACGAACCCGTCCAGTCGATAATGTTTCCTGAGTGTATATCTGGGTTATTCAACAACCGCGAGATTTACGCGCAGTGAGCTTCCGGTCCGCGTCTTTTCTATAGGTCCGTTGAAGAAATGTGATTGGCGAATCGGGTAAATAGCTTGCCAGAATTTTGGTCCGTCGACTGATCTCTCACTGTTCCGAGCAGTTGAAGGTTCCTTTCAATCCCATTCTTTCAGCGGCCTCAATTCAGAACTTCCTTGCCGAAGTCGGTCAAAATTGCATTTTAAGAAGATTCTACGTTCTTCCGGAAATTGATTAGGGTAATCAATAAGAGAAGTGCATATTAGCTTGCACTGGTGCCACTAAAAGATTCCGCTCCCGTGGACCTAAAAGTGGAGGAGTCGTCAGGGATATTCGCACGGTTCAAACACGAGAAAAGAGTGGAACGAGGGGTCTCGCGAACTCGGATAGCCCGACCGGAAGCGGAGATAGCAGTATCAGAATGTCGTTTGAGAACTCCACTAATTCTCCCTAACAGTGGAAATATCGCGAAACTTTTGACCGACGGGCGAAGGCGGAGCAATTTATCTGGGAATCTTGGTCCCATCAGTGCAAGCAGGAAGTTGAAAGAGGAAGTCGCTGGCAGACTCTCCGAGGAGCTGTCTGGTTGCTTTGCGGCACTACGCAAGCCCGGTTTTACTAGTCCCCTAACTGCGATATAACCATGAAAATTATAGATACGCTACCCTTCGACTCATACTTCGAATCTTACCCTCGCTTCACTTGTTACCTCACCCTCGAGCCACTCGAGCTCTCTATTATCTCGGCCACCTCTTCGGTTAAGATGTATGCAACCAGAGACAACTAACTTCAACAGTGTCTACTTGTACTATATTTAATATCCAATATCTGCAGAATGTTTGTACTCTTCCTAGTACTACTTGCTGAATCTAAAGAATGTAATCTCCCGCCTGCTTCTCTTCTCTTATAAAAGAAAGTCCGCCGGCTTTGTTGCCACATGACTTGTGAACTGATTGATTAACTTTATGATTTTCTTTCACGTCAAGCGAAATTCTCGGGTAAAAGTAAGCTCTTGGGCTGTTCCATTTGATCTAGATAGAAACATTACTCATACAAAACCCAATAGATTAAATGTACACGAGCGCTAATCTGCAAGACAGCTAGTCAACGATACGTTTGTCTACGAACGAGACTGAGAATCAGTGAGCAGATGAGGCTCGGTTTAAAGGTGCGCGGATTTCCCCGCGATATTTATACTCGAGCGGAGGAGAACGGCCGGGAATGCTCAGCGACTCGGGAATGATCGATTTCGGCTGGAAATTTCTGGGTCAGGCAAGTGTAGTGTGAAGGCTCGCGCGCGCGCGCGCACTTCCGGGGACTTATGTGTACTGCAGACTACACTCGGTGGCATGTTTTGCCATTTGATCAAGGCAAAGGGGGGAAAGCCCGGCAGGATGACTTTATCGCTGACGTGGCAGGTGTTCGCCGACCGAAAACGTGTAAAACTCGACGATTTACAGAGAGGCGGGCTTCATGGAGAATTGCGCGAGCAAACTGCGACTGTAAAGCTCCGGGGGGGCTTTGCTGCTCGGGCTGGCAGGGATCAATGACGCGAAGAATAATTATTGGCCGGCAAATAGAGCAGAAATCCCCGAGAAATGGTGGGGTAAATGCAGTCCCGATCGCGCTAATCTGCCGATGGCGAGCTGCAGTACGATTTGACGGGAATGCTTGGCGAGTCCGTAATACGCTGCCGATGTGCAAGTTTAAGCAGCAGTAGGAAAAGTTAGGGAGAGGGTTGGAAGAGCTGGTTCGATTGTCGAGTCGACTAATTGTGTGGCGGGCTGCCCGGTCGATTGACCAGTGGAGTCGGCGCGGCGTGAACCGCTCCATCGACTAGGCCGGAGGGGCTAGCCTAGAACCTAGAAGGCTAGAAGGAGAGTGCCGCGGCAATCAATGACCCAGGGTATAATTATCCAGCGATAAACAGCGCTGGAAGTTGTGCCGGGAAGTCGCCCTCCAAGTGAGACATAAATTTCCAGCAAGATAGGGATCGCGCTTAGGCGTGGGTGTGCCTGGCGCCAATTAATGTGGATCGTGTGCACAATAGACCGGCAAGCGCAAGGAGCGAACTTCTGCCCGCTCGCCGTTTCTGCCTCACGCCAAAATCTACTTCTAGCAAGTAAACGTGTGCCTCGCAAGCGCTAGTTAACAAAACCAAAGGACTCTTTGAGTAAAAAGGCTGCCACTTGCAAGCCAGACACGCTAATTCTACCGGTCTTGAGTGAAAATATTCCTGTCATCGAACCAAAGTCACCTACGCAGACACATATAGATTGCAGTTCCACAGCGCGAATATACCGAAAAATGTATGAAAAAGTACTCGAACCAGTTAAAAATACATGTATACAGGCAGGCATGTAGACACATAGGTCAGCGAGTATCTAGGAAATAAACGAAACGCGAGTAAATAGTCGCGTGGAATAAAAGTGGCGAGGTTCTGCTTGTTTTTCTTGGGCGAAGGCAGATCGCGAATCGACGTCGAAGCCTATTGCGCTTCGTTGTGCTGGATACCCATTGTGCTTGGGGTAAAGGCAGCATTTACCGTTCCAGCAGGTGCATGTCGTCTAGCCTAGGTTCTCCATACTCTCAGATCTCTCTATGATCCACCTAGGCTATATCGAGAGGACCCGCCATCCGATCCGAGCCTCCATCCTGCATTTACCACATCAGCCCACCCTCCGAGCTTACCAGCGATCCTCGCGCGTCTATACTCGCCGGATGCCCGATAACCTTCGCTTCTCTACTGGCACAATAACATTAGCCATGCACCAGAAGCAGGTTCCCCTCCCCCAGACTGCAGAATATTCCCTGCTAGCATCCCTAATCTCCTGCACGCCTTCATTCCACTTTCCTATTCTCACTGGTTTTCTCTTTCTCTTACCGTTCTAATCGTAGCTACTTGCTTGACACGTGTATACGAAACAACTCCCATTGTATCATTGTCTCCTCTTTGGCGAGATCTCTTCTTTTAAATTGTGCTCGGAGCAATTTCCTTTTCTCAGAGTAGTCTGCGTTGCGATCAGCGATCCTTTCTTGGGGTAGTAATATGTAGTTGTAGGTGTAGGTTATTCCACTTTCTGTCCAACATTGTGCATGTAATATAATATTATGTATAATATACATACACATATAGGATGTAAAGAATTGGGAAAGATTTTCGTAGAGGTATAGAATTACTAGATAATTTATAGTTGTCTATTTTGCAGCAACGTGCATTGGACTGTGTTGATTAAAAGACAAGTAAATTGTACGCGTTGATAGAAAACTAACATTTGGACGTGCTCGGATTAATCGGGTGGTCGAACATGCGCTGTGGAGGTCGACCGAGACCGGCGAGTTTTGGAAAGTAAACTGCCTTGCAAATGGAAAGAGCAGGCTCGTATTGTCGAAAGCTCACGCTAGCCAGTGAAAATCCGTGGAAAACCTTGCCAGTTCTTTTGCCCGGAAAGGTAAAATCGGTCATATTTTAAAAAAGCCCCAAAAGCCGCGCGGACCACGTCCTGCAAAATTTCGTTCCCTTCTGGATTGGGGCTTTCTTTTCGGCCCTGACAAACCGTACTCGGCAGTTCGCGACGCGACATTTTCCCGGCGAACTCGGGCACACACGGGCCAACCAGTTATCAGAGTGAATACTAGCTTTTAGGTTAACAGTGATTGGAACGCTGAATTTTACAGCACAAAGCAAATATTTACAGGTTCGTTGGTACAAGATGCTTTCAATAGAGTGGCAATTGTCGAATGTTGCGGCGGCGATGAATGGAGGAGGAGGAGGTGTGTATGGTGCGAGACGCGGGAGTTGGTCGATTTAATGAAAACGGCTGGTACGGCAGGAGTCGCAGGTAGTTGGAAATAGAGTAAGCGTAAATGATGCATGCTAGGGACTCCCCTCATTTCGTCGCTCGTTAAGCTTTAAACTTTTTTAATCGCTGCGAAAAGTCGACTTGTGCTGCTGCTGAAGCTCACCCCCTCGCTAGCTCCATTGCTTGCGATACTCTCCCCCCGCTTATGCTCCTGCCCCCTTTGCCCTTTTTGTCTCCCTCTTCCTCTGACGTCCCCGCTCGCGTCTGGCTATATCTGCATCTCGCCGAGCAGCCAACAAGTCCGTCTCGCTCGCGTTCATCTCGGCCCGCTCGCGCTCGTTTGCGCGCACTTTCATCGAAACAGGAAGCAGGAGTGAGGGGTGCTTGTCACCCCGATCGTATTTTTTTAACGACCTAAGCGCGCCGCGCGCGTCCTAGCCCGCCGGTGCGCATCGCGCCGCGCGACGCCCCATTCTAAAGGGAACAATCGATCTCGGCCAATGCTTTCGGGATCCGCTGATACGAGTGTTTGAAGTGCACCATCGGAATCGGAATGAGAGTCGGAGAATAGTCATCATTTCCTTCCTTTCGGCCTGGCTCCTCTAACGAGCAGTTTTATAATGAGAGAACTCCCGCGACCGGAATCCCAATCTCATTGATTCCCGATGTCTCAGCCGTTCCACCATCCAGCCGGGCTTATACAATAACCGAACCAGCTTTAGTATCAGATAAATTATCCCCCCGATAGCCGATCTCAATCGGGACGATGTGAATACTCGCTTCTCTCAGTGGTACCCAGTGCCAGCGGACACCAAAAGATTTTCTGGCTTAATCCGCGCTTGAAGGGTTCAAGCTCGACTTTAAAAACTCTCTCTGAATTCATCACATTAACATCTGCGCCTCAACTTTAAACTCGGTAAAGAGTTTTCCTCGCAGTTTCATAGGAGTCTGTTTAAAGGACTAAACCAGTCGCGTTAGTCTACCTTCCGCAGCGATCCTTAATTTCAGAGCTATTTTGCGTGCATGCCAAAATCGCGCGGAGAAAACGCCAGCACGCAAGCCGGCACGCGAAAATGGGAGCAGAAACCAGAGCTCCGCTCTATACCCTCAGCGGCTAAACAACGAGTCGTTGGGACGCCGGCACTCTCATCTACATTCTACATCCTTCAAATCGCGCCGATTTGTCACCATAGAAACTAATAATATACCAGGCGGCTCCGAGCGATCGATGCTAACAGCCTCAGTCAAAAGTAATCTGAAATGCAGTCAATGCCCTGCTGGGAAACCAGCCAGAATCATAACCTGCAGGACAGTGGAGCCATAGCTAATTGCCACTGGCACAAGAAGTCCGGCTTTGGCCAGGTGGGCTGGTCAGTTAGTTCACTTCCTGTTAGATAGCATGCGAGGCATGGAAAGGCGCTCGATGGTTTACTGCCAGGAATAGAAGGAGACAGAGAGAGAGGGAGAGAGGAAGAGAGAGGTCGATGAGAAATTGGCGGAGGTCAGTGCATCGGACACGTTGCCGCAGTAATTGGCGAATTCATCCAACCTTTTCACTCAACCGAGCGAACCCCACTAGACTTGACGTTTTACCGTTTCTCCCTCCATTTCCTCTGGACAGAAACAAATTTCTTCATCGCTGCCGCGCCTTCCCGATTGACAAGAGACAATATCGTTTTGATATACGCAAGACAGTGGCGAATTCGAAAGCGGAAAGAGAGCAGTTTTTAATGTGATGGCTAAACATCGAATATTAGGAATCCTTGATGAACGTCGTTGCCGAATGCAGCCAATCCTCTTCACTCGATTGAACGAACATCTGCACAATTACAATTTCACCGTGTCTGCATTTCGTCCGTACCGAAACAGATTTTTTGACGCGTCTTCTAAATTGATAAGAGAAAATATTGCTTCAATATACGCGAGACATCGGCAAATTCGAAAGGGCGAGAGAACAATTTTGTATGTGTTGCGGATAAACCTAGAAGATTAGGCGATTCTGTAGTAACATAACGGAGACTGGTAGCGACGCAATCAAGCTTCTCCGCGGAACTTTCGTTGGTTGGCCGTTATCCCGGAGTACGAGGCAGGGTCATGCTCGAAAAAGCTGAATGTACGTAACACGGAGAGCTTCGGAACCATGTCGCTGGGTCGCGGCCGCCTTGCGCAAAGTGAGACGCGTCCCTAATTTCCCGCGGCCTTTCCCATCCGTTATCCCGGCGACCGACGTCGCCGTCGCCGTCGCCCTCTATCATTGCGCTCTCCGATCCCTTTTCATCCGAGGATCGAGCGTAAGCGATAAAACTGTCTGACCGCTCGATGAGGGAACGCTGGCGAGCGAAGAGTATTGTTGTTAACGCGACATGAGAAGGTAAGCCTCTTGATCCGCGCTGGCTCCAACCCCGCCAACATTCTCCCCCCTCGTGAAAGCACCGCCAACATTTCGGCCTCGCCTTTCCTCGCAAGTATGTGACACGCATTGAAAGTATGTTATTGGCTGGGTCACGCGACTCGAGTATCGCGGTACACGGGCCTGTTACTGGATGAAAGCAGGCTTCGAAATGGTAATACAACGCTATTGTTTCCAGAGGAGCATTCTCACTGTTGAGCTTTAGTACGACCAGTTCATTCTTCGCATTCGGTGGCCAATGTTCCATTTGCCTCATTACTGATAAACGCAACAAAGAGAAACGCTCCTCGCCAGAGTAAATGAGCTTTCCTCCTAGTGCGCGGGCGAGCAGCGTGTGCTCTCTGTGCTATAGGTAATAGCCACTGGTAGTTTGGCAGGCTTGCTTTTTACTCACTAGCACCGTACCCCAATTAATTATTCCGCCAACGTCCAGCCAGTTCGACGGATTTCTCGTAAATAAATTTTGCCGGCCGCGCGCTTTCGCAGCTTTTCTATTCTTACAATGAAGCTTTTTCATCCGCCGAATCTCCATTATTTCTTTAGCCAAATGTTTCTCGAGTATGCAACGTCGCCACGAAAGACCGTGCGAAGGAATATAGAGGCTCGCTGTTACATTGAGTGTGGGACGAAGGAGCGTTCGCATGTGTCAACTGATTTCCCTCGGAAAGAAGGTCGGCGAGGGATAAAACCGAGGCGCAGCGAGATTGATTAATTAATGTATACTTAGTCGTGTTGTGCGCGACGGAGTTTCAAAGAGGAGAGGCTGGCGAGAGCAATCGTGCAAAGTGGGTAATAAGATGGCGAGTGTTCCCAGGCCGGATTAGCAATGTAAGGAAGCGGATTTCCACGGAGGTTGCTCTCGGGACTCGACTTGGAATAGTTTAGCATACGGCATGTGGATTGTGGATGCTGTCGGGGCGGGGCCGGCGTCGGGATGCGTCGCTGTAAAGAGAATGCGGTGAGCGAGGGAAAGTTTTCGGGGATCAAACGTTAGTCGAACTAACTTGGCCGCAATCAGCCACAATATGCGTCTGAGGTGTTGCATTAGCCACTTTACTAGCGCGCCGCTTTAGATAGTTGGTGTCTTTGTGTTTGCAATCTGACCGCCGATTGGCAGATATCCTTCCAGAATCCAGATTTCTATTATTACACTCAGCACTCAACCAGTAGCAAAGTGGCATCGCCAAGCAAGTGCGACTATCTCGCAAACTATACTAGAAACTCGTCAAAAACATTCAGCTGGTCCGACGCAGCTTCGTAAAAGGGTGAAATGGGGAAAGGAAAAAGGTAAAGGTGAAAGGCCGTGTTCGAAAAACTTGGCAGGAAAATCTGATGCGCGATACAAGTTTGTAGGGTAAAACGGAGATCGGGCGGCCACGCACGCCACCGCGACAAGGTAAAACCGATTAAACTTGCTGCCGTTGTCGAAATCAAAGCCGCCGTGAAACTGGCTTTGAAGTTTCTGATCAAAGCCACCGCTCGGCTACCAATGCTTTCAGCGCCGACGAGTTAGACCAGCCGGAAGTCCCCGAACCCACTACTACCGAGATTGACAGCAACCGGAACAATAACGATGACGAGTCTGTCAAGTGCAAAGGTGGACCAAACGCAGAAGAGGTTGAAAAGTGGGTGGCTGCGAGTGTGTGGGAAAGCGAGCCGACTATCTCTGATCGGGCAAGCGGTGGAGTAGGTGCTACGTGCTCTTTCCGGGGCTCCATCGAGAAGGAGTGCGAGTGCGCGCCGCTCGGCTCGGCTCGTTCGCAGATGGAATCGTGCGAAATAAAAGGCAAAGGGGTCGTGAAGCCGAGGGAGGCTGGGATAAAACTGAAATTCTGGCGAAATATAAAAATCCGCCGAGGGCCGAGCGAGGCAACAATTTGCTGAATTGACAATAAGAGGGGAGACTCGAGAGGAGAGAGACGCAGTATTCGCAGCTCCGAGGGCGAAAGTGAGTTGGCGTGGAAAGCGGAAAGTGGGTCCATAGAGTCGAGAGGGGGTGGGGGATCGGCAGTGGTTGGGTACTCGAGCGAGTGACGAGTGAGTGCAAGTGTGCGAGAATGAGGTGGCGGTCGGTGGTCACCGGGCAGGAGTGAGGTTCTTCTCAGAGTGAGAGAATGCCTGCTATAAACCTATCACAGAAAGCGAGGAAGAGAGGGAAAGAGAGAGAAAGACAGAGAGAATGAAATTTGTTAGCATACCACGAAGGTATAAAAGAGAAGTCCGAGCAGTGCTGACAGTCGTGTTCCCCGCGGAGCGACAATGTTCCAGTTCCAGGCAACTCGTTCAAGTGGTTCGATGCAAAAAGGGGCTACCCTGCTCGTCCACGTACCCCGATTGCGAGGTGTGAGTGCGGGGACAGGTGTCGTTACTCACACTGGTAACACATTACCGCTCGAGACGAAAGAAAGACCTCAGCCAACCAAGAGGACCTCACCTTGGTCCTTTAAATGGAGCAGGCTTACGTATTTGCTGCTCTCCTGCCTTAGCGATTCTCCAGTCTCTTTTCCATTGGTATGGCCATCGCGGAGATCACCGTCTGACAAATGAGCTTTCGAGAAGCTGGGAATGTAGATTTACGGTTTTTTGGTAGGCTTACCTTTGGCAACCTGAACCGATTCTGAGTCCATCTTATTCAAGATGATTTTATAGGTCGCAGGACTTATTTACGATGGGAAAGGTGTATCGGTACCCTGCAGGAGAACGCGCAACAGCTTCAGGAACAAAGGCAGGAGCGCGTAGAATTATGAAAGAGAATGCCCCGCCGCTCCTGTTTTCATTGGATCTATGCTTCAGGGGGAAAGAAAAGTTATAATTTGTCTGCCTCGGGGGGAATGTATGTACTTTCGAGGAGCATTTCGCGGTGCACGGTTGGCTACAGTCAGTTGGACAGGTGTCGTTACTTTTAACGGGGAAACTTTTTGGGGTAGTAGTGAGGGTGAAGGTGAGTATGTTTGCTTTCGGGGATGAATGAAGAGACTGGGAGGGAAGGTGAGAGACGTGCGAGAGGGTAGCGGGGGTGATAGGCAAGGTGGAAAGCAGGGCAGTAGACAAGGAAAGGAATTTCCATTTACCTTAGCTCGAACGAGCAATACTTGTTTGCATGATATATGTTAACACATGTACGATCTACGTGGGAATATGCGTTGAAGCTGGCACCACGGGTGTGCAAGTGCAAGCTCCTCTTGGCTCCTATGCTTGCCGCAAGCCCACTCCCATTCCCTATCAACCCATTCTCCCACAGCTCCAGGTGAATATCACGAATTTCTCCCCGGGAATATAATATACCGCAAATCCTTAATGGCATTTGCTAATTAAAGAGCTCCCGATCTCCCCGGATTTCCGACCCGGCTAATTTCACCGTGTTATAAGACCGATTTTCCAACTATCCCAGCTACATATTTGCACCGGAAATACCGCGCTTGACAGTTAGTTATAACATCTCTAAATGTTTCTGGAGTTCCAAAGGCTTTCCCTCGCGTTGCAAATGTAATTTCAAGGGCGGCAGCAAGCGAAAATAGATACCACATAATAATAACGCGCGTTGCACTCGTTCTACTCGAAAATACTGTAATGAGAGAAAAGTTCGCAGGGAACGCAGACAGCGGGGGCGCCTGCTCTGTGGGCGTGTTAACTCTTTTAATCCTGAATAATGTTTCAAGCAACACAATTTTTCATGGTGGCGACCTTTATAAGGCTGCTGCGGAAACATAAAAGTTACTTCTAAAAAGCCGGACCGAGGGTTCTCATGGCTCTCCTCTACGTATAGCGGGAATAATTAATGTTCTTGTAGAGCTTTCAACTTGCAATTAATATGCCCGCTGAATTCTTGACCACACGCAACGGCCGAATTACCTCCTGGGGGAAAAAGCTGGTTAAGAGGAAATGTTCACAAATTATTGCGACTATACCGTTTAACGCCTTAACGTCCCTTTCTTGCAGTTTAGTGACGACGGATGTAAAAATCAGGACTTGGGGGAGTGTAAATTTGAGGGAGGAATTGTTACTGGGGCGCTCACTGCAAGCGGGTTGACAAAGCCATGAATAATTCCAGTACTTATTGCTGGAAAAATGAGTAAGGCCGGCCGAGTTGCGTAGCTTGGCAGAAACGGAGGAATTCCGGCGTGTCTTTCAAGCGCTCCTCCACCTTTTCTACTTTCTCGTTTCCACCTGTCTTCCTGTCTCATCTCCCCGACATGGCAGTCCTGCCCTCCTTAGTCTTGAGCGGCTCTCTCGCCTCGTCTCGCCCTTTTTAAGTTTCACTGAAAACTGTTCCCAGTTCGGGCTTCCACCAGTTCCTCCACCAGCAGCTCTACTTCTTTCCTTGCGTCATCTGACGGGCGGGGACGCCCTTGCTCATTGTGCCCACCGCTCATCTTCTCATTCTCCGCGTAATGTGTGTCGCACACTGTGGAGTCTGGCCGAGCCCCTAATATTCTATCCGTAACAACCTTTGCCAGGTAACAAAGAATTTTATGAAAACCTTTTATTGTATTTGAAAGAAATGGATGTGTCTAATCAATCTAACCATCACAAGCTACCAAAGTACTTCAAAATGAGCAATATATTTATGGTTACTATTAACCATAAACGCTGCATGTGACCATTATAAATAAATAATAAAACATTCTTCGCCAGGCTACCCTGACCTCGTTCAACGTATCGACGGGAAGAAAGCTGGCAGAATAAATATTGCCCTGTCGCCACGTGTGAAGTTAAACACACTCGTTGTATCCGAGCTGTCGAGTCTGCTGGTACCATTAGTTTAAACAGAGTGGAAAAGGAAGCCATCGTCAAGCTTCTAATGCGCTTATCGGCTTCACATATCTGTCGAATCGTCTTTGTTAGACCACGAAACTGTCATATTCCTGTCACGTCGACGGGCTTGCTTCGGCTTGGACGTCCCCAATATGTGTGCGGTCAGTCCTCAAACAATCCCACTGATTCCCAGCGCACTCCGCAGTCGAATCGAATATTCATACGAACCTCTTTAAATCATACGACCAGCCGCTACGGGCGTGAAATTGTCCAACAGCTAGTCCGATTTAAGGAAAAAGCGTGTCACCGGAGAGGCAGCGATGATTTTAATATGCATTCGACCGGTGATTTTCCTCTAAGCCGCGAGAGAGTCGCATTAATAAGTGATCCGATTAAAATGTTCAATGCTTTCGCTAAATTGAATAACCAACCAGCAGGCATTTTCAGAGGCTTTACTAGGATAAATATTATCGCTCCTTTGCACTGCACGATGGGGTTAGAGGGAATCGAATATAATTACGTGTCTCATTAATGAATGATATTCAGCGCGAGCTGGCCTTAATAATCCCGGCTGCGGCCGGGTAATATAAGCTGGAACAATTTAAGGTGGCTTTTTCGGAGATTGGCCCATCGACCGATCATATACGCGGGGGGCGCGCGCGATTAGAATTTATTTCGACGTCGCAGTTGAAAATTCAATCAACTATTCATCAGCTTAATACGCCCCTCGCGTTGATTGCGTTAGCGTAAATCCGCGCGGCGGCTGTTTACGTGTGTGTGTGACGGTGAAAATAGAGAGTGGGGCGCGCGCGGTTAGAGCGCATACGGAAATTTACAAACGATCAGCCCTCGGAGGATAGTGAGTGGGTGAGTAAGTGAGTTTGTCCGTTGGAAAGTGAGGGAAAGTTTGGAAACTGCGCGGAGCCCGAGTGAGAGGGCCTTTGAGTGGGTGTTTGGGAGAGGCGGAGGTTAGAGGGTGTGCGCGAAGGTGGAAGGTGCAAGGCTAAGATTTAATAGGAGATTAAGGCATAAGGTTAAAGAAGCGGTGGGTTGGGATTAGTAGAGGCGATGGGGAGGCGTGAAGAGGCTTGAGGGCGAAGGATCGAATTGAATTAAAGTCGGTGCAGCTTGCCGTCTGCTCCTATTCGACAACGTCTCGCGAGCCAAGCGTGTTTGCTTAATGTAGAAAACGTGCTTCATTTACTCACTTTAGTGACGGCAATTCCCCTTGTTTAATATGCAAACCGATCCATGCCCCAACTTCGGACGACTCAATGAGATTATTCGAGAGCAGTTCTGTCGAATTCCCTCCTCATCGAGCCCCCTCTCCCCCCTCCCGTCTCCCCAGAGCGTACCCTCTCTTTTGTATTCAGCTCTCGCACTAACTGCCCCTCTACGTAATACCACATTTAACAAGACTCATCGAGCATCCTCTCGAGGGAATGGCCGCGCTTTTTCTACAGGCAAAAATTTACTTTTCATTTAAGGGTGAGTGAGCCCACTCACTTCGCGGCCGGATGAAATCTGAACGGGATTAGAGAGCAGAAATGGCAGCCGCCGCGCGGCAGAGAAGCCAAGGTAATTTAGCGGCCTTGCTTGGTTTACCCTCGTTTCCTGATTTTGCCAAGCCACCGGCATTCTTAAGGATTTAATTAGTAGCCGAAAAGGCGTGCCCGGCATGCAGGCCCTCTTTCACCGCTTTCTTTTAATGCATATATTACATCCGGCGAGAATTGTTTCCCCGACGCGCGGGGGAGTGCCGAGACCTTCTCAAATCTGAGCACCAGCCCAATTCTGCATACATACACACAATCCCAAGTGAAATTCGTCTTGCGCCCTCGCAAGCTCCGCTTCTTCACATTAATTGGAATTTCTCATATTTCTGAGTAAATATCGCCTTTAGAAAGTGCTCATATATTGCAACTGACTCTCGTCGATTTTCAAACTAGAATTCTCGGATTTTTACATAGGGGATGCTCAGGTTATTAGATTCCGATGTTTGGAGTGGTTGGTCGGCACATTTGCCCAGGAAGAGCGGCCAATCCCAGCGGAAGAGTGCAGGGTGCATTCACCTGGCTATAACCGGAAGAGAAAAAGGAGAGTCAGCATCCGCGGCCGTGGGAAAAGCTGCGAAGTCAATTTTAGGCGGAATCCCGCTGATTTCTTCGGAGCCGGCCGATAAGGCGTATTAACTGTAATCGAGTTGCCGACGTGCCAAGAACATTAATCGGGCTCGCTAATCGCGCCGGAACGAGGTCAAAACGTTACAGGATCCGCCTCGGTCAGCCAGGCAGGTAACTCCTTTAATAAAGTAACTGTCCAACTACCTAAATTCGATATTTCCTCGCATGTGTCGTCATGCCGACGCTGAGTTCGCGCCCCGTTGTGCATGATTTCGAGCACCCCGTACGTGTGTACAGAGAATTTATCAACTTTCCTGCAACGCAGTAGAATCAACTTCCAGGTGACCGGCAGCCTCTCTCGTCCTTCCGCGGCGCGCACTAATTATTAACAATGCCGCTAGCTTTGCAATACGCGACACCCATACCTTTTCGATTCACATTCGGCGGCGAGCTACCTGCAGATTTCCAGCACGTTTTTTACATTCGCGCTGGATTTGCCCGGATCCTCTCTGAATTCTCGCCTCTCTTCTCGCCCAGGTTGACCCACTTTACCCGAAATTCCAATTCCAGCGGGGACGCGGGCGTGCGCACGTTGCACTGATTTTTCGAGGGACAAACTGGGATATGGGCGAGACATACTCGAGGAGCATCGAGTGCATTTATTGTCAGAGAAGAATTGGCAGATGGCTCACTTGTTCGGAAATCCTGATAGCGAGGGCGTCCCTTACGATTAGACGCCAGCAGTCCAAGCAAGGACCTATACTTGTCTTCGACCCTGGAAATGACTTTTCTACCGTACCTCCAAATGCATGTAAGAACTGAGTAGCAGTGCAAATAATTAAACAACGAAGCTGCGCTGTCCGCCGAAACAAACGTCGCAGTAAAAGATGGCGAAAGTCGAGAAGCCCAGGGGGCGAGCTCTTCATTTTCGATGCTAATTATCTCCGTAATTAGTCTCTGGCGTGTCTCCTCATCTAGAGGGACTTTTCTGGAAATTCTCTTGGAGAGACGTGGCCGCGCGGTACCGGGCCGTAAAAGTTGAAGCGGTCCGCAGAGAGAAGCTCAAGCTCAAAAAAGCGTTAGAAGCGGCAGTGCCCTTTGCCCGAGTAAGAACGCGATTCGGCGTCAGTGGACGTATAGAAGGAAGGTCGGTGCATAAGGTCTAAGGTCGCACTGGCCGTACGCTTGGTGGTAGGTCTTTCGTCGGCCTGGCACGAGGGAAGAATTGCTGGAGGAAGAATCGAAAGTGAGACGGTGGGAGAGACGGAGAGAAAGGAAGAAGGTCTCTGGCAATCATGTATTTAAATGGAGGGGGGCGACGGGCGGCTAGCACGTGCTCGTTCACATAATCATATAAAACTGCTGGTGGTGGCGTATTTCGATGGAGGGCGGCCTCCATGCCAGGCAGGTTCAGGTTAATGCGAGAAAAGAAGAGGAAAGGCAGGATCGATCGCACCTCCTTCGTTTGCCAGTGTCTCTCCACCCCTTCCTTCCCACCGCATCAACGGACTTGCTCTATATTTCGCCTTCTGTCTCTTTCATTCGCTTTATTCTTCGCGCGGCCACCTTTTTAACCAGATTTCTGCCCGGCACGCGGCCCCGACACGGTCTGATGCGTTGTGGTGGGAGAAGAGGAGCAAGAGTACGGTGACTCCAGTTGAGGTAGAAAGAGGGAAAGGGCGGCGGCGGGCGTAGAGGGATATTAGAAGAAGGGGGTGCGGGAAAAGGGACAGAGCGAGTGGAGAGAGGGCGCAAGGAAGGAAGGTCGGGATGAAAATTTCGTCGATCCAGCGGCGGCTGTGGCACCGGCCGATCCAATTCCCTCTAACAAAATTACTCGATTACCTCCAGTCGCTTATTAACTCGAGAAAAAGTATCACACTCCTTACTGTTTTTTTGCCCAGTCCTCTCTAGGATCCTAGGTGTATGTAGTCCTCCGTTTCGCACGGCCTTCCCTCCATAATTGAAAAAGTTCCAGTTGCATGGCCTAACTCCGCCTGGCCGTTGCGTCGCTACGTCGACGCTGCAAGAGCGCGGACGATAACTCGAGAAAGCCTCGTTAGTCGTTACCCTTTCGCGTTGCGTTCAAATAGACCTCGGCTTGGACGAGTGCATTATTTAGCAGCACTAAACCGCTAACTTGCTCTCGTATCATCTTCCATCTCGTGAATCACGCGGTCGCCGGTCGAGAGAGCTTATTATTTTATTGGGAAAAATGGCGATGGGGGTTGCGCCGCACCCGTTATCCTCCCAACCATTTCGGGTAAACCGATTACGCGGGCGCCGCCAAGCCGCTTGCTATCGGTATCCTTCTCTACGGTCACACTCTCTCATTCACTCGAGCCTCCAGTTCGGCCAACTCGTCCAAATATTCGTCATCTGCAATTTCGCGCATCTCCCCCAAATCGACGCTTCGCGAACTGACCGTTATAAACGTTCTTTTACCGTGACTTTCGGATGGTTCTCGAATATGTCTATATAGTTGGTAGATTTTATACTACATTAATTTATAGCCCGCGTTACTCAGGATGAAGTACTCTTTTACGTAGAAAAGTATTTCTCAAATATGTTTCGTTACTTTCAAGAATACTTCTTACAGCCTTATATATTAATATAGACTCTTGCTGAAAGTCTCAGTATTACTTACCAACTTGTGTCGCCAGAACCAGAAACATTAAAGATAGCTTAGGGAATTTTCGGTAAGAGCCGGCAACTTTTTTCGAGCAGCACGAAATATCAAGAAAAAACTTGCTCGTCCCTTCCTCGAGCGAGGACGGAGCTTTAGCTCGACGGCCCTTTAAAGAAGATACAGAGAAACTGGAGGGACGCTTTTCCGTCGCAGGAGGAAATGGGGTCCTCAACAAGTGAGACTTAGCGGGGCATTCATATTTTTCCGGAATGTCCGTGAAAACGTAATTCCCTTAGCTATGCGTCTTAAGCAAGGCGTCTATGTTCTGTGGGTATACGTGCACTTCAAGGGGGCCGGAGGAGTTTTGGATGCTCGCTTAAGTTCACATGGGAGTCTGGTAATGAAATTCTCGTGGGCCGAGGCAGTGAATACTCCCTGTGTACCAGACACAATGTATGTCGTCTCGACCACGGAAAGTTCTTACTACCGCGGAAAATCTACGAGAGCATCCCAGCATCCGGATCCAGTTGCAGATGTCTAGGTTATGCCGCGACATATGGAATTACGAATTCATAATGTTAGCCTCACTGCGTGAGTGAGTAGACCATCCATCCCACTGCTAACTTATTTAGTGCTAGGAGCATTGTTCCGACGACTGTGAGGCACAATTCGACTCACTGCCAGTTGTACGCACAATTAATGCCAACGTGTACGCGTAGGAATGGCAAGGCCGGTGGAAAAATAAGATCGGCGATTCGGGGAAATGGCGACTAGCTTGCTTGATTCTTGGGCTTTTCTGTCAGTTTTCAGGTATCGCTTACTCCCCCAATCGCATTATCAACTTAAGAATTGTCGAGCTTCGAGAATTAGCTATATCGACAAGTATGTTTTATTCGTGCGTTTACGCAACGTTGAGTCTTCTTGTTTAGTAGAAGAGAAGTGCGACTCCGTGAGAAAGAAGGGTTGACAGCAACTCCCTAGGGAAGGGTCTGAGTCTGAGGGCTGAGTGGACCAGAACGGAGCTCCGTGCAAATAGAGGGGATTGTCTCGCGGCTTTATGATTTCCAGCATCTCCTCTCCTCAAGAGCCTCGCCACTGTCCTTTCATTCCTGCGATCAACAGCGCGACCCCGCCTAAGCTTTGACTAACCCCTTCCCCATTCCTCCTTTCATGGCTCTCATGAGCGACTTATACTTACTTCTCGCCATCGTACTTTCCTACACAAGTCACGAGTGCCGCCACTCCCCACGACGCTCGACCCTCCGCTGACGTTATCAAAAATATATCTCGCCGCTCTCGGCGCCGCCTTACTTTAATAGTCAGGATTTAGTGTACCGGAGGGTCTACCCGGCCACTTTTTCACTGCGCGTTGCGCGCTCTTTCAGATAACGTGCGCGAGCATCCTGGCCATTTCGCAGTAACGACGGCCGATCAATCGTCGCCGTCGCCGTCGCCGTCGCCGACGCTTGCCTTTATTCTCGTCCCCGCCGTCAACTCTCATCGAGCCCAGCGCCGTTAGCGCGTTTGCCCGAAACCTGATCGTGAATAATCGGAGCTGACGGTGAGATTCCTGACGACCGGCGACTACCGGCTTGGGGTTCGGACTAGCCACGGCTGTCGGACAATCGGGTAGGAAGTCGTTCAAGGCGATAATGCGAAAGGCGCATCCATCTCGCTCTGGAGCGCGTCTCCTTTCTTTTTTTCTTGTCCCATTTTATGCATACAGCACACACTTCCGAGTTATCTCCTCCGATATGGCCGGCGCGGCGGTTACGTGTAATGTTAGCTCAATGAATAGAGACGACTGTCTGCCTCCTTGTGCGCCCTACTTTCCGCCAAGTCCATTGTGTGTACTTGTGGTATGAAGACGCGTAGGTTGTGTTCGTAGAGCTGGTACTTAATGCTGGTGCTTTTAGTTGCTTAGGGATTTATTAATCGTGCCTAAGTGTCTTGGGTTCAGTACTGGTTTCAGATTTGTTTCTTGGAAATTCTTAACATCGCGCTGAAATATATGTATGATTTTATCTTGTTTTGTAATCAAGTATGATAACTGTTGAGTTACCCCAGGTTTCTTTTTTTTAAAATTAGGTGAACGTGTGCCTAAATACATACATATACCGAAATCCATATCAGCAAAAACTTATTTCCACGTGACTAAAAAGACAATCAACGACCTGCGACAGGTATAGTATTGAGCCACGAGCGTTTTAAGAAGGCCAAGAGATAGGATCCGAGCAACACCAGTAACGCGACGAGGCGAATCCCGGCGAACTCGGTGAGAATGGCTGGGAGCCTTGTTGCGACACAAGACGCAAGGCACTCGGTGGAAATCGAGTTGCCAAGAACGAGCGGAACTCGCGTGTATACCCTCGAAATCAGAATCGAAGTAATCAGCTGAACTTCCTGCTAGTTGTTCTGCCAGGTTCGCGCGCCGCTGCTTCCTCTGATGAGGAGTCGGTAACAAGGGAATTGAGAGTCGATCTTGAAAGCTTAATCGGCCCGACTAAACTAAAAGGCGGCCGCTGAGGTTCAGCATGAAGGAAACTTCACTACAACGGCTTATTGAGGCCGGAATCCGAGCTACTAGTCGAACAGTCTCAAATCCCGCGCGCACTCGTCAACTTGAGCAGTTCGACGCTGCTTCCTTGCTATACCTTCGCGATTATTTCGCTGTTACTGCCGCTCGTATCCGTGCCAGCCGATATGCATATGTGTGCATACCCGCTATATGATGCGATAGGGTGGAATGGAGTAGGCTAGGATAGACCGGAATGGAATACGGATGGACTGGCGCAGGGCATTGAGATTGCTAAGTAAACAGACCGGCGCGGCGACCGTCGACAGACAATGGGACTAGCTCGAACAAATATCTCTGCCGATTTTAGTGGGCTGCCTTCACTACGATCACACAGCAAGCGGCTAGGCCGATAAAGGGGGAGTAGTACAATCTTTAGGGGAAAAAGAGGAAGGAAGGTAGCATTTTTTGTATTATAGGTTCTTTCGACAGTTCCTACGTCGCGGGAATTAGAGCTGATGCTGAAGTAGCTGGCTCTTTTCTGATAGGCGGAGAGCCCCGGCCGCTCAAAACTCTCCGTCATAAAACATAATCACAATTTCAGGCAAATATGAAAGTTTATACATATTTTCCTGGAATTGTGATGATGTTTTATGACGGAGGGTTTTGAGCGGCTCACGGACGATGGAAACCTTTAGTTCCAAAGCGGACCAATGAAGTTTTCGTACCACTTTCGTCTTAAGTTAATGTATGAAAAAATCTTCACGTTAAATTAGGTATAAAAAATGTAAGTATGATATATGGTACAACTACTTATTCTAACTTAAACGACATGTAAAAGTCCTATAGTTCATCACATACACAGTTAAGTACATGTATACTGTAGAATTGTAGAAAAGGATTAATACGTTCGCCCTGTAGTAGCGGGTTGGTTAATGCTATCGGAAATATCTATTGGCGGCTTAAGCTCAAGATTATCGATATTACAGACCGCGCCGGCTCAGGCTTTTTTACGAACGAGTTCGTCACCCGCCAGGCTCACACATCTCGGCCGGATTTCATAATACAGGAGCGTCATTCGTTAACCGAATTCGTTAGCCGAGCGTCACTCGGCTAAATCTCTAAGAGTAGTTAGCAGCGAGAGCATGCACGGTTTGGGGAAGAGTGTGTGTGGGGTGGATGTGTGTCCGGGGTCGGATGGCGCGGCAGGGCGATATATTCTGCTCAATAAAAACATGCGGCCGGGCTCGGGCGGCTGGTGGGTCGAAGGGGGAGGGGGGCGAAATTAGAGCAGCGACACACTTTCCAGCCAATAAGGAGAGATCGTAATTCAACGAGTTTCCAAGCTTTTGGCTTCTGGCCGCGAAGGGCTACCATTTGCAGGCTCCGCGCGCTCGCTCGCTCGCTCGCTCTCCCGACTTCGTGACGTTCGCTTCCTCGAGCCTACATTCACACCCTCCGCACATCTACACGCATCTACTTCCTATTTCCCGACGAGTTTTATCAGCCACCAAGAGCAACGCGCCAGCAGCGAATATCCCCCGGGAAAACGGCGAGTCATGAAAGTTCACCTCGCGGAGAAGTGCAGCCGTCCTTGGACTGAATGGAGTTAATGCCGAATGAATATTTATTGACTTGCTCATCCGCGAAAACTGGCCGGGCGCGATTTTTATTCGCTTCGAAACCGTAGCACGTTGCAACTCTTTATTATACGCGTGCCAGATAGATGAACTGCTGTTATGACCCTGCCAGATTTACAGGGCTTCGTGTGGCGACCGTGGCTGCGCGTCGCTCGCCGGCCAGAGGGAAAAACTCATGGGAGAGAGAAAAGCGAAGGGGAAAGTATAATACGTGCGATTGTGTAGGACGGCAATGCTTTTGAAAGAGTTAACGCACCTCCAGCGCCTATGTGCCAGATAAAAGTCTCGACCTCCGCTATACATCGCTCGCCACTCGATATCGCATTCACAGCAAGCCCCGATTTTTTCTCTTTATTCCGCGCGATAGTGCGCCCTCGCCCCGAGCTATAAAGCCGTCCGACTCAACTAGATCTACTCTTTCCTCTTGTTATGGCAAGCATCGATCCATCGATCCCCGATCCCGAGAAGCGTATTCTTCTAAACAGTTTTCTTCCCGCGAGCGTCGACGTTGGGCAAACTTAGTTCGACGTTGCATTCGGCCCGAGAGTCGGTGAGAAGCGGAGAGAAGCGCAGAGAAGCAGTAGGAGAGCTGAATGACGGAGGCCTCGAAAGAATCCGAGGGTAGCCAGGTTATGCCAGTTCCGACGGAGGAAATGATATTCGAAGCGATATCGTTATGCGCGACACTTGATTCGGAGGCCGGGGTCGAGAGCGAGAGGTTTAAGTTTAAGCGCCGCCGACGCCGAGGCTCCCAGGAATATCGAGGGAAACTTGCTGGATCCTGTATTTCCAGGAAAGCGTGTTTCTCGATTCGATTTAAATAATCCTCGAGGCGTAGGATTCGAGCCAATGCGACGCGGTTTTTGTCTCTCGGCAATCTCCGCCGCAGAGAGACAGAGAGAGAGAGAGAGGGAGAGCTGAACCAGCTCTTACCTAACACCGAGCCCTCAACCCGCTCTCCAGCGCTTTCCCACTTCCACCGAGTCACCGCACAAAGAGCACCTTGCCCGAGCATCCTAGCCGCACAGAGAATCGTAGAGAACCTTTCCAATCGTCGGATCAACTCCTTTCAAGCTATCGGGCTTCCCATCATCTTGCCGGAATAGTCGTAACTCGCAACTGTGCTGCCAGCAGCCTCCATTTCCGATGCAAACGCGTGTGCAGAGCTTGCGCGAGCGAGAACCGGTGGGTATGGATGATACAAGTGAGAGAGAATACACGCTAGTGGTTGATGAGTGAACGGAGATTGGCAGATCGGACTCTAGGAAAATCTTATCCCAGACCTCGGAGATAGGTCTGCACCTCGTCCGCACTTTCGCCACTACTAGCAGCTTTGACTATTCGCTTCCCACTCGGCTCCACCACGCCTTTTCAACCCTCCACGTTGTATGCCGTGCGTTCCGGCTGGAATCTAGGTTGAGTGGAAGGTGGGCCAGAATTGCCGTGAGCTGATGGACTTGTAACGTTCCGAGGGATTTGGCCCCTCTTGGCCATGACTTAAGAGAGCCCTGCTTCTAAGGTAATCCTGGTATCTCGCGTGTTCGGTAGAGATCGTTCCTGTAAAATCGGGGCTCTCACCGTAATTCCCGTTAATGCAATCGATGGCTACGATCAACTTTCCGAACTTAACTGCCGTCTTCTTTATTCAAGCATCGTAATGCGAGGAGGTCGAGCCCTTCCGTCGATTGAGGGTCTCTTCCATCAAGATAGACGCTACGAAAGAGCTTCCGGGAGTTTTTGTCTCCCCCCGATACCTCGGTCGGCGTCTCCGGGAGAAATCAACATCCATTGGCTGCCGCGACACCGATGTATTATATAAAGCGGCGGAGTCTGATCTTTTATTGATAAATTCGCTGCGACAAATATTTCAGCGGGTGCACTTAAGCGCAAGCTGAGTCTCGTCTATCTCCCGGTAAGATTTAGAATCTTTGGATCTGGCTGGAGGAGATGTGCGTCTGGACAACCTATATATCTTTGGCCCGGAGCTTTACTTAACCCGAGCTTGCGTCCCAGGGAAACTTATCGCGAGAATGTAACCCGAAATGGCAAAGAATACGAAGCAAAGGAAAGTCCCGACTACTCGCTTCCCCCGCAGGAAGAAGTCGCTAACTCTCGTGCGTCAGGCTGCTTTATCAAAGCCGCCTCTGCAATAAGAGAAACAAGCGGCCATCGCCAAATCTCGAACTTCCTTCTTATTGATTGCGTCTGACTATTTGCGCCAATGTGCTTTCTCGGCAAGTCCTCTCGGGCTAACATTTCCCCTTGTTTCCTATTAATTCTATAGTGCTCGTGATATTCAGCGTGTTCCAATTTAATCCAATTGCTATGTGAAAATGGTTAACAGATAGAAATTAACTTGCCGAATATCAGGAAAATAATCGGGAATTGGGCCGATGCCTTTCTGCCCGGCTAATCGAAAGCGAGTGGTAACTATTACACAACAGCGGGATAATCAGAGGGCATTAATGATCGCGATTAAAATCCCGATAACGGCATTGCGGCCATTAATAACGGTTCTGTTTCTGCGCATAGCTAATGCTCTTAGCGCGGACTAACGCACTCGTATTTCGTTAATCGCTGTTAGATGAATGGAGGTGAGAGATTTCTGCTCTCTCACGCATAGTCACGCACACACACACGCCCACCCTATTTTCGATTTTCACTGGCCCATGTGGCTCCAGTAAACTTGCAATTAGCCGGAAGTAGTGGAACGGGACTTGTTATCTCGGGAAATTACCCGATTGGAGAAAGCGTGGCCGTTTTGCGAGTCCGTGGCGCGGGCTGCAGCAGTGTATTCGAGCGGGGATTGGCCATAAGTGTATTATGATATCGCTATGAAATAATAGAGATTCGGTGCAGAGGTCGAGAGGATGCCGGTGGTGGTTCCATTCTAGCAGAAATGCCGAGTCCCTTCGCGCATTAACCTAATTCAATTTTATATATTCAAGCCGATCAATACGGGGCAAACTCACTGGATGATACTGCAAAGCAACCCCGTGCTAGGAGAGTATTTACCCAGCGATAGTAGCATCCGCTACCACGGCAAACTTTGACTTTACCGCCGCATACTTTCATCGATCTTGTGTGCATCTTCGAATTCCGCGAACCCCTCCTGGCATTCTCGCGGTCCCGGAATGCACTCTTGAAAGTCCTAAAAGTCCTCCTTGGTGAGTTCCGCCAGCAGGTTGTTTGGGGCTCATAACTGTACGAGTTAATCCCCCGCTCTTGAGGAGTGCGCTTAAAAAATCCATTGTCCTGTACTCCCCGAGGGAATGTCTGTCAGGGACAAAAGTGCTGCAGCGCCAAATACGAGAATTGTGGAATCTGAAAATCGACGAATTTAATGGTGACAGATTTAGTTAATCGTATTGTGCTTCATCAGTCGATGACTCGAGTGGCATTGGTCGTATATGCCAAACCTGGACGTATCCAAATCTTTTGATGGCCTCTCTGCTCTCTTCTCTTCTGGCCACGTTGTATAATGGGAGCAGGCTGTGAATGGGCAGCGAGCGCGCAACGTCACCATAAACCTGCCGCATTGAAAAAGGCCGTGCTTTATTATTGAGAGCCCGGCTTTAAAGATTTATGCCGCTCGTTTGTTATCTATGAATGTCGAGGCCGTCATACTAGCCCATGCTTCAACGCTCCTCCTCCTCTTGTCCTGTATCGAATTAATGCACACATATGCATGATGCGTTCAGGAGCACCGGCCATTTTCCGAGCTGCGCCGTTAAGCCGGCCACGGCGTTGAGACACCAAGTATCGGGAAACGAATTTGTTCGGGGGAATTGCGAGCGAGTGGTGTGATTGAATAACTGCGGGCGCGCGAGAGAGGAAGACGGAGAGAGAGGAGAGAGTGAAGGAGCAGCAGGTATAGGATGTAAGTCGGGAAGAAGAGGATGCGGCGAGTGGCGAGAAGTAAGCGCGAAGAGTAATTTCCATTTGCAAATGCGGCCTGCGGAGGTCTGCACGCTTGTGATCCCTCAGTTGCCGATTGCATGCTTCCGTTCAAATCGTGGCCATCGGGAAAAAGGACAGTCGAGTTTCACTAGAAGCTCTCTCCTCTTCCTCCGCGCCCCTCACCCTCTCGCCGCCTCGGAGAGTGATTTTGATTTACAAATTGCCTCTTTGGCTCCCGCCTCGTTCCTTCGGCCCAACTCGACCCCCCCTGCCCCTTTTTTCCATCGGATTTCGGGCACTGCGCTAACAGACTGCCCCTAATTGGACATAAAACCACTGACACGACATCGACCCTTTCACCCCTCAAGCCTCGTCTCTCATCTTTCCATCCCGAATATTTCTAGGCTCCAATCGGCCCCGTTGCAATTGCGACTTCACTCGCGGAAATTTGTTAATGGCTATGATCATTAGTTAATGCACCGGCCGGGGGACTATGTCGGCTACTTACCGCGCTTGCTACTCGAACGATCAAGTTCGAGGTAAGTGCAGGTCTGCTTATTAATTATTCGGCGGTCGCCGACAGACACGCCTTGAAAGCAGCAGCATAGCTGCTGACGTCGCAACCCAGCAGTCCGGGCAATGCGGGGATCGTGCGGGATTTCGGACGCGAGGAAAGTTCGATGGCAAATACGGGATTTCCCCGGCGCGGCGAGTAAACATTTTTCGCTCGAGATCAAGTTATTGGGTCGAGCTTTCGAAACGGGCGCTTTGGCCTCCGCTTTATCACCGGATCGCCATAGTTTCGATGGAGAAATTGCGCGCTTCGTGCCAAGCCGCGCTGGGGACGGGAATCGGGAGAATCGTCTCGGTGTCCTCCCTTGAGGACACTGCTTACGCATTGACTTGCGCTCGCTAGATATCTATGCAAATGCGACGCTTCCGAGGGACGCGTCTCTTTCGCACTGGGTTTCGAGTGCAATTTCCTGATGGGTAAAATTGAATGGAAGATGTGTCTGTTGCTAGCTTGGCAATTTATGTGTGTAGCTTGTCTTTAGAATAGTTTTTGTTGAATGGATGGTCGAGGCAGTTATACGAGATATTACTTGAAACAGATTTAAAACAAATATAAAAAACACAACGAGACATCGCATGTCTGTCATACACACCAGAATTCCTTGGAGTATCTTCCCTTGTCTTCGCAGATGGCTAAGCCTGCGCCAAGAAGGCTAACTCTCACCCTCAATCCCACGTATGTATATGCTAATTAGGGCTTTAAAAACTCTTTCTGGTCGAACTAGATTGTCAAAGCTCTCCTGGCGAAATCCATCACTTGTTCCCTTTTTCTGTGACTAGTACTATTCATGACTTGACACGAGGCACGTGTGGCGACGGTCGACGCCAAGCGCGAGCTCAATTAGAGAGGGCAATTGTGGGCGAAGCAGGTGAACCAGAATGCCAGTGGCAGAAAGAGCTTAAGGATAGCAGTACTGTTGGCGCGATCGGTGCTCTGTCTAGTGTACTGCTGCTTGTTCTCTCCTTTCCTCTTACCTACTCTACCCGAGTGGAATCTATGTAAGCTCTTCGGAGCGATGCCGACACTCGCGCGATGACCGCTTTCTCACTGTGTATGTAAGTATGTGCTTTCTTTGCTAGCGCCAGCCAGCAAAGAAAGTGGATCTCGAACCACCGCCGCCGGAATCTCGAGCGAAGATTCCTGGTGGTTCGGCGAGAACTTTTTCCTTGGCGCCCGGGGCGATCTCGAATTGCCGAAGCCACCAGCATCGCCGGTAGACCGAGCGAGCCCGACGACCCTCATCCCAGTCGAGCAGTGGAAATCGGATTTTCATGCAGTACCGCCATAATTTCCCCTTCAATTCCCCTCGCCGCTCCGGGATCTTCAAAGAAGAGTTAAAAAAGTATATCGGAGTACCAATGTCTATCCGCTTAGTACTTGAGCTGGCTCGCCCGCACTCTAAAGAATTATTTCTCGGAAACGGTGCTCGACTGCGATCACCTATGTGCCTGCGGGGAAGAGTTAATTAAGTCAACTGGCGTATTGGGAGTCTATTTTCGCGTTGAAATGGGAAATATTCCAACACTTTTTCAAAACGGTACTTTATCTCTCTGATCGGCGGGCCAATGCCATTTCATCACGACGCGAAAAATGCCGGACAAAGAAACCGTGGCTACGTGAATGAGCGCGTAGTACATAGACACGTACATGCGGTATAGGTACACATGCTTTATTTATACCCAGAGAAAGGGAGACGTACCTGGCGGAACTGAAGGGTCACTGAATCAGAAGGGATTGGTGAGCACGAGATATTTAGTCGGTTGCCGTGAACGGCGTGACATGAGGACACGACGCGACGATATAGGAGAGTTGACGAGACAGGGTGACTCGAGTATGAAGAAGGGCGGAGGTTGGCCCTCTTGACGCCAGTTCCCGAAGCGAGGTTCTGCCGAGGCAAAGGTTCCTGGCACTTTGGCGACGACACCAGGAAACACGCGGGAGAGACTTTCCGGATGAGACTCGAAGGGAGGCGGCTGAAAAGGGCCAGGCATACCACTGATCGATTGGACCTCCTCGCTAATTTTATGGTCCGATGGAGCGAGTTATGTTAAAAGATCAGCAGCGTTCGAGCCTTCCTCGATGTCTATCAGGTCGTTCAATGCTCCGATGCTTCTCGATAGCCTCCTATCCCCCTCCCTCTCTCCCTTTGTCTCGATCAATCGATTTGCAACTAGCCGAGCTACCCGATCGAGAGTCCAGCGTTACGAGTCCTCCTGGCTCCCAGGGTTACATTACAATGGCTCGTGGAAAAAAGTAGAAAGAGAGTTGCCGCGGGAGAATACTCGCTAGCCGAGGTAGCGGGTGGCATTCGCAGTGGTCGATCGAAGCGTAACAAAGCTAGCAAACGATGTTTTCTGTATAATTAACTGGTAATTCGGGCCGGCGCTAGTTCCGAATCTAACCTAGTTTTCGGTTTTCAGTGAGCGTAATTCCTCCACGGTGAATTATATTCACGAGGCATTCGTTTAGGAGGTAGCCGAGCGCGCTCGTATCGCCAGGCGGTTCTGCATTGCCTTTATCGTTGTTTCAGTTTCCTCCTATTCTCGAAGCGCGCTCGCCTCGCCTCAGCAACCAACTGCGCACCGGCACTCGGCACCACCTCCCCCTTTACCAGACTCCTATTTTCCCAAAACTGTCCAAGGAGCTCCCTCTCTCTCTCTCTCTCTCTCTCTCTCTCTCTCTCTGTTGAGCGCGCGCACGCGAAAATAGCATTTAGCAGAGTGTTACTAAATAAAGTGTCGCTGTCGCGCCGGCAGATTTCGCTGGAAATATCGCGGCACCGTAGTGGGAATTTATTTTTTCGTAGATAACTGCGGCATGTTGGTCCTCTGGGGCATGCAGTATGTAGTTACATGTGTGTGCAAAAGCCGGCTTGCATAACTGGGATGTTTCTATCCGGTAGAAGTGCGTCAATCATTAACCATTCCTGGTTTCCAAAGCCACGGATCAATTGTTAGTAAGAGCATTGGATTTTGATAATTATTGCTCCGCCGATTATAGATTATATTGTCCGCTGCTGCAAAAGACTCCGAACTATTTCTCCGCTGAAAGTTCCAATATTCTCGCGTTGATAGGGCGGCGGTCATCGTGGACATTCCTCGCAGGGAGCACCTCTCATCAATGACTAAGCGAAACGATGCCAGCGAAATGTGTTGGCGGCCGCTTCGATGGCTCAAGTTCCAGGCTTCAGTTGGTCGCTCTTATTAAAAGCGAGAAGGAATTCAGTGCAATAAGAGATATGAGTACGCCTCGTTCTCTCTGCAGGTACTCTTTTTACTTTTGTGGTAGTTGGCTTTCGCTCCGCTCAGCTTCTCCTTGACTGAACCCGCACGCCAAGGAATATACTATAGCGAGGTATTGCCGGTCTGAAAGAGTCTGATGGATTTTTTTCTCGGAGAAGAGCTGCTAGAGAAAGGGCGGATTGGGGCGCAGGGAGGGCTGGGGGAGATAAAGAGGAAAGCTGCTAAGGAGGAATCGGTTTGATCGGATTCGAATGACTCTAACGAAGATTCCGATGCGCCGTTCCTTCCTCTGGATCCATTGTTACTCCGTAGCCATTGTCCCGGAGTCTTAATACGAAGCTGAGTCGGGGAGGAATATGGCGTTAATTAAATTCGTTCTATCGATTGTTTCTTAACGACCTTTCGCCAAGTAAGCGAAGAAGAAGCAACTCGATGCCCGTAGGGAAAGATTGGCTGGAGACTGGTTGGATCTGACAAACGATCGGCTCGACCAGTCTATAACAAGTAAAAGAGTCATTACGCGTTCTCTGCACTCAAAGCAAGACTGATTTGGCCCATCAAACTCGTAGGCTAAGTTGGTCGGTGAATGGTATGCGCGGTGAAGGATCGACGTTGAGTGGGACGAGTTATTGGGGAGGCAGTGGGACTGGTGACTCTTGGGCCAATCCGTAGAAAAATGCGGAAAGCGGTGGTAGATATTGGATGCGAAAGGCCGCCCGCCCCGAATTGGATCGGGTCGGGTCGGATCGAATCGCGTGGCGGCGGCGGCGGCGGCGTCGCGTCGGCCAATATCCTGGAGGGACGTGGCGCGTTCCTGTCTCTCGGCGCTGCGCACTTCTCACTCGGGAAAGCTCGTTGGCCGTTAAGCGAGATAGCGCTGGAATCAAGCAATGAAAAACCGCGGGCTTTCCATGGTGAAGCGCATGTGCTCGATATTCCGATATCCTGATATCACTCGCCAGCCAACAGACGCGCGTCCACCAATTCTTTCTTCTCGCCGCGCTTCCGGCTGCTCCCTCCAATCTCTTTCCAACTCACGCCTCACTCGAGCTCCTTTCCTCCCCTCCAACTCGCGCTGCTCCACTTTCGACCTTGCAACTCACCGTTTTTCCTATCCTCCAATGAGTACCGGCCTCAAAACCAAAGGGGCGCGCTTTGCCGATCGAAATCTCGAGCATCTTTTAGTAAAATTGGCGAATAAGTAATCGAATAAGTAAAAGCCGTATCTACATTCGGACTCAATCCTTGCCGTTTTTGATTTCAGAGTTGAGTGAGCGGATGCCCGGCGAACCTCGATGAAGAAGCCGTGCCGTTGCGAGGACTGGACGAAGCTAGAGTAAGCGAGAGATGCTTGGAGATCTGAGTGACAAGTATCACATATGAGATGATAAGCCTGCAAGAGATGCGGTAGGAAGGAAGGAAGAAGGGCCGGCCGAAAGCTCGATTGCTAAAACGCTCGCGAAGAGTTGATACCTCGATAATTACGCGACTAGCGGGGAATTACCTTTCCGCGGCGGGCGGAAAGGAGAGCGTGGGGTTGCGGATCACTAAGCATGTGCTCGAGCATAGGAGCGCGGCTCCCACATCTCCGTGTGCAGTGGGTATGCGCTCTGTTGGGGACGATGATGTTGCTCTCGGTCGGGGCGGAGGGTTGCCCTAGTATCTGCACGTGCAAGTGGAAGAGCGGGAAGGAATGGGTGGAGTGCGCCGGTCGCGGACTGACGGGGCTGCCTCAAGGCGCGAGGGAAGAGAGCCAGGTACTCGACCTCTCGAGCAATCATCTGGTGAATCTGCCGTCGGAATGCTTCCAAGCTCTTGGCCTGATAAATCTCCAGCGGGTCTACCTCGGCAAGTCGCAGATCAGCCACATCCACTCGAGGGCGTTCGTCGGCTTGGTGGGCTTGGTCGAGCTCGACCTCTCGGAGAATCTCCTCGAGCGAGTGCCAATCGACACCTTCTTCTCCTACCCGAACCTGATGAAGCTCATGCTCAACAAGAATCCCATACGTAAGATCGAGCGCGAGGCCTTCGTGCAGCTCGCGCATCTGACCATCCTCGAGATCAGCCACTGCCTCGTCGAGACGATCGAGCAATCAGCTCTGAACGGGCTCCATCAGCTCGAGTGGCTTCGATTGGAGGGGAACCGGCTGACACGCGTTCCCGATCACACTCTCCCGCTTGGCGGGAATCTTCGCGGATTGACCCTCCACAACAATCCGTGGGCCTGCGACTGCAGACTCCGTCCGCTCCAGGCTTGGCTGAGGGAATCCGCGCACGGAGCTCCCCAGGAGACCGAGCCGGTCTGCGATGCTCCCGCGAGATTGCGCGACCGCCAGATTAAAGCGATCAAGCTCAATGAATTGGCCTGCCTACCGCAGATCGAGCTGCCGGGGCGACTCGAGAGCTACGAGGGCGGCAACCTCACCCTGACCTGCGACGTATATGCCCTTCCGCCGGCCAAGCTCACTTGGTGGTTCAACGGAGAGCCTTGCGAGCTTCAAAGTGAAAATGACACCTCCTCCCTGGCTTCCAGCAGCTTCCCCAGGTAAGTGAACCCCTCGAGCCACTTGGAACCACTTTGAGCCAATCCCCTCCCTCCTCCACATCCTCTACCCACAATTCCATTTCTTACTGTTACGTTAGGTCGAGCCAGGCGCGGACATACGCGCGCACTATCCCCAGACTGAGCAAGTTACACATATGTTGACCCTTGGCAACGAGCTCTAATCACTTTTCACTTCCACCTTCGCTCCATCACTTAATAAAGCGGCATGTCCCGTCTAAGATGATTTTCCGCTCGAATAGAGCAGTCTGATCGGTGGATTTAAGTAACGTTTACTGTTAACGGAAGCCTGATACACAGGGCGAGTAGAAGAGTGCGGGCTGCGCAGCCTCGAGAAAAATGACTGGTGAGGCAATTCCCGGGAATTGCTCGTTTCTCTCCCGGGGTAACTGCGCGGGGAACGAGAACGAGAGGCATGCCGCTGCTGAAAAATAACCGACCTCCGTTACGCTACGAGATTTCTTTTACTTGAGTTAACGTCGTATCTCTTTAAAGAATTCCTCCCATTTTCTCTCGCTCCCTTTCCCCCTTCCCTTGAGCGCAACGCGCCCGCGCGCCTTCCGAAGGACTCGGGAAAAAGGAGCTAAAGATGCTTTTTCGGTCTTGACCTCGATTCTTACATGAGGCACTTTTCGCTAAAGACTCCATCCTTGGTCAAATTCTACCTGCCGAGAAAACGCAGTAATTTGCGAGCCGAGGACTCGCATTTTGCGCAATTGTACATAGAGAGCTACAGTGGGCGCAGTTGCCATTCGACGGGGAGAAAGTCGGAGTTCGCTCGCGCGAGCAGCCGCGCCAGATGACAGTGGCTTTGGAACTGGGTGAATGGGTTAAGTGCTACTGCGGAGAGCGCGGAGTCTTCTAGTCGGAGTCTAAGATTAGATTTGCCTCGTTACAGCGGGATTAAAAGAAAACTGTGTGAAGAGTGGAGGACACTTTCAGTTTTCGCCAAGATGCTAGTCAAGAAAGTGGGCCGTCGCGCTCGGAACTAGATGTTATTTGGCGCAGCATGTGAAAAGCCACCGAGATTCTCGTTGCTATATATCCGGTTTACCTTACAGCGTGCGAGGTGAAAAGTACGCCGACGCTCCGCTTGTAACTTTCGAGTTCCTAGGAGAGATCAAGCTTTTCACTCGATTGGATTGCTTCGAATCGGTAAAGTCGTTTTCTTCACTCCCCCCACCCAGGATCATTTACTCAACCCAACATCGCTCGCTGAATCGCCAAACTACTCTAATTAGTTGAAATGGTGCACACTCATACCGCGGCGACATGCACTCCACTTGGAGCTCTCCTGCTACTTCGGCACTCGACATTTTTAATGGCCATTACAGCCCAGCCATCTTGCTGCTCGAGCGGAAAATTATTTTAACTCTTTTCTCCGCGCAACCCCTTGCAGTTCCTTGACGATTCAATTCGCGCGCGCACGCGAATAAACTACGAAGGCGGACCTTATTACTGTTTCCGCAACGCGAGCAAGAGCTCACACTCTTATTTCTTTCTTCGGGGCTTCCGCTAGGTCTAGAAATCCCAGTGGCTCACGGATCCGGGGGTCCAGGGCTCTTGTTAGAACGAAGCGAATTTCATCTTAGATTTAGATGACTGCCGAGGAGAAAGCCTCCAAAGAAGATTATTGATTTCCTAAGGCTCGCGCGTATCCGATGTCTTTCCTGGGCGAGTACGAAAAGTTTCTGCCACCGGCTTGTTTCAGGTACACCTACAGGCAACGGGGCGGCACCAACATGAGCAGCACCCTCTTCCTCTACTCGATCGAGTCGATGGACGAGGGTACCTACACCTGCGTCGCGGAGAACGGGGCAGGTTCAGCGGAGGCCAATCTCTCGCTGAAGGTCCTTTTCCGCGAGAGAGCGACGGCGGAGCCGGCGTTCGATCATCCCGGATCAGGATATGTCGCAGCGATTGCCGCAGGTGCTCTCGTCGGCACTTTGTTCGCCCTCGGCTGCCTCGTCGGCAGCATTGTCTTCTGTCTGCGGAAGCGGCGGCGCGACCGCAAGCGGAACTCCAAAGTATTGGTATCGCAAAGCAAGTCGGTTCTGCCAATCACCAAGGACACCGGCACCGCCCTCCCTTGCAGAAAGGGAAACGGCAGCTTAATCGGTCCGGAGCATCAGCAGGTTGTCTCGTACACTGAGCGGGAGATCAGCAGGACGGCGACACTCGAGCACCGAGAGCATAGGACCGTCGACGAGTCCTACTGCAGTCCAGTCTCCAAGTACCTGACAGAGCCTGATCTGATAAACGAGGTTCCAGAAACAAGTGACATGGCATACGGGCAACTCTATCGGCACCAGCCCACCGAGAGACAAGTCTTGGAGTACGACTCGGGCTATCCGGACTTGCGTCCGCCTAACATCCCTCAACTCAGTTACTTGGACCAGGACGGCTATCCGCTCAACTTTGGCCTACCCAAGATCTCGTTCAGCGCGGCCAGTACACTGCCGCGGTTGCGATCAAGGATGCTTGAGGGTTCCGCCGTCGCACCGCCCGCCAGATACTCCAGGGAAGCCGAGTTCCTTGCCAGATCATCCAGTGGATACGATCCCGTCTTACCGCGAGCCGACGCCCGCTACACTGCCGAGGGCTACCCCTACCCGATCCATCACCAGCACTACCAGCAGCAGCAGCAACAACAACAGCAACAACAGCACCAGCAGCATCATCAGCAGCAACCACCGCCCGCACCCCAACCGATTCAACCGGTAGAGCAGCCGCTGCAACAACCGCTTCAGCAATCATTGCAACATCATCAGCAGCAACAACACCAACAACAACAACAGCAGCAGCAGCAGCAGCAGCAGCAGCAGCAACAGCAACAACAGCAGCAACAGCAACAGCTGCCGGTCTCCCCGGTTTCGCCGGTGGCCATCTACCCCGAAGTCCCGTTCATCCCCTCGCCGCCGGCTGCTTACAGGGGCGAGACCGGCGAGAGTACACCGCTCTCTTGGAGATCGCTGTTGAGCAAAACAGCCCGGGAAGCTGCGGCTGCAGCTGCGGCCGCAGCTGCTGCCAGGGCGGAGGACCTCCAGCCACCGCATCACCCTGAGAGCCCTGACGAAGGATATGTCGGCGACGCCATGGACGTCTAAACAGTCTTCTTCTTATCTATGGGTCAATATTGTGAAACTGTAAACGGCACCCATTGCCGCTGCTCCCCTAGAATCAACATTACACTCCACTCAGGATTGAGAGCTTCCATTTGGTCGGCAGGGATTCCCCGAAGGGAGAGATCTCTTCCGAAGTTGGAAGTGGAGATGGCATGCTCAAGGAAATGTCATAGTCGGGAACAGTGGACAGGCGCGTTCTCATTGCCAGGGTAACGAATTCATTCGAGGGCGAGGACAAGATTCCGGACATGATTGGCGGAACAGGGCCACATCTATAAAGGAGGCGTCGCGTCGCTCGGCCTGCCGTCCCCGTCGACGGTGACGCGTTGCGATTGCTCTTCCGGGGGAACTGACTAACGGAGATAGCGGGCCCGCTCGAAACAGCAGTCTGCTTTCTCGGGACAAAGCTAGCTCCGTGACAGCTGAAACGTAATAGATTAATCAGCCAGCTGACTCGCGGGGAGTCCTAAACGATCTATTTGTGGATAATAATTTCTTGCCGGAGGCCCCGCGTCTCCGTGTTCGACGAACAAACGGCCCCTGCTTCCTGGTACGCCCCAGCTTCGGAAGTGCTCGATCGGTTAATGGAATAACCTCGGCCGCGAGGGACGAGGACAGGACGAGAAGTATACCTCGGCAGCAAGTTCACGCCAACACTACTCGCGCACACTAGCCCTCGAAGATCGATGTATTCGAGGGGATGCGGCTAGCGTGAAATTTAGCGGAGCCCGAGGGGAAGGGAGTGATGGAGCGAGCGCTGGCAGTACCGTCGCCAAAAGCACCGCCGTAAAAACCTGCCGGCGACATAGTTGGTGGTGGTAGTGGCGGATGGGGCGGGCGAGCCAGTTGATCGTAAGGAAGCAACTGTTCAATTCTTCCAGGCTTTTGGACAGACGTAGCCTTAACTCGAAGGAACTTTAGCTGGCAGTGGGGGAGGAGGTTACTGTCACCGGTGCGCCACTGCTACTGCCACTGTTACTGTGCTACTACATTGCTTCGCTCGAGGGAGCCCGGTCGTTAACGGAGGGAGAACCGAGAGAAAAATCGAATTCCCGGAGAGTTTGGGGACAGTGGCAGTGGGTTGAGAGAGAGAGGGAGAGAGAGAGAGAGCGAAGGCGACTTGCGCACCGGTCGTAAAAGGAAACTCCGCGTAAAATGACTAGCGGTGGAAGGGTGATGCGGAGTGGAAGGACATTTACCAAAATCATGGAGAACTCGGCGAAGTGAGCCGACACTCGGGCAGGGTGCATCCTCCTGGAGAAGATCCGCGGAAGGGGTGTACTTGTATACATGTATCCCGGGCTCCTCTTTATGACCCGTGAGTCAGAAAAAAGACTGAAGACTCGCTGAAATATCTGCTCAAACTCATAGCCCAAAGGGACGACAAAGCTCTCCGGGAGGGGTCCACTTGTCGTTCCTCCTTTACTCACTTTTAGGCTTAACAATGGTATCGTTACTTATTAAAGTTTACTGCTCGTCGGTCGTACCTCCCGAGGAGGAAGTGGCAGAGACTCTACCCTCTCCCGAGATCCGCGCAGATTCCAGATCTCGACGACATTCGGCCGATTGGTTCTAGTAATTCTGCTGTAGTGATAATAATGTTAACTCGGTGTTTAAGACTGGGGACTGCGCGAGTGATTGCCAGCCAGTTATGGTGGTACTTAACCTGATGTACAGAGACTGTTGATCGTATACATATACATACATACATACATATATTACACGATGGTGACAGACGGACACGTCGACTGACAGACCGACCTATTGACGTATATGCATATAAATATGTATTCTATAGTATAAACGTATGTATGTATGTAGAGCGGAGGAGTGGGCCGCAGCAGGCGCGATGAGACGCGACTTATACGAAGGTGTTTCAACGTGAAAGTAGATATGTATTTTTTAACGGTGCCGGTACGGAAACTATGAAACACAGGGAATGGCGATCGAGATGAATCGTTGGTTCGGGACGAGTTAGTTGTCGAATGTGGGTAATGGCGAGTTAGACGTCCTTTCCACAAGTTGTGTAAGAAAGGAGAGCAGAAGCGAAGAGTGCGGAGCCTTGGCTCAGGGCCGCCCTTAGCTACTAATGTAAGTACGTAGAGATCGATCGTTCTGTTGCTGCAGGAGAATCCCTCGACACCGAGGAGGTTTTTCAACGCGCGATAAATTCATGTAACATAAGAGAGGAGTTAATATAGAGTTAGCGAGGGAATTACGATGTAAATGACTATGTATAAGCGAATGTAAGTGCCGGCTCCGATGGAAAGCCTGAGTGAGCGTGTTTTAACGTTACTGACACCGACGCCATGAGAAAGCGAGCGAGCGAGCGCGCACAAACGAATCGTCGGAACGGACTTGTACAGCTGCTTGATTGATCCTCACCAACATCGCCTGTCGTCTAGTTCAACAAGTCTGAACGCGGAGGATCCAAGTTAGCTGTACCAAGGAGGAAAATGCGTTTTGGCATCGGCGTGTCTTCGAGTATGTGCTGACCAACCTCTTCGAAGTTAAGGGTATCTTGCGTTCGAGGCTGACGGGGAAGTATCGAGTGGCAAACTTCCCCGAGCCGCTTTGAAGATGCGCTGATGCAACTAGCGACTGTCCCCCTAATTGATAAGGTAGATAGTCACTCACGCATCCACACAGGCACAATTAACACGATCCACGGTGTGACACAGTAGAGCTACTGCTAGATTCGAACGGTAAGTTTCGCCGTGATTTACAGGGTAAAAGCGATGCGGTTATATGTAGTACCGCGGGCTACGCGCGCCACACGCCAATATTACTAATTGGAAGCGATCGGCGTTAATAGGTAATAGCCTCCCACTTCCACTACCACTACCACCCTCCACTCTCACTCACTCTCTCTCTCTCTCTCTCTCGCTCTCTCTCGATCCCGGTCTCGATCTCGATCTCTACACAATGCCCAGTTATAACAAACAACACTGCCCTTCCGATTAATCGGCTCTGCCCTTGTTTGTTTGCCAGTTTCCAACTGCTGCCAGATTAATCTCCGTGTATTCCATTTGCTTTCTGTATCGAGCAAGAAAAGTCTCCCGTTAAAATGTTGGCAGGCTTTCGCCGGTGGTTCGGCGCGGGGGAAACATTTTATAAGGCGTTATTATCTCGCCCGGCTGTGCTGCAGGCGCTTTCCCAATCTAGCGCGAGTCCAATCGAACACTTCTCCATTTCGGGGCTCGTATACTCGGGGAATTTAGTGCGCCGTTCGAGAGCTCTTTGTACACCGGGACACAAATAGTTTTGTAGATCTTTCCACGCGTTTGGTACAGCTACGTAGAAAGCCCGGTCTCGTTTCGCTGATTTTTTATGGCCCTCCCCCATCCTCCCTCCCTCGCGAGCGGACGCTTGCACCCCCTGTGCTCGCCGCCATCAGGCAAACTTAGCTTGCACTCGGCTCCTTTCAATCGGAATCCATAAACACCTACCTATCCTAGAGATTGGCCGTGTTCTATTGATTTTACTTTCCTCCGTTTCTTCTTCCAACAACCCGCCCACCCCCCGCCCGGAAATCCTCACGGATACGCCGACTCCCGACTGTTTCAACGCTCGCGCCCGCAACTGCCGATTCCGCATTACCCTTGGCAATAAATTCCAGCTCCGTTCCCACACGGGATTCAGCAATACGCGAACCTAGCCGATAAATGGGAGAGAACAGCTACGTCGTCCTAGATTCGCGTCAACCTCTCTCTCTCTCACTCTGGTAGATTTAAGTGTTCCAGTGTGATGGAAAGGCAGAGGGCCGAGTGTAGCAGTGCGGAAGGGAGAGTAGGTGGGGACGAAGGAAAGCGTGAAAGCGATCAGGAACCGCGAAATGTCGGAGCGGTAGGTCGATATCGTCGAGCATACGGCGGCCCGGTTTTATCCATCGGGGATTCGTTCGACAAGAATGAACAGAGAACAGGGCCTTCCGGGGGATGTTCAGTGGGCCGAGAATACGCGCGTGCCACCCTCGGGGAGAAATTGACGGCGGGGGGGCAGAAGGCTAGGGCGTAATCCGGGGAAAGGGAGGCTTTCAGCGAATGCGCCAAGGAGTAGGAGGATCAGGATGGCGGTGGTATGTAAGTAGTGACGGTGGTGGTATATGTAGTGCTGTTGGCGTTGCCAGCTAGCAGGACCAAGGTAGAGTTTGGCCTTTGGCCCCGTTGGAAAAGAGGACGACTGCGGGCCAGAGAGAGAGCGAGAGAGAGGGACGACGGTCTCGGAGACAGGAAGGCAGCTATTGTCGGGAGGACAAGGGAGATAATCATGAGTATTCGGTGAAATGAGAATCGTAAAGAGGAGGAGAGAAAGCGGCGAGGGGTTGCCAGTGGAGAGGTTTCTCGGCGCGAAGGTGTTGGGAAAGGGCGCGCCGACAATCGAGCCGCTACAACCTAGAACAGTGCCGATTGCTGCTTAGCGAAGCAGCAATCGTTAGCTGCCAAATGCTTACTGCCAAATACTTACTTACTAGTATTCTCATCGCCGGCCCTTCTTGCTGCTCCTCCGCTTTCAGAGGACAGAAAGGCTGAACCTTTTTTTAACGAGCTAGGCTCAATCTTCTTCGCATTGCCAATGCCACCTTTTTTTAACGACTATGACAATCCTACTTTCGCGCGGCAGATTCTTGTAGCTACTTTTCGACGCTGCTTCTCTTTCGCTCCTCTTTATTATTGAGCGCCAGGCTTGCTCGTTTTATGAGTTAAATGACTTTTGAGAAGTTGCTCGGACCTGGAAGACTTTTCTATAAAGATGCGCGCCGAGGATTTTCAAGCGTTACTTACTTTCTTCTCTGCTCCAAGTTTCCTTCACTGCCAGATGAATCCTGGTGATACAAGGATTCGTTTCGGTTGATTTAATCAAATTGTTCGTTCTCGTTACGGGCTTCGTCTCGCTCTTTTTAGCTCGTGTATTTTTGTTGCATCATGCATCGATAAACTTTCGAGAGCAGTACGGCTGGCGCGCTTTGTTTAGTAGTGGAATGAAGTCTTCAGTAAATACGCTAATGAGTTGGATTTTGGGCGGGGGGAGTTTGATAAATCGAGACGGATATATTATGCGTGCAGAATTCGCAAGGGAGCTTCTCGCCCAGCGTGAAAGTGTTTCAAGTTCGCCTGGATAGGAGGAAGCGAGAGGGAGGTTGCAGGTCGGTTAATCGGACGACAGCTAAATCGGAGATTTCCAGTACGTAAATGGCGTATAAATGGTGTTAGGAGTAAGTGGCGCGAATAGATGGGGCAATTGGAATTCTGGTCGGCGCGGAGGTGCAAAAGTTCTCCCATTTAAGGATCCCGTTAAACTGTTTCGTATGCGATCGAAGCTCGGCTACTCGCTCGAAGCGATGCCACGCCGGGCAAGTGGTTAGTGGCGCTACTTTGCAGAGTTCTCGCTTTTATTTGATTTTATTTTTATCCCCGCGCTCTGGCCCATTGGGGCTTGCCGCGGCAGTTTAGCGAACAACTTATTACAATTAAGATCGATTAGGGAGCCTGGCATTATTGTAATTGTGATCGTTTGGCTGGTAAAAGTGCGAGGAACGGCGACGTGACCAGCAAACCGCATGGGCTCTAATGTTCGCTCGGTTCTGCACTAGCCTGTTCTACCGGCACCATTTTTCACGGCCTTTCTCCAGTTTTAAACTCGGAGCTTCGTCGCTCGTATATTCTCTTTGAATTTAAACACTTCTCCCTCTGCATTCTACATTCCTTCTGTTGTTCTGAAAGTCTTCATTCTTCTCCCGTTTATGCACACATTCGGCTTTCCCGTTGGAATCCGCGAATCCCCAGATACGTTCGTACAAACATGCAGTGCCGCGCACATAGAGGGTGGTAGTGGCAGCCAAGCGATGCATTAGCAGGTTTGATTACGCTCGCTGTACATTGGAAATACAATCTCGTCCCGTTTCGCTGGCTTCCCAGTGGCAGAGGCTTTTCCGAGCCCCGGGCCCCGAGCGCAGCGAGCGAGCTGCACCCGGGAAATCATTCTTTCCCGTGAAATCGGCCGAAATGAAATCGCGCGAAAGCGCGGCGCCACTATTCTCGCCCCCGAGACTATTTATCGCTGCGGCGGAGCGCAACGTGAAATAAGACACGCGTTTCGTTATGCCGAGTCCGGCATTTGTTAGCCAAGGTTTCCCACCATTTCATTCGGATCCGGCGGCCGAACCGACCACACTCCATCCCATCTCGTCCAATTCATTTCGGGGCCGAGGTATGCTTTTAGTTTGAATTTCTTTCTCGCTCATTCTCGCCACCGACCAACTCCCACAGGTGATGTGTAATTTCTGGCGTGGCATGTTCCCGGCAAAGCAACGCAAACGAACCCCTCGCTCCCCACTCGCCCGCCAGCTCGTGCGACTGGAATCCAATTTTCCGAGCAGTAAATACACGCCGGAATCCGCGCTTTATCTTTTGGAGTGGAATAGGACTCATTGCGGGTGATCATTGCGAGATCAGAGCAAGTTGGCTTCGATTTCGGCACAAACGGGGAAGCGATGATGCCGGGTAAAGTTTGGCAGGGAGTAACTAGAGGAAAACGGGAGGAAGCCGTGACGAAGCGCCAGACGAATTTACTTTGACGTTGACGGTGTCGCAGTTCTAGTTAGGTGGGCAGATCCGCGCAACTGCAACCTCGTTAGACTTGTGAAACAAGGGCAATGTCTTGTATCTCTTTCATCCCATCTGCCCTCCTCATCTCCGTCTCTCTCTCCCTCTCTCAAGGGTCCTACCAGGCCGCGCATAGTGCGCACGAAATCTTAAGCTCCATAGACGATGGGATACCCGCCTAGAACCGCGGTGATTCGCAATGCGCGGCATCATTAATAAGACGCGATTCGCGAGCTCCCCACGGTGCATTAATAAGAAGAGGGTTTCTCCCAAGGAGAAGATACTCTGAGAAGGAATATAAATTCGCAAGCCCATTAAGCGCAGGATTGGCTAAGGATATTCCTCGTTATAGCAAGCGCGGCCCCACTGAGGGCTAATCTGGGCCGATACTGAATGCAAAACTCAATGTCAAGACTTCATATTCGGTGCAGCCAATTGAGTCACTTGAGAATTGTCGGCCAGGGACTATTAACGAGATCAATCTTAACTCGGCATTCGCCGAGATGGAGGAGGACTGGGCCGGGCAATGACTCGCTCGACACTGGGTCACGAAACTCCCCCCCCCCCCCCCCTTTTCACCCTTTATTCGCCTTTCGTCTCATTTGGCGAGCATGTGAAGAGAGAGAGAGAGAGAGAGAGGGGCGCGCGCCCTCGAGTGGCGAGAAACCTACTCTCGCTGCTCTCGGTCGCTCGAAAGGTTGAAAGTCCTAGAATTCGCGCGCGGCTCTGAAAAAGCTGGCGAGGGAATTCCAGAGGCATTCCAGGGATGATAATCGTGGGGAGGGTGCGCGGCGAAAGGAAATGAAAGAAAAGGGAAGAAAGGGAAAGGAGGTTGAAAGCCGACGAGCGGGCTACCGGCGAACGAAAGTACTCGAGCCCGAGGGAGAAGGAGAGGAGTCGAGGGTGAGCGAGAGAGTTGGGCAGGATTGTCGGTGTAGTGGGTGGATGGAGCAGGGTGCAAGCGCGGCATGGTGGTAGGGCCAAGGGCCATACGGGCAAAAGGAAAAGAGAGGAGGAGCGGAATAAGACCGAGATGGATATAAGGGTGGGAGGCAACAGTAAGGGCAGACTAGACCTATCGATCTCGTTCGAGACTTGTTCCTCTCCCCAATGCACTGAGAGTTACGGTTCCAACGGAACGCCCAGTGACTAAGTGTGTGTGTGTATGTGTGTGTGCATGTATACACGTGTGCGAGAGAATCAGAGAGACAGAGAGACAGAGAAGGAGAGAGAAGCAAGCGGCGAAGGGAGACAGTCTGGCGTACACCGTAGGATCGAGAGCCATACACCTATATCATTCTTGCACAGACACACCAGCGGACATTAGGCGATCACGTACACATTCATATTGACAGGAAGAAAGAGTTGGTAGAAGGCGGAGAGGCGAAACAGAGGAAGAATGAGTTGCGCACGTACACAGGTTCACCCACAGACACAGCTACATGATGTTCCGAGCGATCGAGCAATACGATTTGTATTACCGTGTATAACGTAATGTATTCGATTCTGCACATGTCATACGTACTTTGGATGTAGCGAAGGATTTTTCACGACTGATATGAGATTAAAGAATAAAATAGCTTTTCTATTAGCCAGCGTCTTGTTTTTTTCTCACCCGCTCCCTTATTCTAATAAGCCCGAAATCCCATGGAATAAGCGGCGATAGTCGGTGAGTCATGCATCGACGTTCTCCGCCTGGATAGCATACTCGGAAACCTGGAATATTGAAGAGAGTTTGCCGGTTGTATTGGGAGCTGCGCGAGTGCTATCAGTTTCTCTTTAAGTCGGAAGAATCGAAGGTATGTCCTGAATCACTGCACCCGCCAGTGCTATAAAACATTGCTCGTGTTCCAGATCCTCCTTTTATTTGTCCTTAGAGGCTCTAGCGCTCGCCGAGGGAGCCGGCATTACCGTGTCTATGTTTCCCCTTGCCTTTTCCCCCTAAATCGCCGCTGCAGCCGTCCACCAGAGAGAGAAGAAAGCGTCCGGCGGTGTCGGAGTGAGCTGTCCATGAAACATGAACTCGAGCCAAGCCAACGGCTTCTTCCCGAAGCCGGAGAACGATTCCTCAGCTGCAAGTTTCTAAAGTTGTACTTGAAGAGCCCCGAGATTTCCCTGTTAACTTGATAGAAATGTGTCGGAACAGTTAATGTGCAATTGCCGAAATAGGCCTCGCTCCAATTTGCAAGGAAGATTTCGCGGGGCATTTGCCGAAGATTTGCAGACCTGATTCTGAATCCGCTCGTAATAGCTGGTGGGTATCCTTGGCGCCAGGATATTAAAGAGTAAATCGCCGAGGATTAAGGAGTTCCCAGTGTAAGTATTACCGAGCTTTTTTCCCCTGGCGAGAAGTACGGGGCGCACGTCAGGCGGCTTAATTCGTTGGAGAATACGAGATAGGGGAACCGAGTCGCCCGAAGAATAGCACTTCAAGGAACTTTCTAGCGTTTATATTTAAATGCTCGTCGGCGAAAGTAAGCTGGTTGCGAAATTATCTTGTCGAAAAACATTGCGGCGGAAAAGACCTTCTATTTTTCCATTGCTTTTAAGAGGTTGGCTGCCCTTGGATCTTAAAATGATCTTAAATAGTAAGACCTCCTTCTCCGATTTCCTCAAGATTTCTCCACTATTAGCCCTTGAGCCCGGCTTGATAAGGTTGACGTAACTGCTGCACTGCCCCTATAAAATATTACGATCTTCTTTACGTCTCCCAGGGCCATATGAAAGGGATCTCGAAGAATCGATCTTCATGTTGATAGGATTCTATCCCAGAAGACTGTCCTCCTGGTTGCACGATCCCGTTCAGAAGCGAAGGGAATCAATTGCTAGGAAGCCGGGGCAGCTGGTTTTTTAAGAGCATTAAATGAAACCAGCTAATAAAGGAAAATCAAGAAGTCCGCAGGAAGTAAGGACTTAACCCGAGGAGACCCTTGAGTCCACCAGTAGGAAAACAGACAAACAAATTGGTAGACTTGAGATCATTATTCCCGGAAATTGGCGATCACCTCCGCGAACGAATGAGCCAACTCCGAGAAAACTTAACTTGAAACTCGGCCGGGAGTCATTTAACTTTTTCCTATCAATGCTCCGGCCCCGACAGTTTCTTCCTGCGGGGACGACGCTTAATATTCGCGTAAAGGGTAATGTCGCAAACTCAATTACCGAAACCGTCCTATGATTTTCCGCCTATCACTCCCATCTCTTCTCTCAAGAGCCTCCATGAAAGTGGAGCTCCACTCGGCGCTCCGTGTCGCTGCTACTTGGCTCGCGATCGATCACACTGCAATCCTTTCCATCCATGTTAGTACGTTGACCAGGTGTAACTGGCTAGAGGCAATCAGGCAGGTAAATGCGCAACACGTGTCTATCTACCTAGCTCCCCTAACGGCGTCAATGCCAATTCCCAGACCAAACATCTTCATCCGCCGCTGTTGGCCGGCTGAATCCGAGTCTCTAGTTCTGGTTCGCGTAATCTCCTGACAGTTATAATACTGGGCCGCAGTTGGAGGAAGGAATCTCGTTCACGCTTGAATGCACGGAGTTTTGTGAATGGAGTAGCAGCGACGAGCAGTAAGGATTCTCGAAGGAAATTGACTCTTCTGCATAGCCTTGGCTGCTCGATATATGAGTGCGCACGGGCAGCTCCTGCCGTGCAATGTGCCGTGAAAATAATTGGACCATTTCTGACCGGTCGACGGAGCCGAGGGAAACGCGGGCAAAGTTGAGCGGATTGGGCGGGTAAGTGCAGTTGAACTGCAGAAAGGATACTATGAGGTACCAGGATCAGGCGGACGCAGTGCAGAGGTAGCTTGCTAAAAAACTGCTAAAAAGAGCAGTCGAAAGCGACATGTTGCAAGCAGGGATGTTCACGAGGGAGGGTGGTTGCAGATTGCAGAGGTTGTAAACCTGGTCGGTTGCATCCATAATTTTCAGCAGAGGCGAGCAAGTATCTTACGGTATGGTGTGCTTGCTCAATCGTGTGGGCAGCCTGAGGGGAATCACAGTCACGAGGAAACTCGGCGAATATGTCTCACCGGTGCGCTGCGACCGCCTTTTAATTTCCTGCTTACTATTCTGCACCCCCGTCTCGTTTAATATCCGTACCAACCACACCGCCACTCGGCAGACGCTCCTCGGCCAATGAAGAAACAGTTCCCCTTCCGTCACCCCAATTCCCTCAGTATATCTTACATCTGCGCTCGGTCGGCGCCGGCGGTTTATTATGTAATTAAAATAATGAATACTCAATCCGAGTGTGTATGCGGTTTCGCCGATTCTCATCTGAGCGCAGCCATCGCCACTCTTCCAACTCCTCCAACATTGTGCCGGTTCGTGTTGCCAGTTGGCCCAATTATTTAATTACCCAATTTGGTTAAGCACTTGATCGTTAAAATGTCCAGAAGCTGGAATATTTTTCAACATAATTATCGTAGTCTTTCAGTACTCGCCGTTTGGGAGAATGTTATAAACTCTCAAGCGGTTTGTTACCGGCACACGTTCAAGGATCTTGCCACGAAGCACCTAGTGCTATTTTTGTTTCCTCATATACGACTTTACTTCCCACGTCAGCGGATCGATTGAGTGGGTGGAATCCTAAGAGACAGATGTATGCATATGTATGTTTCCATGAGAGGTTCGCAGAGCTACTATGTTTTGCATATCGTTTGCGTTGTTCGCAGAAGGACTCGGGACCTACTCATCTCACACGATGCCTGTTGCCGCTGGCCAGCTGGCTTCCTTCTGCTCTTCTTTCCTTCGTCCTCTCGCCATTCCTCTTCTTTTTCCTTTCATAGGATCTGCGATCCACTTTCTGTATTGACCCTCCTTTCATGTACTCACACTTGCTCTCGCCTTTGCACTTGAGTCTTGAATCGTGTAGGCTTTGCTAGTCGGGATATTCACCCTCAACTGCATGGAGGAGAACCTTTTCAGATTTAACTATCATCTCTGCAAGGAACCATACGCCTCTTGACTGCGCATTGTCCGCGAGCAACCCCTCCAGCGCTGATTCCCGATTCCCAATGCTCGATCTGCTCCTCAGCTTTTTCTAACTTTGAGTTTTCACGCTCGCTAACTCGACGCCAAACTTTAAGTACCACTGCGCTCTGACAATGAGTCTTTAGAGCTTGGAGATATCCTTTAGCCACCACTTCTTTCTTCGGCGAGAGGCGACTCCCGCTTTGTCTAGGAGGGCGCAGCAGCCCGCAGCTCTTTCTCGACGAGCTCTCCGCCGGGAAAATCCATCCTCGTACCTCCATTAGCCACCCTTATTCTTCACCATCTGTTTACAGAGCCCCCCCTTACATTACTCCCGTCCAATTATGCCCCTCCTTTAATTACACAACCGTCACTTACTTACATTTCATTGTCCCCGCAACTGCATTATTCGCCATTCAAGGGGAATTAAAGCTTCTTCAAGAGGAAGCTCCGAGTAGCGCAATTCCTGGCCAATTGTCCCTTCGGCAAGTCAGTGCCGCACCTGCCTGAATCGAGCAACTTCGGTCTCTCCTGTGTTAGAGAGGGAGCTGTGCATTGCAAATGCAAGAGAAAGGAAAGCAACTATAGCTACGATTTCAGGATACGCTCTTGGTCTTATTGGTCAACTTGAATATTGATTACTTTGCCAAGTAACACAAGACAAACTTCTGTTCGCCCAGTGGTTCGAAGTCGATTTATGGCATCAAGGAAATGACGTCGACCGAAGTTGGCCGCCTTATCCATTAGCACCACCTTACACAGCCGCATCTGCTTGAAATCGCGGGACTTTTATCAATTCCTCTCGCAATCTGTCGATAATAAGCCTGCCGAGGATAAATGTACTCGGGACACAGGAAGGACGAGTACAAATAGTCGGGGCATCTCTTCCAGCGAGATGTATAAACGGCTGGGAAACAATTTGAGAAGGGTTGGTAGCGTGGGGATGCTTGGCCGAAAAGGGACAGTTATTTATCGCCGATTCGATTCGCTCCCTCGAAACGACTGAAGGACGTCCGCAGCTTTCTGCAACGTGGATGCCAGGATAGTAGGATACCCAGAGAGGATCCGACGGCCAGATAGAAAGGAGCAACCGGTAGTGAGTGGAAGAACGACGACTCCATCTTTATCCGACGTATCAATTAAGCTTCCCGTTGCTCAAGCAACCCAGACGAACCACTGCCTGCAAATTCTATTACCCACCAATTTCTGTCTCATTCTCTCGGCAAACGTGTCGCTGCCATCAAAAGGAACCAACGTTTTTCCCCCTTTTCTCCACCACCTACCAGACTCTGCCAGGCCACCAAAATCAGCTTGAAGGACAAAGGGAACTTTTTCCTCGGCGCAAATTGCTCGTGTCCGATAAGTCTTCTCACAAAATACTCCGCCGGGATGCGTTTCTTGCGCTAGTTATTACAAAGGAGGGAATTCCTGTTGCAGTTTATCGGAATGGTACGTCTGTGTTATGGGGAGAGTGGGTGGATTGTTGGTCTGCGGGTCTGCGGGACTCTTGATCCGAACTAACCAGGAAGTAATTTGAGGAAGGGTCAGTGTCGTTGGTAAAGCGAACGGAGGTGAGCAGATATTTATAGGGACTGGTGGGAAGGCGACCCTTGAAAAATGTAACGGACCGAGTTCTCATTGACTTTACGATGCGGGGCCTCCGTATGTCCTCTTTCGATCTTCCGATAAAGCCTGCTCGACTGTGTTCCAGAGTTCCAGTAGCAGAAGCGGCGGGAGGCAGGAGGAAAGATTCCCGGTAAACACTCGTCGGGCGTAAGAGGAAAGGACAAAGTATAGACGGGTTTCGGTTCGGGTAGGAGCACTTTCTTAAATTAGTTACAGGCTCCCTTTCTCCTTCTTTAATACCTTCCATCCTGCTTTCCTTCCCCAGCATTCGCCTCGAAACCGCGCTCTCGATAGGCGTCTGTCGCAAAATTCTCCTCTCGGAGAAGAGCTTTAATTCTAATCCATGTCCTACGGGAATGTTTTCGAGCTTTGACGAGTGTTGTGCTGCGACGACGAGTAAGCGGCGGACGCATACATGTGCGAATGGAGTTTTGCCCGGTTTCGTTTGGGGGAAGAGAGAGAGAGAGAGAGGCTGATAAGCCGCGGTTTGCAGCGGCAAATGTAGGGAAAGTTGGAAAATAACTCTGGCCGGAATATCTACGGGCTAGGAGGAGGGCTATTAGGAAACTGGTGGATGTCGGTAGCATCGACAAAGAGTGGGATGGACATAGAGCGAGGTCGCCGCTGCAGCGCCCGGATAGAGACCGTTTCGTTCTCAGCTTAGAAGTGACCGTACTCCGCTTCCACCGCTAGTTTCCAAACACTCCACGGCTACGTATGCTAAAGCTCCTCGCTTCCCTGCTGGCCAAACTGGTTGACAAATATGATCAACGCTGTTCTAAAAGCATCCTCACCTACATTCAATCCCTATTGTGCTGCAGCAAACAAATGCACTCCGCTTCTCCACGCTCGCTCTCCCCTTTCGAGTCTACAATTTTCAATTTCTCGAGCTTCGCATCCTTCTCCTTACGATTTCTCCTTCGCCCTGTGTTTCTTTCCCATCGAGCGAATCGCCGCGTGAACAGAGGGAATACTCGATGGAGGCGAGCCGTCATGTCGAAAGTACACGTCGGGCTCGAGACGTCCCTAGTAAACAGCAATTCGAAGGATTGTTTGGAAGAGAAATTATTCTGAGAACGCCGGCGAGGTAGGCGGGGGATGAAGCGAGTTTGTTGCGTGCAGCTACGACTGGAAGTAGTTAAGCCGGGTAAAAGTTTGAGCGAGAAGCGACGAGGGCTGAGCGATCGAATGACATTGTAGCAGCTTCTCAAGACGAAATTCGCTGGGAAATTGCGCAAAGTTGGTGGAGTGTCGAGTCTCTTATTCACGACTGGAAAAACACTTATGGCAGAATTTTAATAAGGTCTTCTTCGCGACGTGGTGCTTTCATCGTTCTTGATATCAGTCGAAGATCAGTTCGAAGTCTCACGGTCGGATTGATCAGGGTAGGGATTGAGGTTTTCCCTTTGTCAGAGCTTCTAAATATACGCGCAAATCATACTGAAAGTGTAAACTTCGTTTCGCGAGGTGCAAATATTGGAATACACGCGTGTCCGCGCGAGGGGAAACAGTGAACGGGCAACAAGAGATTTCGCTTGGAAAAGGGAACTATACATAAAATCCCCGAGCAAACTCGGGTAATATTCTGTCGGCAAAAAGTCGGATGGTTCGACATTCATGGGCTTTCAAGCGATTTCTCGGATATTAAACATGGCGAAGTCGAGCAAGTACATATACTTTTCCAATCCCGTCCAGGCCATTTAGCCGGCCGATCTCCGGCGAAGGTCGCCGCAGTAGCATTATCGGCCGCGACCTTGCCACTCTTTTCACTCGAAGAACATCCTCGAAAAACTGCTTATTACACATTCGAGCCCATCGTCGATACAGCCCGTGCCGCCCCGTTTCCACCCTCTCCTCTCTTCATTCTCCCATTATACTTCCAGCCGATATACGTGGAAACAGCGAGCCCCGTAACTCTTCAGCATGCAAGGCAGATCCTGCCTGGGTTTGGAATCCTATTAAAGCCGGCGATCAATTTAATTCGACGGCTCTAATTACAGGATGTCTCACTCGGCGGGCAGCAATTAATTCGGAGAGTGCCATTCTATCAGATAAGTGTCGGTACTGGCCTAACAAAAAGTTACTCGTCGCTTCGACATCGCCGAGTAGAAACGAAACAGCAAATTGGCAGGCTACCAAAAACGATCGGGGTTAATTCCTTCGGGGCAGCCGGCGCTCTCTCGCTCGCTGTTGTTGCTACGAGTTTGCCCGTGCGATTAAAAAGTCGGGGTCGATCGATCGCTTCGCAGTTGGAGGAGCACGCTCGAAATCAGCCACGATTAGGGAATTCGCGCTGTTTGACTGCGCACGCTGGATTAAGAGTTCGCCTGGCATTTACACCGAACTCTTGTTCAAGGCTTACTTCCCTGTATCGCCCGGCTCCCGCCCACACTACTACCACTAGTTTCCCTTTTCCCCTAGTCAACGCCTCGCCCTTTCTCTCTTCGTTCCTCGTGTCATCCTCGGATTATCACTAGCCGACCTTTCGCCTCTCCCGTTCAGCCCTCGAACGTTGAACCATATACCTTACGGAAAATCGGGGAAAGTGTAGTAGAGCAGGCGAAAAAATCCACTATTGCCTTACAAATCTTTACACCTTCGAGTTATCGAATCGCATTCTTTCAGCGGCTCAACAGAATTTGGTCTCCAGTTGTACTGTTCTAGACGATGAAATTGGGAAAGGACAGAGCGGTGAGTTATAGTTTTTGTTAATTAGAGTAAGGTTCAGCGTGATTTAAACTAATGGGTTTTAATATAGTGGGCGTCTTTTGACTATGAAAGCTGGATGCAGTGAACTTAGCGGGAGGTTGAGCGATCGACGTTAATAATAAAGTAGAGGAGCTGTTCAAAGGTAGAGAATTGAAAGCGATGTAAAGGCGTGCGTTGACGGGCATAAAGATGGGCTTGCCAATGAAGTGCCTCGAGGTGAATGGGACGAAGGGCTTTCACGCAGCTTCTGCGTTCCCCGGTCCCTGTTCCCCGGCAAAGAAAGCTCGCTTGATAGAGTCTTTGACTAGCAGAGCCGATTGCGATGATAAAGCGGTTGCCGCAGGCTGCCTAGCTCCGCCATTTAAATAGCTTCAATTCCCCTCCTGCCGAGTCTGACAATGAGTCTTAATACGGAAATGGCCAACGATTTACTCACCATCCACTCACCAAACGAACATGCCATGTCAGACGTATCGTCTCCAAGGAAAATGAAACTGCGAAACGTGTTCCGCAATAAAGGCGGGAATAACTCGAGCGGCGAGGAAAGGCGAGCGACCGAGGCAAGACGTGGCGCAGCGAGTGAAATGAGTTAATAAAAGGCGGGATAATCGAAAGCCTAGATAAGCGCGACTGGATTAAACGCGTCCCATAAATCGTCGTTAATAGATTTTAAACTTTTAACGGTGCGACCGCGCCGGCTCATGGCGAACGGAGACCGGAGCGAGTTTGCCTGGGAAGCAGAGTGCACGGCGGCCGGAGGAGGAAGGGATAGAGACGATCCGAAGTTGCCAAGTAGAACGGGTATGGTTTGGTAGAGCGCTCACGCTAGAGTCGTCGTCAATTCAATAGGCGGTCCCAAGGCCGAGAATCCACCCCTCCCGTCGCCCGAAATGCCTTTCTCTTTTCCCTTTCCTAGGAGCCCGGCGGCTCGTCACGTCGCACAGCCCCTCAAACCGTATGCCACGATAGCACAGGGGTAGCGTGTTGAGATTTCCAATCCTAAGATCCACGTTCAATCCCGACTGCGTGGAGTATATTTTTTTGTTTTTATTACTATTGCTTTCCATAGTACCAACGTTACTTTCTATAATGATCGATAATAAATTGCCTTATCAAAGAAATTGGATATCTTCGCACACTGAACAAGCTTTCCCAAGGATCGGTTTTATTCTGAGCGTCTTTGCAGTAATTCGTGTCGACATTAAAATATGGATTAAATGAATATATTTACCGCACATATTTACAAATATTTGTAAATATGTGCTGTGAATATATTCATTTAATCCATATTTTAATGTCGACATGAATTACTGCAAAGACGCTCGGAATAAAACCGACGTCTTGGGAAAGCTTGTTCAGTGTGCGAAGATATCCAATTTCTTTGATAAGGCAATTTATTATCGATCATTATAGAATGTAACGTTGGTACTACGGAAAACAATAGTAATAAAAACAAAAAAATATACTCCACGCAGTCGGGATTGAACGTGGATCTTAGGATTGGAAATCTCAACACGCTACCCCTGTGCTATCGTAGCATACGGTTTGAGAAGCTGTGCGGCGTGACGAGCCGCCGGGCTCCTAGGAAAGGGAAAAGAGAAAGGCATTTCGGGCGCCGGGAGGGGTTGAAACTCGGCCTTGGGACCGCCTATTGAATTGACGACGACTCTAGCATAGCGAGTCGCTAACCGGACGTAGAGCGATAATTGCCGGCAGAAGTTATCCTTGGCGTTGTATCTGCCGAGGAAATAAATCACCGGTGATCCATGCTGGCGCGGCTGAAAAATATATTACAGAAGCACGCGTTTATCGCGAAAACGTCAGACTGCAGTATTATATTTTCAAAAGTTATAACAGCCTGGAGCTATTTATCGTCGAGCGCGCGCCCCTCTTCCGCTCTGCTCCGCTCGGCCCCGCCGCGCCGTGCTCCGCTCCATTCGGCCGTTCGCCACTCAGGCCCCGCTCTCATTTATTTCCTCCGTTTTTCCGATTGGGCTTCGGGTAATCCTTTCCTTGCCCGTCTAAACGTGCGTTCGGTCGTAAAACAGCCGCTTTTCAATATCGCAATTCTTTCCCCCGCGGCCGTTACTCGCTTCGTTAAATCGAATGTCGATCCTCGAAAATTGCACCCCCCGCCTCCCCCCCCAGCCGCCCGCGGCATTCCACGTCTATCCATCGACGGGGCCCCTATCAAGTGGCTGCCGCTCACTTCAAATATTTGTACCGAAACCGGTGCAATGATGCGTTCGCCTCGGCGATGCTCTACGGCCACGGCTTCCGGGGCCGGCCATTTGCCTGCTCCGAGGATTTCGCGGAAAGTCCACAGAAAACGATAACGGGGAACGGACTTAACTTTGCCGAGAGATGGACGCCGTAGACCTTGGTTCGCTCGTGTCCCTTTTACTCTGGCTACCGCACTTTCAGTACTTGGCAAACACTTTGCAAAAATCTCCAGACGCACTCTTAGCTCGGCGCTCGGCGTACGGGATCGGCCTTCTTGGGCTTTCAGTCGTCCCCCGCACACTTTCTTACTCGCCGACGGAGATGTGTTCTCACCCTCTTCGCAGCTGGCGGATTGGAAATTGAAGGAAAGGAAAAGCATCCTTCTCTCCCGAGGATTTGGAGGCCTATCCTGGAGAGTTGTGGTTCACTCAGATATATCCTTTCTTCGATAGATCCTGATACTCTCATTCCACTTGCGGCTAGTGGCCCTCGTCGTCCCCGTCAATCCGCCAGATGCCTTGAAATGACATGCGGTCGGAGAAACGGGGGGGATTCACCTGTTTCCCCTCTTTCTACCATCTACGCTTTCGGAAGAAGATCTGTCAGGTTTTCAGCTCTCCAGTAGTTTCAATCGCTCGAGATGTCCCGCCCGGCACTTCCGGCTTGGCCGCTCCTCCCCAATGAAAATCGACGTGAACATTCTCTGTCGGCACAGTGCGCGACGGCTAGTTCCAATCGGCCTCGTCAATCGGCACATTCTTCCCGGCCTTTTTTCTCCCCGCATTGCCTATTATTTTACGTGGCGGGGACCTCGCCTCCCAGCGGGTCGCTCGGTGCTCGAAAGCCGAGTGAAACAAAAGGGGTCGGCTGCAGTCAAATAGGAGAGCAGTGGGTGCGGCGACGGTGCACTGTAAGATAAAAGGAGGCTCGAGAGAGCTGTGAACCAAGAGTATCGATTCCTCATCGAATTCATGAGTGACTGGACCAATTGTCTATCGGATGAGGAATCAACTCTTATCTAGAGATGCCGACGATCTCGGTGTAGGTGTTTAATCAGTGATTTACGGCTGATGGTATGTCGACGCTGTTTTAGTGAGTGTGTGCGCTCCTAAGATAGACAATGATAAGGAAGAATGGGTGAGGGTAAGCGCGTGGCCTCGGCACTCTCGTAAATTCCCCGGGCGCGCGAATTGTCCCCCCTTCCTTCCGTCCTTCTCTCGGGCCCTCTCGCCAGCCATTCCTTTGTCTTTGTCTCCTCTGGCTCTGCTCGACATCCCTGCTCTGCCGCTTGACAAATGCTCATCGTCGCTGGAACATCGCACTTCGGCCTTCCTCTATAGCCTATACCATCCACCCTCCGCGCTTCCTTCCCGCCGCCGCCATCTCTTGAGGCTCGCGCAGCCCACCCACCCCCCTACGTGCTTTCGATTTGCGGCCGAATCGCGATCGCGATCACGATCGATCGAGCCGCCTGCGATTTTCCGGAGGCCGACCGCTGGCCAATTTCACCCCCTTAACTTACACCCGTGCCAGTATCTCTGTTTGCCGTAGTCTCGCGCCAGTAACCGATACTACTGGCCACGCTGAGTTAGACGTAACGCGACACACACACACACCACGCTCTACAAACTCTCTGTACATATGTCCGGACTAAGCGTCCGGCAGCCTGATCGCTGGTCTCGTGATTCCACCTATGCAATGATCTCTGTTAATTATTCTGATCAACTGTGAATAGATTCCCATCGCTATACATAGATAGATGCGCGGGTATCAGTATTGCCGTCACCATACTGACAGCTGTAAATGGAGCGGCTATCCAAGACAGCTGACTGAAACCGACTATAACTCACGGCCCCTGATTGCCCCCCCCCCCCTGCCCCCTATATATCCACCTCGCACACAAAGCCGGTCCAACCCCGGTGAGTTCATCGCATTCGTCGAGTACGAAGTGATTTGGATGCGTATCGCTGGCCAGCTCGAATGTGTATGTTGTACATGCATATATGTACCGGCGATCGGGAATGGTCGAGGTGCGATAGTATCGGCATGGCACATATCAGGAGTTATCAGAGGGCTGATGTGGCAGAGGGTGGCTGTTACCAGGAAATCCACGTGGGATGCAAACTTGCTATTGGATTCTGGGAAAGCGGCGCAAAGAGTGCATGCAGGACTAGCATAACGAGCGCCCAATTTCCGAAGCTTTCAAAAGCGACGTGGATTTATGGCGGTTTCGAATTGTAACGAGATTCCGGCGAGCTCCTGGAGGAGCTTGCCGGCCCCGACGGGGGAGGATTGAGACTTGAGATCGGCGGTGCACTGCGCTACGGCCATGGCGCGTTCTCGTTGAAGAAGCTTTAGAACGCATTTTTAGCGGAAGGTAGTGACACAATGCAACACTGAATGTAAGGTTGACTTTCAAAAGAAGTGGGCGAGTTAATATATTGACAAGAATGATATGAGGATCTTGGAGATTCACTCGTCTTCGAATCGCGGATGTATATACTGCTATATAAGATAATTATGAATAATCTGGTAATTTTATTTCCGTAAAAATATGTGTTTGCTTTCCTCGAAATTCTGTTATTGCATGTATTATTACAAAGAGGAAAATTTATATCTTCTGAACGACTGAACCGATTCGCGTGTTTCTCGGCCCTTTGGCATCAGAAAAATACAAAATGCAATTAAACAAATCACAAATTGGTCCTTTGGGCTGTAACTTTTTTCGAAATCAAGCCGAAAGTTTTGTACCAATTAAAAATCGCTTCGAAGCAATTTATACATTTTATAACATTGAATGAAATCAGCGCCAGTGACTTGTCCCTGCGAAATCTCCAAACATATACATATGTGGTCCAATCATAGTCCCCTCCAATTCTGAACGCTGCTGCGGCCGCCACTGGGCCGGAAGATCGTGATGAAAGGTGCCGGCAGAGCGGATGTCTACTGTTGGCCAGGTCGAACTACTTGGAGCCATGCTTTTTTCCCCTTATTATTGCTACCTACTTTTCCCCCCAGGTTCTCCTCGTCGCTTCTCGTCCCCTTGAGACTAGTAAGTTCGGGTGGGCATTTTCCGCTTAATTAATCCCGATTACGCGGGCGGCGAGCGTGGTTCCAGGTACTCGGTAATATCGTGAAAGAGTGGGCGAGCGGGGGGAGGGAGGGATCGCTTGGATGCCGATAATACCCCGATAAATTTGAGCCCAACCTCTGCTTGCATTAGCGTAATGCATCTCGCTCTCCCTTTCCTTTCAACGCTTCCGCGTAATAAAGGAGGCCGCCAATAGACGTGGTGGGGGTGGCGACGTCGGCGACGGCGCTGCGTAGTACGAATAAAGAAACTGGAAAGAAAGAGTGGAAAGCCGAGGGGACATCCGCCGAGGACGCATTGGCGAAATAAATTCCGCAGTTTTTCCGGGCGCGCGCGCGCGCGACGTCGACGACGCTGCTGGCGATAAATCGCTTTTATCGCCAAGCGAATTATTTGCCGGGTAAGCGTGGCCGATTGCAAACCGAGCGCGCATAATTCCACGGATATCGAAGTACACCACTCGCGACGCTTTCCATTTAATGTTATCTTTTAACGCTATCCTCGGTAATACACCGCCGCTTGTCGGCGCGCCCGCCTTAAACCCTTTTACTAAATCATCTCACACTCCGACTAATTTCACGAAATTCTCTCCCTCGCCAGCCCGGCACCCACTGCCTTTTTTTAATTCTCTCATTCACTCGGCCAATCCCCACTTCTCCAGACTTCCTGGCAACTTCCTTTGAATACAGCAAGATAGAATCTTGAGGAAGCGCCCGCCGAGACTCTCATTGTCAGCTCTTGAGGGGCCGACAGAAATGACACAGGCTTCAATTTGCCGGGGAATCACGCTATCGCGTTACCCACCCTCGAGTCTCGACTCGCCGGTTTTCTTCGTCTCCCTGGGGGGAATTCGCCTCCGGGATATTTCCGCACTTATCGGTCGGTCGCGCGGGACATTCCACGAGCAGCGTAATGAGAAGTATTCGATATTCCCTGCGATTTTCATGCCTAGGGAGGCGTGAAGAAGCGAGGTGGGGTTTTGTAGGATGGCGCGGGGCAAATTCGCGAAAATATTTGCCTCCTTGTTGAGCGCGAGAAGCGTAGCATGTCGAGGACGGGGCTCGCGCCCGGCAATAAAGGCGGCGACGCGACGCTGGCTGGGCCGGCACACACTGAATGCGTAATAAATCCGTCGGCCTAACAGTCGCGCATACAAGCATAGTGGAGTATGGTGAGCCAGTGCTCCTCGAACCTGAAAATCTTTCGGTCCCCAGTGGCGCCAGTCGAGCCAAGTCGTGCAAAGGTTTTCCTGCTCCCTCACTGTCACGATGCAATCTCGCGCGGGAAGGAGTCCGGGCTCGAGAGGAAGAATGAAATCGAATGGTCTCGTTGTCGGCCCCGTCCCCGTCCCCGTCTTCGTCGCTCGAATCAAAGGTTCGTGAAAACAAGGAAATAGTAGATTGACCAGCGCACTTGGGAGTATCCGAGCGTGATTAACGGCTGGGATCGTAGGAGAGTGGCAGAGAAAATACAATAAAATAGTGGAGAGTCTCGAGGGCCGGTCTATTAGAACGCGAGGATCAAAGATCCACGGTGGAGGGAGAGTGCTGGTGCTTCTAATGGAATGTTAAACCAGCACTACGCTCGATTCGGAGGTAGAGCCTCGCACAAGAGAAGTAGACTAATCAAATCGGGAAAATAAAATCCCGCGTGGATCTCGGCTGATCACATATTCCGTTAGAGAGGGACCGTGCCAGAATCCCGGAAATTCGGCCATGCGATGTAAACTTGCAAAATTAATAGATACGCGCATTATTGAACAGTACAGACTACATATTCAACAAGACGAGCCGAAGCCGGCAGAAGAAAGCGTGAACACGTCCACTTATCACTGAAAATTGTCCGCTAAAAGTCCAATGTCCGCGAATAACCACTGGAATTATCGCTCGCGCCAGATGAAATCAGAGAAGAGGGAGCGAAAGAGTGAAATACCAGAGCGAATGATATCTAGTATTCACAGCACTCCACTGCCAATCCCAGCAAAGATTCATTTCAATGATTGATCCGAAAAAGGTAAAATGATGGAAACTAGATAGTGGAATAATAGCGGGGAATGGCGGAGCAAATGAATAAGAATCGAAGTGGGTTCTATTGGCGGTGTTGTGTGCGCGGATACTCGAGCAGAGCTGGGAAAAAGGCGGCTTGAAGACTGGTTATAGATAGACGGACGCGCATGAGGAGAAGGTCGTGTCGTAGTAGGTATCACAACGGGAGGACGAGTGTTTGTTGTCTGTCGAGGGCTCGCTGAAGCGCCTGAAACCTGATCGAAGCCCACTCGATCATGAACGAGGCTGGCACTGCAGGAAGTGCGGGAAGGTGTGGCAGTTATCGCTTCACCAAGCACGAAACCAATTTTCGCGGGGAGGTTATTTAATTAAAGCAATTTATTCCAGTTTTAGTCGTGCAGAGCTCGCACTCTGCCCGCCCGCGCCTTTCCCCCCAGCTGTCTGCTGCTGCTGTTGCTGCTGGTGCTCCTCTATCCCGTTTCCCTCTTTCCATGTTCGAGAGAGTCGCCGCTTGATAGCCACCGGCCCTCGCCCCCACCCGATTCCCTGGCGTTCGGCCAATTTTCACGATAAGCTTTTAATTATTATTTTCAGGGCGACTGAACTCCCGCGGCGACAGGTATCTCTGGCTTGAGAGACACGTTCGTTCGTTCCTACGAACTCTCGTGTTCCTCATACCAATCGCCTTAGCTTATATCGGCCAATTCTTCTCCCTCTCTCCGCGAGCCTTGCCCTCTTGACCTTTATCGAGTAGATCCAAACTTGCGGCGAAATTACCTCAAAGATTCCCTCTAATCAATAGATCCTGATCACGTGTAGCTATCCAAAGATTCCGAGGACGGTAGGAAAGTTTCTCAGGTTTTGCGAGTACCTCGCTATCTCGAATTCCCGTCCTCATTGCAGAGAGAGTGAGAGAGAGAAGAGTTGAAGGGTAGCGCCAGTGAGCGCCGCGGCGCGCCTCGATCTGTCTGCCCCGGAACTTTTCCCGTGATCTCATTGCCACGTTAGCCTTCGCGAAGCAAACTCTCTCGGCGCGGGTTACCTTCCCACCGAGCGAATAACAAATCCACCAATCGATTACTTGAGTCTTTCGAGTTGCAACTGTTCCGCCCGATCGCTTTCAACTAAAAGAGGCGGGCAGTACTTTCTTCCTGGAATTCTTACTCGGAGTCAGAGCGGCACGCGAGAAGAGTGATGATCGAGCGTATCGTTCCACGGACAATTCGAGCTGGCCCTCGCGAGTAAACGGTCCCGAGGGCCAATCGAGCAGCGATAAAGCCCGGAAGAATCTTATCCGCTCGCTTTTCTCATTGATACGGCAAGCGGATGCCTCGCGCCATTCATTATCAACCTCGCATAGCACAAGTACAAATTGCACGCTGCCTCGATAAAGTTTGCTTATTGAATGTTAAAAGGGCGCCTGCCGTAATTGGTCATCTCCTCGAATCGAAACCTTCCTAGACTAATTGTTTTATGCTCCGGCACATCATTCTGTTTAAGCCGAGTGGAGATAACGCGGGATTGTCGAGCTAAGCCCGTGTTCCTGAATTTCGTGAGCACAGTACGAGACTAGTCTTTAGAGGAGAGTTTCTACTTTCTAGATTCTCCGGGAGGCAGGCTGGCACTTAAGGTGAGCGTGTTTGCCTGTGAGAATCGACCAAGGCGACGTCTGCTCAGCATAAAGATTCGCCGGGGCGGCCAGCCCTCTACATACCATGGCCGGAAGCTAGCTACGTACACACATATACATATATGTATATGTAGAGGAATAAAGGAAGCGTGGCCGCCGAGGGGGAAGAAGGGCCAGACATTTTCTCGGAAGGCAAACAGCTGCTGCAACACCGGTTAATTACAGGCTCTCAGTCGAACAAGGTCTTTAGGCGCGGTCTTTAGGAGCCACAACCTACCCCATGAATACCACCTACCGCGCCAAGTGCCAGCTTCCTTCTCGATCAACCAACACCCTGATCTTACCCGACGTCTTTTCTCTCCTATCTTTTCAACGCTTTCCCCCAATAGCCTCTACCTCCTCGCCAGCCGTTTTATGGAAACCTCGTGAATCAAGGTCCAACGTGAATACACCTGCTTCCCTTGCTTTCAGGGACACCTCACATCTGACATCGCTCCATAGGTCGGGGTCGGAGACCAAATTTCCTAGGTTTTGAGGAGCTTGCTGCTTGTGTTTCCGTGAAAGAGGGGAAGGCTTTTATTCTTACGTAAGATTCTCGGGTCTTTGTTTTAGTCAATGGCGGCGAAACCAATTTTTTGTTTAAAATATTTCAGTTGTATTAAACAACCTGAACTGTTAGATTTCCTTGAATCAGTTATGTGTAATTAAGCGATTTCTCTGCTAGTTTTTGCTAAATTTGTCTCGAGCCGGACAGAGAATGTTTTATTTATTCGACGAACCAGTTTTTATACGAAGCTGATCATGCAGGAGATAAAAAGTGTGTACTTGTAGTATCCTCCCTTGAAGGCGAGATTAGACCACAGCTGGTTTCTTCCATGCAAAGCAGAGTGGAAAGTAGAGTATTTGCGAAACATGCTGTGCGTGCCCCCATGTATTTATTCCCAGGGAATCTAGTTTGAGCGCAGTTCGCGATCCCCTTTTTTCGAAGCAGCGCAGCGATAACGACGAATTAGCGTTGAACGACACAGAATTTAAAGCGGCAACGTAAACACCGCTGGCCCAGATCTGTCGTGTTGCTGCTTTAGGCAAATGAATGTTACTGAATTAGTTAGCGCGCATATCCCGCCGGGGAACAAAAAAAGTTCCCCGTCGCTGTTTTTCCCGCTTCACTGCTTGTTATGTCAGCGCAGGTGCTCTTGTATTTCGGGCGAACGCGTTTTGTTGTCGGCGCGCTGTTATTTCTACGGGACGTATGTACAATACCGCCGCAGATTAATTTCGCGATGCTGCTGACTTTGCGACATAGGCAGCGAGTGGAATAGGCCTGCGATAAGCGAGACAACATAACGCGACAGGTCTGAGGCCCGATAGAATTCACACACATGGAAATCTAAATCTAATCCGGGCCAGTCCTATTGACACATTCACGAGATCTATTTCCGCCTCAGCTCTAGGTGGTTGAGAATTGCACGTGACGTACTGGTAGCAGTTTCCCTTAAAAATCGCCTACTGCGAGCGTGTATTTTCCGTTATGTTCCTTTGAAAAAAATCTATCGAACGAATTTAATCAACTCGTTAAATGTCAATATTTTTAATAATTGCTCGCTTTTATGTTTCAGGAACAAGTGTTTACATGTGTAATACGACGAAGCAATATTTCCTGTATTTCCATCGATTTAATCAACTATCGAATGGACGTCGATTGCTACCTCAGAAAATTATTCCCAAGGCGAAGGAAGATTGCTTCATTAAAGTTGAACGATAGGTCGAGACAGCGGGTTTCATTTCTCCGTTCCACATTTCGCAAGCGCAAATTCGCATCCGATCAGATAGTGGGTTTGCGAGATAGAGAAGGGTTGCGAAAGCGAAACAAGGGCACTGAACAGTGTGGGCTGTATTGGTGAAAATCGATCCCACGCACGCAGGAATAGTTCGGGCCCGGCATCGCACGCGTTACCAATTTACAGTGTTACCAATTCCCGTGTTCTCTCGGCGGGAATAATGGATGGATCAATTAGAAATCCCAAATCGCGAATCATTCCTGTTGTGACCGAAGCGATAATTGAGTCGTCGCGTGCCCAGCTGATTCACTTGCACGCACCGCCGACGAATAGGGAGTTTTCCTAGAAGCCACTGATAGGATCGATAACGGAGGCAAGGCAGGAATCTCGGAAGGACGGCACACGCTGTTTGGAATTCATTAGAATTTCGGATAGACCAGCGCTTTTCCAACGAAATCATGTTACTCAGCACATCGCGTATGTGTACATACACCGCATGGAACGTGCGCTCGCTGAAAGCTGACATTTGTCCGCGCTCTCGTATAACACTGTTTGGTTTAGACGCTGAAGTATGACGAGCATGAATGTCGCTACAAGCTCGCGCGCGCCAGGCGTACGCGAAAAAGGGTGTCTTTTCGCGTGACATGTAGTTGTTTAGTCTCGCGAAACAAGTGTATGTGGAACAAAAGCCGACCCATCTCGCGGGGAGCGGGGAGGGGGTGGAGATTGGCGGGACGTACAACGCGTTGAAATTTGGTTTCGGCAAACTTGTGGCACGTGGCTCGGCCGACTGCAGTCGGTGCAGAAGGATTTCGACTCAATTACGGACATTGCGAGAATGCGGAGGACTCTGTGGGTGTGTAGCGGCGATGTACATAATTCACTTTCTTTTCAATGCTCGCTTTGTGCCCCGGTGTTTTTCTCGCATTCTGTTGCGCATTGCCGCATCGACATCGGCCGGCATGCGACAGCATTTCCGTTGCTTTCCCAGCGGTCGTTGGGGAGCGGAGAAAATGTCCGAGAGCGGCAGCAGCAGCCCCGCTGATGGGCTCGAACGATTAATAGCCGGGCAGAAAGCTAATGAACAACATATCTCTTGCGCGAGCTGCTTGTACAGCGCGAGCGCGCTCGTATGGGTCGGTTTCGCGGCGAGGCCGACGCGGCCACTAATCGCGATCGTGTTTTCATCAGATTTTATCGCAACTCATTTTTCCACCCCATACCGCGCGGCGCACTTCCCGCGCACAAAGCGCCCTTTCAATTTCGCCCAACCCCACTTGGAGTTTATCATGCCGATACCCCGGCGGCGAGCCGATTGTCAATAACGATCCTCGCTCACCGGGGCGAACCTTTTCCTCCCGGAATCGACTGCGAATCGAACCATACGCGATCGCCAGATTGCTGGCTCCACCAGCGCGGTTAATCGTCGACACCAGTTGATATCTCTTCTAATTTGGGACTGCCAGCTAGAGCGGAAGGACAGCTCTGGACGAGCAGCGGGCCGGACACGCAACTCGCGTTGTTACCCGCTCACGCCCCGGTCGATGGTGCGTTCGCTCCGGGAATTTTTGCCGGCTCTCCTCCAGTCGAGCTATGGAAAGTTAATTTCGAGAAAACAGATTCCCCGGCGAGGAGGAGATGGAAGGGGGTGTGAGAGAGGATTGGGTGACTGGTGGGGCCGGCGAGGCTTTAGGTTTCAAAAGCGAATTACGACGCGGATGACACGCGGTGCAGCCTGGCCCGCTGACCTCGTCACTGACCTGGCAGAGTTTCGCCTCGCCATCAGGACCTCTGCCTTCGCAACGCGCCAACACCGGCCCACGCCAGATTACATCTACTCTTTCATGAATTCAATTCAGTCCTCCTTGCCGGATGAATCACCTTTTTTCGCCTGGCGAGCGAACGGCCGTGTCTTGCGCGGGCGATTAATTAACGCCGGGAAAAGTTAATGAACAATGCTAACCGGCGGGCTAAGGTGGTCATTTCGATGGAAGCAGATGGTGGCCATTTATTTGGAATGGAGAACGACTGCTCTCTATTGCACCTTCCTCTCCTCCAGCCAGAATTCTTTTTCTCCTTCGTCTCTCCGTACTCGGCGCTTTCTACTTTAGCCATCGATCTGCGTGTCGACGCGACGGCCCCTCGTTAGCCCCGAAATGAAACGCGCGCTCGCGTTCGCTCGCAAGGAAATCGTGCGGGGGAAAAAATATTTCGAGCGGCCGGAAAGGGAAACAGGCCTGATGCCTCTGCGGTTTCGGGGGATCCGGCGGAATTCGTTGGCCGAGTTGACAAGCGCGCGGTCGAAAGTTGCTCGGACACATCGACCGCCAATATATTCCCGCGCAACACAACTACCACTAATTACGTTCCCAATTCCCATTTTCAACAGTCCGCAATATATCGAGTCGTAATTAAGCTTCGCGGCGCTACGTTCGCATCGAATCCAATTGTACATGCTCATTTGGCATTTGCCGCGTGATTTTCCTCAATGTGTCGCGGCCTCGCCCTCCTAGTTTGTATCCTGCAATTCAATCGGCGGCTTCGCCGAGGTGCGACACATCGAGCCAAAGAGAAAAGGACGTACGCTCCTCTGCATCGAAAACAGACTCGCAATTAATTGTTAACGCCAAGCCAACTGTTACTCGTCGGCGACACTGTCACAGCTATATCCTCGTCGAATATTACCTTTCTGCCCTGCACCGGCCTGGGCCTCCCATGCCTTCCCATCGCGTATGAATAAATCGCCGTCCATTAGTTTTCCCACTACTGAAAAATACGGCGCTCCCCGAGGAAAAGGTCCCGGGACGTGCGCGCAAGGTGCTTTTCCCCCCAAAAAAATGAATATCACGCGAATTTCCCGAGCCCGACAGATCTCCGAGCCTGGCGGAGACAGAGAGGGCGAGAGAGGGGTCGGAGAGCGCGAGTAGCCACTGTCACGAATTTGCCCGCTCGGTGGACGGTCTGGCAAGCATTAATGTTTTTTTCGGCTAGCACATCCAAAGAGAATTTGCATTTTACGGTAGGGTCGGCGCTCGGCTTTCGATTCGAATCTCGAAATCGAATAACTGCGCCGAGGACTTGAGGGAAGCAGCCTGTGAAATTCCGAAATTTCCTGCCCCATTTTCAAATGTACACGTCCTACTAGGCTGCTCGAGTTTCCCTCGACCTCCCCTTCCCACTCTCTCTCTCTCTCTCTCTCTCTCTCTATCCCTCTCTATCCCAGTTTCCCACTAGCTGTCCTCCTCGCTCTTTCAAACTGGCGGATCCGATCCAGTACATACATGTATATTGCACACGGCACCTGGCGCACGGCATATATGCTGAGAATGGGAAACGTCGATAATCAGGGAAGAGCCGGAACGCGACATTGATAGTTTTGCATGGGTAAGTGCATTGTATGCAGTGTTGATAACTGATACCTCAGCTAAAACCCTGCTGATACACGAACCTGCTTGATATTAGATTCTTCAGTCTTTCTTGCTGGATAAATCACGAGTTTCCCCGAGAACAATGATAGTACTAAAACGGTAATCCTGTATTTGGTACGGGGGAACGACGACACCTGGCGCACATTCTGATTATGAGGAACATCGATAATCAGGGCAGACCCGGGTCGCGCATTGACTGTTTTGCGTGTAGCTAAGCGCGTTATACATATGCGGTGTTGGTGATAGCTGATATACATGGCTAAGCCGCCGCCGATGAACACGTGTGCTCGGAGGTAGATCCTTCCGTCTTGGGCTATTTGACAGATTGAAAGGGTCATTTCATAAGTGTGCTGCACATCATCCGGCCATGGTGGAACACGGTTGTATCGTCGGGGCGCGCAATCGGAAGAGCATTGACCCAGTTAAGCACAGGCAGCATCCATCCACTCGATCGGATTTAGCTTACGCGTGAATTTGTGCACGATACTCGTGGGACTCCGACGATTTCCATGAAAATTGTATCGTTTCATCGACGATAAGGTAAACAGCGCGCAGTACCTGTCACGCTACTCGACAGAATCCCGCTCTGCTCTCCCTCGAGCCCCGCGCTCGAATCAGCGGGCGAGCAACTCCTCCAATGAACTTGGAATAATTTAGGGACCGGTCGCGGGCGTAATTGAATTCGGCTTGTTTTTCAAAGCACTCCCGTCAGGAAGATGAATCTTGCCATCACGCGAGACCCGTGCTTTTTCACGGGTTCGAGAAGCCAGCGCGCACCCTGAAAGTGCCATCAAATAATTACTGTTCTCGAAGGTTCCTGAGTTACGAACTCGAAGGATTTCGATCCCGTTCTCGAAATAAACAAGACACGCGGGCAATTTCTTCATCGTCAACTTTCGCCCCCTTATTTGCCCGAGGCTTCCCCTCGATCAATTAAAACTTGGGCCAGAACCGCTTTCTCCAGGGGCAAAGACCTGTCCAACGGAAGCTCCAGACCCAACCCAGGCCTCGGCGAATAACAAGTCTGATTGTCTGCCAATGTTTTCGAATCTACGAATTCGTCGGCGCCGGGTGTCCGGCAGTTTGCGCGGCAACAGAGCGTCATTTGGCGGACAAACATCCAAAACGAGGGCTGGACGGGCGGAGGCACTTGTTCCGCGAGTGCCGGCCTATCAAAAAGGTAAATTCGCCGAGCGCGTAATTCGATAGCCCGCTCGCAAGTTAATCCGGAAGCAGGGATTCGGGGGAGATTGGCCGGGTTGGCTCTGCTGTGCGCGGTCGACCTGGAACAGAGTACACGGTTTCTCCGGCAGTTATCAAGTCAGTTGGAGAGCGCGACCTCACCCGCGTTAATGGTCCCCGCGGCTCCTGTTGGGCGGTGATGGTGGTGTTCGCTTGCTTGGGCCGTTGAGTGAAATTTCATTTATGAGGCTCGGAGATCACAAGATTCCTAGTATTAACAAGGAGGAGAGGGGGCTCGGTAAACTTCTCCTAAACCTCCTTCGATTTACTTATAAGTGTTCCTCGTATGCACCCTTAGCACCCACCGGTTCCTCGTATGAGAAGACTCTGGCCAGGTGCCAGTGTCTCACCGAGTTCATTAACGTTCATATTTCGTGGGCGATCGACTGGAAGGCTACATTTATAGGCTCCCGAGGGCAAGGCGATTGGGCCGGAAATGCTTGGAGGTCTTCGCGGCTCCTTGGTAGTGGCGTGTGGGCTGATGAGAATTTTTCGTCTGGTCGCCGTCGAGCCGGGAGATCCGAGGGGGGGTATACTCGGTGCGTCTGTCTCTCTTTGCCGGCGCTGGGAATGGTTGGCTGAGCTGACAAGGGCGAGACAGGGGGTCGCCGGCTGGCGATGTACTATAGTAGGGTGTCGGGCTAGAAGGCAGGCGTACGGCGCACGGCGCCCGGCGGCCAGGGGTACGGGTACAGGCACGGGGGTGTGGAGGATGGTTGCCGGTGTGGCTAGGGGGTGGTTGGTAGGGTAGTTGAGGGCAGAGAGGAACGTTGAGCCGGATCAATAGTCCCGTTGCCGCTCACTCAATTTGCTCCCCCTTCCTTTGCCGAATTTCTGCAAGTTCCCTCGGCAATGTTCATTAACTCGACTGGTCCTTCCTATCGTTACTTCTACTCTTTCGCCAGGTTTCCCGCGGTGAGATAACTTTCATCGCTCACCTCCAACTCTCCGCCTCTTAAATCACCGGTCGGACCCTCACTCGATGCTCCCCAGACACGTAATTTCGCGACAGCTCTTTCCAACCTCGAGCGAACCAGAAGGATCCTGATTACAAACTTATGGTGTCACTAACTCCGACGGTAGAAATAGCGCATCCAGTATATGCATAGCCATGCAGTCGTTCGATATTCGAGCCGGTAGACGGTAGACGGCTAGAGAGAATGGTACGTGGGAAATTGGAGGGTGGTAGGGCAGCGGATCAGAAATTAGCGAGAGAAGCGCGTCAGGATTCTCCGAAGGAAGAGTCGGAAGGTGGCGAACGGCAGGAACTGTTGGAAGGTTCGTGGGGCGGACGCGCGCCCGTCGCCGTCTCGTTGTGGGAAAACGACATTCTGTGGCAACGGGAGCGAGGCGAGCTTTTCCCGCGCCATGAATTTTAATTCCGAGAGCACAAGAGCCCTTATCGCCCGTTTCGAAGATCGATAGCGGCACTCTTCCTTCGAGCAGCTACATACATTTTCTTCCTTATCCAACTTGGCACCTCCTCCTACTCCTCCTACGTCTCCGTCGCCTCTTGTCTCCTCGATTTTCCATCTTCCTTCCTAATTTCCCGAGTTCAGTCGGCGATCTTTATTAACCGGTGGATTTCGAGATGTCCCAAAGGCGTTCCTGGGCTGCTGCCCGAACAGTTAGTTTGGCTTTGTCTTTCCTCCCCCCCCCCCCCCTCTCTCCCTCACTGTGACTCTTTGTCTGGTTGTCTCCTGCGCTCGCTCTTGGTGCTTGTCAGTCGCGAGGGTATGTCTAGCGGATGTGCCGACGCGGCCAACAACAGAATTGTTTACCTCCGAGTGAAGGGGTAGTCTGTCACACCTTTCACACTGCACTCGCTGATCTCCAAACATTTCGTTTCAGTGGAGGCTGCGGATGCTGTTGTCCCGTGTTGGCTCGCGCGGCTCGTTTGAGCTGAATGTGCTGTCGCCTGACCTTCTACCTGTTAGCTCGCGTCTGAATGTCGATGTCCGGGCAGTGCGACGGGATCGAGTTGCCTCGTGTCGCTCGCGATAGTCGAAACTACATTGCCACATGTATCTAGCGATTGTGAGTGCTAGCCAGGAAATCACTTGATAGTATCGATCCCGCGTGATTCCTCTCAAAGGCGAGAGGGAGCTCGAGTGGAGTGGCTATTTTTCGAGTTGATTCGCCCTTGATCGAATCACCGCTCTCTGTAACTTATCCTCCCGCTCTACATCCGTATACCTTTCCCGACGCAATTTCCGAACTCAACCGCGTCACTGCTTCCGTGCAACTCCAATAAACCTTGCGGATATCTCAAACTCATTCTATTGCTGCTTCCGCGGCGCCGCACTCCCGACAAATTCTATTGTATGCGTATTTAAGATATCGCATATTCAACTAAAAGCAAAATAGTCATCGGAATAATTGTCTGACAGATGGGAGAAGTGCGTCGGTCGATTGTTATCTCTTTCGATCCTCTGGCAATAGCGGGCCTTATCTCGGTAACCCGCCGTTCTCGGCAATTTGCGATTTCGGTGGGGCGTTAAAGGTTCCAAAGGGAGTTATGCGCCGGCGGGTTACAGGTGCAAGTGTGTTGGGCCCGCCGGAGGTAATAACACAATGGGGAGAGGAACGCCAGGCGCGAAATAGTTTCGGCCCCGCACGTACTGGCTAAATATTATCGGCTTAATAACGGGGGCCGCCTGTCGTTGTACAATTCGGTCGGAATGCAGCGATAGAGGCCGAGAGAGAAGGGGGACAGGGGAGAGAGAGAGAGAGAGGGAGAGGGAGTGGAAGTAGAGTGGAAAGAAGAGGAATCGGGAAATAAGATCATTATGTCGGATAGCAGCGTGGATAGATAGAGAGAAAGAGGCGGAAGTACAATTGGGCTGTGCGGCTCGCGATGGCAAACAAAGGACTCTTCATTCGCGGTGACTGAGTTATTCCTACAGCGAGTGCACCGCTCCTCTATACGACTGGAAAGTTTTTCATTATCGTATCGGGGCTGAAACAGGCACTCTTTTCGCCGGGAACGTTACGCTCGTGGCCGGCACGATTTTCCTGCCGCGCGCACGCTTTGAAAAGCATAAACCTGTCTATAGGCAGGGACGCGGAATGTCGATAACGCCCGCAATTCATACAGTAACTTTTCATTCACTCGCATTCTCGGCGCCCTGTCTACACTCGGCGATGGCTGGCGGGTGAAAATTGCATTTTAATAGGTTTTCGCATAATCGCATATTCTCTCACTCCAAGTCCAAGTGGAGCGTTCGTCTTTCGGGAGAGGATCATCCGCCGTTTCCGGAAACTCGCAACTTGCCGCTTCAAAAGCGAGCGCAGCCTTAGCGTCATCGATCAATCGGGGAACTGCGAGTTCCTGAGGAAAAGCGATAGTTATTATCAGCGATCGAGAGCGAACTTGGCAGGCAGCAGCGACGTCCGACTGAAAAGGCAGCCATGAAGCCTTTGCATTAATAAGGATCATGCTCATAAGCAGATACACCGATGTCATTGAATTCCGCTCGTTAGTCGATATTTCCCTCGCGAAAGAATGAAGGAACTTTATTGAGAGCGACATTGCTAACGAACTGACGGAACTGACTAATACCGCTCGCAGACTGTTGTCTAAGAGCAGCTCGTTATCCTCTTAATTCGCAATCCCTTCTAACGATCATTAGTGCGTCGACCTTTCTCTCTCCTTCGTTTCTACCCCGTCATTGCTCTATCCTAGCATCGTTCGAGTTGGAACTGGAGGAACTGGCGGACTTTTAGAATGTCGCCGGCCCAAATGGGCCAGAATAGAGTGCTACCAGGACGAGATCGTTATTGCAAGGACACTTAATGGGACGTCGCGATGCTCTAAGGAAGATAAGGCGCCGTAAATTCGCCAAAACTCACAAAAAGAACCGAGCATCAATTTAAATAATTTCACTCCCGCGCTTTTGTTCGTCACAAGTTATTCACCTCCGAGGGACCTGACGGCTTTCCCGCTAGTATCGGACGGATGGAAAGTATGCTAGTTTATAATTTTTGATCCGCTCGATACATATGGATCGAAGTGTGTGGTGGCGTGGGGCAAGCGGCGGTTTGGAGGCGGAAAGGCAGGTGGCACGATGTCTAGTGTGGACAAGCAGGCGAGGAGCCGGATAAATCGGATCACATTGGCCATTCCAGCTGGAGATCCAATATTCGGGGGAAAAAGGAGAGCGGCGAGTTGGCTCGGCCGCGCACCGACTGCGGCGAGGGCGGGGGATGGTAGGTGTGCAGTTCCGTCGGTGAGTGCGTGTGTGTGCGTGGTGGAAGGTGGGGTGTTGGTGCCGAGTTCAATTTGAACGGTTGCCTGGCTGGAAGCCGAGGGGAACTGCTGTCTGGCTGAGGCTAGGAGAGCAGCTAGACTCCAGGCAGGCGGCCGGGAGGGTGTGCTACCTCTCCGATGCAATTGTATTCGAGGCGGGCGAGAACTATCTTTCGCGAATTCCATATTGATTTGAAGTCGCGCGCGCGCGAGCCTCCTGCCACTTTGGCTCCCCCGCGCGATACTTCACCGCGATTCCAAGCACTCTCTTCCACCTGCTCGAACTCCGGCTCGAACTCGCTCTCTTCGCCGGGCTCGCCGAGCTCGAATCACTAGTCGCGACACTGATGTCTACCAGAAAACTCCACTGGGACTACATCCATCTGCAATTCTGACAAACGATGCGAATCTAGTTTACGGAAACGCGGCCGACCTATGCGATCCCGGCCTCGATACCTTCGACGTGTGCGCGTGCACGCCTGTGTACCATACGCGCTCTTGCACTCCGGCAAAGGCGCGCTATCGCATTTCGCGCACTGTGAGACTTCAATCGAATTAATATCGAATGTCTCGCGTGGGTAAAAATCGACGGAAATCAAGCAAAGTGGTGGTTAGGTGGGGGCTGAAAGCGAAGAGGGGGAGGTAAAGAGAGCAGCTGCATCGCGTCGGAAAGTACCTCTGGGAGTTCATTGGGTAGCGCAGAGGTTCTGATCGAAATTGATCTCTCGCTGATCGATCGGAAGTTAGCGAAATTGCCCGCCGCCCTCCCCCCCTCTTCTGTCGTTCCGGGGAACTCGATAGCTTTATAGGTGGGACCCACGGGAAGCCTGACTTTCAGATTACGAAGAGTGTAATGAATTTGCTGCTGTTCCAATCACTCCTGTCGATCGGCCTTTAAATGAACAATGGACTTCTTAATCTCGATGGATTCCTGCCGCAGGAGACTTCCTGGCGCCAGCTCGCTCTCTGCTTTATTCCCTTTGTCTCTGGAGCCAGCACCCGAGTGAATTCAGCTGCATGCACGCGAAACTGTGCGCAACATGTAGAATGGAAAAGAAAGGCGGAAGAAAATTCAAATAGGTCTGGCGGCAATGCGAGGGAGGAAATTGCATTGGTAGGCAAGCAGGTATCATCGAAAAGTTGGTCTCTTTGTGATATCCGACAGACGGCTCTATTTCAATTCTCGCTCGCAGGCGCGCGCGCGCCAGCGTACACATACCACTTCCCGGCCAATTCAGAGGGAAATATTTCACGCGAACTTTACGCGAGTGCACCACTCGCCCACGGCGCACTTTCGGTTCCACGAAATTGGCCGGACTATTAAAAAAGAATGCCGCTGACACCCCGGAAAGTTTGGATAGCAGGTGCGCGCGCGCGCGCGTATGGTTATGAGCGGGAGAGAGCGAGCAGGTTGGATAAAGTGTCAAGCGGATGAGGCGAGGAGCGGAGCGAGAGAGAGGGTCGAGTATCAGCATGTCTAGTGATTAATGCCAGAACAAGTTAGAGCTGGGGCGAGAGATCGGACGGAGGTAAGAGGGCCGGATGGCGAAATCTTGTTGGAGCATCGGTGCGACTGCACCGCTGCGTTCCTACAATACGAACGATAATGGATGCGGCGAGGCAGATGTAAAGCTGCCCCAGCCTTGCGGTCCTAACTGTTGACTGATTAATCTCCGTCGAATCGATCCCGCGACTGCCAAGTTTGTCCCCCGCTGTCGCGTCACTCCAAGTTTCCTTCCTTCCTTCCGCTTTCCTCCACCAACCATGCGAAACCTTTTAGCTCTCACGGCTTCCGACCCGCCGAAATTTTAGCTCGACTTCTTACACCAAGCATAATGCAGGCTGTACAGTCGCTGCCAGTCTCGGTCATTCCCTTTTCTCGTCTTGAGCGCCTAACAAAGTGCGCTAACCCTCAGCGAAAAAAGTCTCCTCCCTCGGCTACAGTTTCTCTCAGTGCGGAGAAGTGCGTCGCTCGGAGCGCAAGGCTGTTACACCCTGCCCTCAAGTCCCAGGACCCCCAGCAGCTTGTCCGAGCGGGGGTCGAGAAAAAGTAAATTTATTCGATCCGCTAATCCGCTTGTAAAGCCTGGAAACCGGAGAAGCTAAAGTAGGTGGAGCACTAACGCTATTAGAGCGAGGGAGAGCGGGTTTTCTCGTTGAGCAGTAAGCAAGGTGTTAAGGACTTCATTGCTCCTTGAGAAAATTAAAGTCATTCAGTACTGCAGCCAAGCAGAGGGCAGCCACTGTCGTCTAGACTAGTTTAGAACCTTTCCCAGTCTACAAGGATCTATGAAAGTAAATCTCGCGCCACGTCTTCGCTTTGATCGCCGAGTAGATCGCAGGAATACCACAAAAGGCCCCTTCGCCAATGCTCGTTAACCAATTCATTAGGAACTTGTTCAACACTTTCCTTTGTTCGATGGTGTAAGTGCACACTTAGGCTCACCTATGTGAGGAAGCGCGAGAGGGTGGAGTTACGATGTGAAAGAGGGGAATTGTAGTGTCGTGGATTATGCTACTTATGATCGAGCGCGGTCCAAGAAATTAAGATCCCTTTTTTGCCAGGCTCGTTCTTCCTCGCGGCCCATAAAATCGTATTATCCTCGGAGCACTGGTGCTCAGGTCGGCTATGTAAGGCGAAAGAAAGGTTTATACGCGAGAGAGCAATTTGTTCGTTCTCGCTAAAATGTCGGTAAAAATGAAAGGGGTGGAAGGGGTAAATGGGTTTTTACGTTAGACTATGGTCAAGCGAGGAAGGGTGTCTGCGAAGGGTGGCAGAGCAGGCCAGACCGCGCAAGGCTCTGTCGGAAGAAGAACTCTTCCCTTTCGTTCGATCCAGTTTGTCCTACTCATCCTTTTTCAGGCTCAATTGTTTCATCAAATTTCACGTTTATCAGGATTAAAGTCCCCATGACTCGCGCCGCATTACATCACCGAAGGCACTGGGAATACTTAGAAGTGGTAATAATGCAGGATACGGCGAAGAGGTAGTATGCAGGCGAAATTGGATATTAACCCTTATTAATATCGAATCAAATATAAGCTTTTAAAATACATTCGTTGCGCTCTGAACTGATTTACACTTCACGATCCCGCAGAATAATTTCACATATTTCAGAAAGCTTTTGCTTAATTCCCCTGGGTGTGTGTGTTAAGCGAGAGGAAAGCATATATTAGTTGATGTAGTCATGGAGACTTGCAAAATGTATACACATTTACGCTCTAATGAGATGACTCCCCGTGGCAGGTTATAACGACACTAGCTTCCATTCGCACATCTTGTAGCTCGTGTATACATACATGTACAGGGTGAGTCGCTTGCCTTTTAATCATCCCCTTCACATTCGAGTCCTAATTATTCCCATTATTGGTACAACTTGATATTATAAATAAATTTCAGTGCGTGGAAAAGACGCGGTAAAGACTGCTTTACATAAAAATTAGTCAACACCGTATAATTATTACATTTTCAACGGCCTCCATCCATCATAAGCGATACAAAGCCAAAAGTGGATCACCCTGTACACCTGACCCTTCTAGTTGCTGGTAAAAGTGCTGCCAAAGAGAGAAAGCCCAACAAGTTCTCGCCTCGTATTTCGGTGGCGAACACCCCGCGAGCCAGGAATACGCCCTTCAGATTCCGCCCTTTCGGAGTTTAAATTTTTCGAATACCGCGAAGGAATTCGCAACCCCTGTCTCCGAAACCACTCGAATTTGAAGGGGTTTCGAGAAATCCTCTGCTATCGCTGTCATCCTCTCCATTACTTATTCAAAGTTATCTAGTAAGATTAATGTCGGCGACTAATTGTCACCAATTGCGCTCCTACGGCACCGGAAAGTATCGGGCGCGCGTTTAATGCACCTGGAAGGGCCGCACTCAGGGGCTTCGAACTTTCCCGAGGCAAATATATCGCCGGAAAAGTAAGAATGATAGGTTCTCCGCTGCTGTACTTACTTGCACACATTCCCGCTTCGCCAAGTAGTAGGCTGCTGACAGTAAACTCGGGCCGGGGAGAAACTTGCGCCACTATTTGTTAGGGCGTGCGGGTGGAGAGTCGCTCGGCCGTTGACTTGAAATATATTTTTGAGCCATGTAACCTCCTTCATCACCTCCCCGGGGGATTTATGGGGAGAAATGGGAGAAAGGCTGTTTCTAGGAGTAATAGTGACAACATCAAGGAGAAAAGGTCGCAATCCGCGCGAGCGGCCTCGAGGGTGTGGCAACGCCAATTTCGGGGCCAATTTTCATATGTTCCGCCAGCGATAAATCAAGAAGGAGTCCGCAGTGGAATTCGGAATGACAATCAGATAGGGTTCTTCTGACGTTAACCCCAGTGTTATAAAGGCCGAGAGCGGGACAAAGTTTCGGTTGGATCGGGATATCGGGGTCGGGTCAAACTCTTCCTCTCTTACTCTCGACCCCTTCGCCCTGCCGCACCCCCCTCGCACTAGCGGGATCTGCGATTTCTGCTCGTGCCGGCTGGCCCAAGATTTAAGTGGAAGAAACGAATCCCCCGTTGAAAGTTATCCGCTCCCTTGGCACCAAGTTCACATCCACCTCGACGAGCGTCACCGTGTCCGGCTGCGCTCCTTTATGGAACATGAGTATACCTTCGTAAGCTGATTCAATTGAACCAATAAAATCAATAAAATTGATATTATATTATGCAAATTAAATAATACAGTATTCATGTCACGTGGCATATACTGAGTTTTAAGAAAACTCGGATAATATTCGTGTATAATTAAAATTAATAGATTATTCTTAATTATCTCATAGAGACCAGCATATACATTGTCAGCTGTGTTTCACGGACGAGTAACCTACTGGAAACTCAAGTAATAATCGTCTATCCTCAGCCTCTGCGCGTTGGCATGAATTTCCTACGAGTTCCGAAAGACATTAAACAAATTTCGGGAAGCAATGACACGACGATGTCGTCGGCAAGTCTTTTTTCCTGCGGCGCGCGTGGGCAAGTATCAAAGTTTTCGGGGGCGACTGCGCCCGATTGATTGCGGGCTGATCGATGCGGCTCGAGCGTGGGCGCCATTGTTTTTACCAAGAGCGGCGAACTTCCTGGATAAATTTCAGTATGAAGCTCGATAACCGTAATTTCATTATCCAACTTTCGCCCGAATCCGACCGCGAGCAGAGTAAGCTGCTTGGAAGTGCAGGAGGGAACCTCGAAGGATATTATGTCAAATTCGAAAGTAACCACAGAGGGCCGGCGAGAGATGCAACAATATCGGAAACCTTCGAAGCGCACTCGCCAGCCTGTGCTTGGAATCCCTGCGGATTTGAAATATTACACAAAGGCCAACGAGTGGAGAGGAGAAAAGGCATTTGCCTGCGTTCCGTGACGAATATAAAGCGAAGTTCGCGGCAGGCTTTCGCTGCACGATCGAAAGCAGCAAAACAATAAGGACCGCCTTGTCGCGGTCGCACGCAATTAATCGTATCGTCCTATCACCAGGATATCGCGATCTCCGCCGGCGGGGCCTGCAATCAATTAAAAACTTTTCGCGTCAAAGAGAAAAGCGGTCTGGTGCCAGTCGGAGAAGTATGCAAATGCCGGGTGCGCGGATGCTCTCTCGCGCTCTCACTGGGCGAGTTCAAATTTCGTGAGAACGAGGGTCTCTAAGTGAGCTCGCTCCTCGAAAAAGGCCAGGATTAAACTTGAAACAGCTTAATTTCGCCAGGATATGCCTCGGCGTTGCGAATTCAACGGGACGAGAAATGACAAAATTCGAGCTTTCACTGGCGAGCTCTCGCGCCACTCTCTCCACACACATACCACCTGCATACACCTGTGTACATACACAGCACACAGCAATACCTAGCGTTGCATAAGCCGTGAGGAAGAAGAAGTGGCTGGTCGGTTTGCCGCAAGGATCACGGTCACCGATCTCTTGCACCCTCTTGTGTACCTACGCTGTCGCGCCAAACAGCACCAAGCGGATGAATCCGTACTGGCGCGATAGCTCAACATGACGTCACACGGAGTGACGTCGGCTCATATACGAGCGAGGGGAAATTGCATGCGCCGAGAACAATATTTACCACATTCCCCGGGTTTCATCGAGCAGCGGTTCATTAAAATATTTCCGGCGTGCGCTAATTATAGCGCAGAGGAATGGGGGGTAGGAAGTTGGGGCTGATATAGCTGGTAGAGGAAGAGCAGTAGCGGAGGCTGGAAGGCGAGGTGAAGGTGGGATTTTGGGTGGGCTAACGGTTGATGGATTAGACAGGGGGAGGTGATGGGTAGTTGGGCAGGATGGTAAATTCAGGTGGACGAGAGAGAGAGACGAGGTGCCCCGAAAAAGAACAGTGGTAGCTGAGTCGCGGCCCTTTTTTCCCTTATTGTTTGGCCGCGCCGGGCTAAATCGACGGGCACCGAGGCATGGCCACAGAATTAATCGTCCGTACAAGTGATTCCTGCGGACAATTAGCGTCGTCAGCGTAATTACCGTCCATCGGGCCGGCTGAATTTTTTATTTACGTAATTGCTCGCTCGTTAACGAGCGGGGGCCGGCTGATCGCGCGCGCCCTTCCCCCCCGGTGAAAAATCGAAGCGAGCTAGATGCCTCTTTCCCCTAATTATTTTATTCAGCTGAATTCATTAGTGCCGCGTGATTGAAAGTAATCGGTCCATTAATAGGAAAGCGGCGGCGATCAAGTAGCTATCTGGTAGGTAGGTCCTGGCCCCTCCCCAGCCACTGAAAGACCACAGGTCCTGCTGATGTCTGGCTTTGTTTTCTTAATCGTAAGCAGGATACAGTTCTCGTTAAAATAAGAGGTTCTGTTCCTTGTCTTGGAACATTGGGGTGAATGCAATTAACTTTTTGTGTTTCCAAGTGGAAAATCCTTTGTCAGTGTCTACGATAGAAAAACGAAGAGATATTAATCTTAAACTTCTTGAGAATTATTCAGGTTACAAAGACATGTAGAATACAATTCGATAGTTATAATTAGTGCATTCGTGCGTTTTTCAAGTTTCGTTAAGTTATGGACGATTGGAAAATTCGACTATGGTCGATGGTTAAGTAGTTGGGTAGGGACCAGGTCCCCGGGTGGGACCGTCTTTCCTGTGGTTGCCGTGGTACGCAGTTAGCTAAAATCGCATTAGCCTCGATCGATTGGCCGCTAATAAAATCAACAGCGATGCTTGGATTCTCCGACGAGGGCAACGATTATGGTCAATAAATTATCCTTATCGGCAATCAGCGCGGCCGAACGTGTATTCTGACCGAGTGATGATCGATTACGTCTATTTACATGGCCGATTTCGCAATGGACTTCATCCCCCGCGATCAGATACACGTACATCCCCGGCAATTTCCTTCATTTGTCCCCCACGCTTCCGACGCTTCCGACCCTTTTCATTTAAGCCGCCCGAGCAGCACGGTTTACTCGAAATACGTCTATTGATACCTGCAGGCGGTGGTTTAAACTCGAAATGGGCGCCATCGGAAGGTGTCATATCTCTCCGCTTCTATTAATAACCAACCAACTATATTCTATAATAAAGACTATACGAAACAAATCCTACAATATGGTGGCTTTTTGGCTGTCAGTTGATTGTGCGAAAGGAACCAATGGTAGAAGCTAGCACCTTTTCATTGGCCGATCTCCGCGGGTACAACGTCGACACGTTGTCAATCGACAATCCCATCCCAGAGTGGGCTGTCTCCCGTCAGGAATCGCGCGGACATCCTGTTGGCGCGTAGAATTGTGCTGTCTGCTGTCGCAGTCGCCGTTGTGCTTTATACTCCTTCTCGAAAGACCTTTATCACGTGTGTTGACACGCACGGATTCGCTGAAAGCGCACCGCATGCTGCGGACTGAGTGCGCGGACGCGAAGACAGTCTGGCAGTGTCAGTGGCATCGTAGCATTCTGTTCGGAATTGGCATCGCAGACACACAGTGACATTCGCCAGTGACATTCATTCTTTCTTCACGCCGGTTGGTAATGAGGGTCAGTGAGCGGGTGGCGAGAAACAATAGAGATCGCACTGATGCACTTTGTTCCGTTAACAATAAAGCGGGTCGTTAAAAAGTAGCCCTTTTTTGAGCGGCCGATCTCCGATATGCGCATCCAATTAACGGTATTCCTTTGACTCGGTAATTGGATGTAACGCGGGGGAAGCGGAGACATCCAATTTAATATATTAATGTCCCTGTCGTCCGTATCTCCCACGGTTGCCTCCTCCCTGCAGCGGGCGGCCAAATAAAAGGGAAATCAATCAAACGGTACCAGCCGAATGAATCGACAAAACGGCATCCGCGCATTACCACGTATTAAAGGCTGCCGATTCCGGCCAATCTATTATCTTCCCTACTCGCCGACGTAACTGACCGGACGGCTTGACAATGCGGCGATCGATCATTCCTGTTTATACTGCGCTGTCAATATTAGCACCGGCCCTTCCTGCTTTCCCAATTCTACCCTGAGGAACTAGAATTCTACCCTTAGATCTATCTTCTCCAGGTTTACGCATACCCACTTTTTTCCCTTACCGAGAAAGAATCGATCGCTGACGAGGCAACTATTGCCGAAGATGTCGGATCGTTCGGACTTTTTTCTTTCACTTTATGGAGGTATATCTGCTATATTGGATTTAGCTTCAACTTTTTGTGGTTCCGCTCGAGCAAGTATCATTGATTACATGCGCTTGAGACTGCGTTAATGAGCATAGCATTTACACGCGATGTAATATTCGGCACACAGCTCAGATTTTAGTGTCGAGTAATATATTCGCCAGCTTTCGAAATCCTGATTGAGACAGCCCGGTTCAATTAAAAAGCGCGGAATTCGGGCGAATCGTCTGAAATTCCCGCTGAAATTTAACGCCGTCATAGACGAATCCAACGAGGGAAAAAAAAGTTGGGAGCATCGCCTAGCCGATTTATTTTCAATCGATTTGTTTCCGGACAATTTCATCCGAAGCAAACGACTCCTGACCGTAATATCCTGTTACAAAAAAATTCGGGTTTAAATATCCCACGCTGAGAAACATTACGCAGAGGTGTGGGATTCCATTGCCGATGCTTGACACGCGTCGACTGTCAGTATCAGCAACGGGCACAACCCTACGGCGACAATGATAGTCGGATCATTGGACGATGATATTCAAGCACTCTTCAACTATTGTCTATTCACTGTCGCAGTTTAAATCGATTCATTTTGAACCTAGGAATTCGTTAGCGCGATGAAGCAATACGTCGAAAACTGTACAATACAATTCGGGTGGGAATGCGGTGAACCTGCAAACGTATGTTGGCAGGATTTACCGGCTCCCCTTTGAAGCGAATAGAAAAAGGGGGCAGATCGGGATATCGAAGCCAGGCAAAATTGTGAAAATGGAATGCCGGACGAGAGAGAGAGAGAGAGAGAGAGAGGGGGGCAGGGGGAGAGAGGGGGTGGGAGAAAAGCCTCTCTGGACTTTTTATTCGAGAGCATTCTCCGTTCTTCCAATCAGTTGATCTCCCAGCACACGGCTCGTCGCTCCTTTCTCCCAATACATGTATGTACAGAGAAGAAAGCTTCGGCTCGAAGGATCACTCCCGTATAAAGATTTCGGCGGAGCAACTGGGCCACGCGTGTCCCCAGGAGCCGACGGTACACGGATGAATTAATCCCTTCATTATTCATGACTCCGGGAGAGTATCAGATCGGCGGATTCCGTTTTCCCGCCCGTGTTGTTTGCCCAACAATCCTGCTAAACGAATTATCTTGATCACTCGGACTGCGCGTTCAAACATCTGACCGGCCGGGGCTAACGGGCAGCGGCTGCTAGCGGCTTTCCGGCTTTCTCAGTAATTGATTGGATTTTATTTGCACAGATCTTCTGATAGGGCCTAGAGCCGACTTTCGGCAGCGGCCACTCGAGCGATTTTTGTTCTCCTATACCTGCTCTCACGGGTTTTCCTGCCCGCCCGATGAAAGGCTAGTCCGCCAGTTAGCATTCAGTCGTATTTCGGTGCTCGGTGAATAAGCAGTGTATACAGGGTATACTGTATATAGCAGCCAGGTTAGCCTCGCTCCTCAGGTATTCTTACAGACAGTAAGGTAAAATTGAAGCAGCCTGAAACGCAGCTTACTTCAATACCCAACCGCGCTCGCACACCAATGTTTGCGCGAAACGTGTATACATATGCCGCGTGTAAATGGCGCGTCGAAGTGTGTGTGCTTAACAGTAACTGGGCCTTAATGACCCGATTGTTACCCGAGGGCTGAGCATGATTCAATCGTCCCCGCTTAATTCTCCCCGTTAAAGCATTGTCGCAAGGTGCCGCGATCGATAGGGTTCCCCAACAATTTGCAAACTAATAGATTCCATGCCATTCTATCGAGAAGCCCACAATGTTGCTGGTCGAATAGCTTTCGAACTAGAAAGTCCATGACCAGGATTCATTGTCGAGGCGTCACCATTGCTCTTACATTTTTTTCAATCCAGCAATGGCTCTTCAGACCAGTCAATACGCATTTTACTGTGAATATACAGTCGTCTCTGTGCTGGCGTATTGTTCGACACGTGCAATATCGAAGCCGGCGCGATCCTCACTCGTACAGAGAAATGTTCGATTTATATGATCGATTTCACCTTACCATGTTTGAGTGGCATCATAATACGCATAGAACGAATAACTAAAGTGACTGTTGCGGTTACGCTTTTCTCGAATTAATTGCAATTCCCCCGTATATTATAATAATGAATGCTCCGGTCAAATATGTATGCAATATTCCCAACGCGGTAGTGGCGGGTTCTGCCTAGAGAGCTCTTCATTTCGCTCTCTCTTCCTCTCTCTACACGATATATTCCCTGGAAATAGCCTCGCTTTCGAACGTTAGCGATGCGAATTTCGCCCGGTTTGTTAGTTCTGTTTACCAATTTCAGCGTACGGCCGTGTAAAAATTGGGCAAGAACGCACGGTCCCGCTTAAAAATCAGCGCGACATCGGCGTCTACTGTTCGCAGTAATAGCCTCTTTGCATGAATTATAATCGAACGGGAAACGAGACTCGGACGCGCGTTATTAATATTCCGAGTGCATTAGTGTTACATTTTTTGGTTTTCGATACGTACGAGTGCAAGCTGCGTAAAAAGGTGGCGATTTATATTCCATGGGACTGCGAGCGCTTCTATGATGCGAAAGTGGCGGGTTCGCGCTGCAAAAGCGACGAGATGCCGGGTATTTAATTCAAATATGGAGGATATGAGCAGATAGTACATATGCCGTCGAGAAAGAAGACGGAAGCCCGTTCGATCAATAGCATTTCTTGTATTACCGCTTTATTAGTACGAACAGTGCCGTAAAAAGTGTCATATCCCCTCGAAGCTTTCGAGAGACCGATTGAAATATGTCGCGCCAATCGGCTCCGGCCGTCCGGGAATATTAAAAAAGGATGAGGGGGAGGGAAAGTTTGATATTGGTATGCAGAAGGGCATTCGCCAGGCAGATATTGAAAAGTATAAATCTCGCCATGTCGATTTAATCAACGCTTCATCACAGCTTCCATTAGCCCGAATTAGAGACAATGCGATGTTGTTGAATCGCCCCGGCAAATGAGAGCTAATTTGAAGTACCGGCGAACTTTTCTGTCGCTCGTTTAAATGCCTGTTAATAATCGGAACGTTTCCTCCAGGATGAGTCCACTTTATTTATTCGTTCGGTATAACTTGATGCTCTCCACTTTTCGCGCCCCCCTTTTTTCCCTTCGCCCTTAATATAGACTCCCGCGGGTATGCTTGCCTTGGCGACCCAGGAACTTTCGCAATTCGAACATTTAACTTCTTTCCGCCGCCTCGAGGCCGCTATTGCTAAGCAACGGGGAGAATGTAACGCGCGTTACAACCGCCGGACATAATACGTCATTCTCGCGTCCTGTAAATGACAAAATTTATGCGACGTCGAGAGGCAAAATGCTTCATAAACGTCGGCCCCCGTCAGATTTTTCAATGGACGTGCCAGCAATAATAACCGTCGTGTCCCAGCACTTGCCTCCGCGCGATTACATGTGCTGGCTGCAGTTTGATCTGAACCGACAGATTTTTTCGAGTATCAAAATACGCAAGCATATTTTTACAATTGCAATCCGACCGAAATTTCGGCCTCTCTAATATCTTAACAATCCATTTTTCGTAACTCAGATTTCTGTTATTGAAAAAAACTGCCCATTATGTTACAGCTTCCCTCATCCAGTCACATGCGCGATCGCTCAGGTTTTCATATCTCACCATATGTAGATTCAAACCGCAAATGGAATAGGGAGAGATGAGGGTTAGAATGTAGATAGAAAGGTTGGTATGCGCAGTGGACGAAAGCCCATGATTTTAGGAGGCTGCAAACGGTCTATTCGTTATTACCGGTGAGTGACAGGAGAGGAATTCGCGGTTCGCTCTGGCATTCACATAGTTTCGAGCGCATTATAGCGCGCGGTCGATGTAAGCACCCGAGCCAGCCAACCCAGCAGCCTCCGCGCCACCATTGATTATTTAGCATTGTGACGAGGGGAATTCGCTGTGGCACATTAGAGTAATAATACATTCCTAGTACGTTATTGATTACTCGACATTACTACACTGGTTGGAGGGGGAAAAATCCGATTGAATTTAGCTAGGGATAGTGAATAATATTAATAGATGCCTTCCGGCAATCCACTCGAATCCTAGACTAGCCCAATCGACCGGCCTTTCCTTCCTCCTCGCACCAGTCACTATGAGATATTCCCAGCCATCCGCAACCCGATGAATCACACATGACCGACAGGTAATCGTTAATTGCATTTGTTCCGAACGGAATTATTACCGTCGAGTTCTCTCTCAGTGGTATTATGCTAATATTATATGTATGTATGTACAACGCCTGGCTGAGTGGTGCTCTATTAACGTTAAATAGGAAGAGAGGGGATCGACGCGACCTATAATGAACAAACCTGCGATTCAATTTGCTTCCACGGCTCCGCTCTCCGCGGTGCGTTAATTTAATATATTTCGTGTATATCCAGAAAGAGTGTCTACTTTCGCCGCAAACATCGCGTTTGCCGCAATGCCTTTCAGTAGCATTCTGTGGAGTGAGTGAGCGACGTGTGTGATGGGCATTTGAGGTCAGCTATACGTCCAGACTTTGCAAGACAAATGAGAGATGAGACTCGGGGGGAAACGATGGCCTGAGAGGAGGATTTTCGCATTTAACAAACAAACTATTAAATAAAGACCGTGTTCCAATTCATTTATAATTGTAGTAGCGAAGCCAATAAAATGGGCGAATTGACGCAAGCCTAAACTGAGAGTTGGCCATGGTTCGGATTTTCTAAGGAGCCTCATAAATTGATGGTCGGATGGCTGGTGTGATTCTGTTTGTGCGGCGGGAGTGGAGTGTTGAACAGTGAATTCGCGTTCGTGGCGCGGAATAAACGCATCCTTGCTCGTGTATCCTCTTCCGGCGGCTTATGCGCTACCCGTTAGCGCGTCCGTCATCAATAACAACCTCGAGGCGGGCGACCACCCTGCACTCTGCATACTAATAGCCATAACGCTGCCGCGCGACATACCAACGTCATCGCCTTTAGCACCCCTCCTAACACCATCCTCTCACACCTTGACCACGCCGTCCCGTTTATCACCCGCCCCGGGATTTATTAGCACGCGCCGCTAACTACTGAGTAATTGTCTCGCGTGATAAGCGCTCGCATTGAAAAATCCCCGACTCTCCTCGCCGGATTCGCGACGCGTTTTTCCACTCTGTCTTCTCGCGGCCACGTTGAAAAAGCAGAGCTCGAAGCGGTCGCCACCGTCATTTATAGTCATTAGTGAGAGACCGGGCAATGAAAATCTTGCTGATGCAGGGGCCGATTTAGTTAATAGGGTCAGAGTGATCGTTGAAGGCCGGGAATTTCGATTAAGCGGGAAAAGTCGCGAAACCCTTGGACATAACACAACTTTTTTCATCGAACGCCCGTCCCGATTAGAGATCGATCGACTCTAATTGAAAGCAATAGTTATCTCGCTCTAGGATCCCCCTGAAGTGTTTTCAACCTGCAACATAGCTTGATTACACGCGCAATCAGTGGGGGGATTTGACAGGAGCTATTACCTGATTACGTAATTGCAGAGGGGATTGCTCGAGGGAATTAGAAGGGAGATGCGCTGCAGGCTACGATCGAAGCTGTGGAAAAAGCGAAAGTTCAAGGGGAGCAGGATGATCTGTCGCGCTTTACGGAACTACTGCGAGAACACGACTCTCCACGGACTGAGGTACGTGGTAGATCCGGGCTTGCATTGGACAGTTCGAATCATCTGGCTGGTCATCGTCGCTGCGTTCGCCCTCTTCGCCAGCAACATTATCTACACTCTGAGCTTCCGGTTTCAGGTAATTTCCGATTGAATCCACCAGCAGGCCAACACTGGCTAAGCCAACTTAGCCCCCGGCCCACTTATGTTTGTAGCCGTTTACTCTTCTACCCGCCAGCGAATTATCAGGCGTGTATGTGCGAGCAGCATATCACGCTCTCCAGTTCAATTTAGTTTGGTCCATACTCCGCGTCCGGAACGCCGCCGTTGGTTTTATTTATCCAGGCTGGGATATTTATGACAAACTGGTCGCATAGCAGACCGTGTGGCTTTCATTAGAATCGATAGCACTGGAAACAAACAAACCCCTGCATTTCCCGTCTGTTTCCTCCAATATCGTCCCCTGGATTGAACAGTCTGTCGTAACGAGTAAAATAATCTCGTGTATGATGTTACCAATACCACGTTTGCGGGTATTTGTGAAGTATTATTTTCGAGTATTCGCGGAATCGACGAACAAGATTTGACCGACATATCTCGATTAATCAGGGGAGGATGTTGCATTCAAGCGAACTGTCTTAATCACCATAATCATTAGGGTTTTCGGGCTGTGTGAAAGAGGAAGGGATGTTCGCAGAAAGCACCGACGTCCATAGGAATCGCCTCCACCAACTACGAGATTTCGGCGATGCCTTTCCCCAGCATAACACTTTGCCCGAACGATCGCGTCGATTGGGACAAGGCTCTCGATCTTGAGAAACGACTGTTCGCCGATTCAACCGACCCGCAGACAATAAAGACATTCCGCGAGCTCCTGCTGGCACTGTCGTCGATGACCTTCGGGGACTTCGACGATTTAAGTTTCCTGAAGAAGCGCAATTTGGAGGGTCTACTCGGTGAGTTTCTAAGACGGCACTTTGTTGCCGGGGAGACAGCTTGTTTTCCCGATTCTGACACTCTTATGAAGCGAGGGAGAGAGGGGGGGGGGAAGAGATTCAGCAGCATTTAATATCTATTGAGTGGAGTAGCCACATTTTATTTAGTGGCGCAAAAAGGAAGCGCAGGAGGAATAGAGAAAGAGAGAGAGAGAGGGTTGGGGGAATGGCGGGTTTGGGGACTAGGACGCGAATGTAACTTGTTAGCAACTTTAAAACACGACTGGAGGCGCATGCCGCGGTATTTCCGTGCCAGGTTGAGACTAAGGAGGAGCGCGCTCGACATCTTTCCATCTCGATAGTATACCCGCGCTCGGGTTTTCTCCTCGAGCTCATCCAATTATGCCGCCGGTAAGACGGAAGAGTCATTGGCTTCTCGTTATTTTCTCTCGAGCTTGATAAAGGCCTCGGCGAGCGACCGCGCGCCGCGTTACGGCCGGGCCCTACCCGCACCCAACTCGACCTCATCGTTCCTTTGCTCTTTCTCCCGCTCTTGGCGAGTATTACGCCGCTGCCGCTAGCACTGTACTCAAGAACTCGATTGACCGGCATTACTCGCCATTTCCAACGACAAAGGACCCGTCCTCCGCGCCCGTAATCGGAAAGCCATTCGAGCGATAAACGATTGCGGTTTACATTATTGCCCTATTACTCCAGCTTTTGCGTCCTTAATTGGAGTGCTGCTTAATACATCAGCCCCTCCCACTCCCCCTCGCTCGCTCTCTCTCTCTCGCTCTCTCGCGGGCATATATATACATGCAGGCGCAACGCGAGAGTGGTATAGCGTGTTATAATGCACGGCTCGGTGCCCGGGTGAATTTACACCGGGCTCGTATAACAAGCCGATCAAGGGCCGAGCGCTATTTAAGCCAGCGTTCTCCTAACCTAGCTATGTGTACTTACATGCTACGTAGCACTGGAATACTCGAGCGCCCGTCGCCCGGCTTAGATATGAGATTCAGTGCGTTCCGACAATTACAATTTCACGAGGTATAACACTCGATCCGTATCAGATTGCATTCGCTCGTCGATTAACGCTTAGTAGCCTCGTTTCGTGTCGAACAAACAGATGCTCGCGTTCCGAGAAGTTCTCTTGTAGCAGTACATAGCTCTGCCTGGATCTCCTATATCGGTACGCGAGCTCTACGATAGGATGGCTTCGAGTTACTTGGGCGATATTCATCCAATCGGATTGGCTCGATCCCGCCATAGATCGTGGCAGGCGATGCGAGAGAAGTCCGCAGTGTCAGATTTTGCCGGCAAAGGGGATGTCTTTGATTGGCGGGGCTGGGATGATGGCATTTTAAGTGTCGGTTTAGCATGGCAGTAGTTGTACAAGTAGGTCGAGTGGTAACTCCGAGGGAGTGAATCTGTTAATGAACGGCGCAGAGCTGAACGTGACCGAGACGCTGCGGGAGCTGTTGCCGACCTGCGAGGACCTTTTCTCCGACTGCTGGTGGCGGAACTCGAACCGAAACTGCTGCGAGATCTTCGAGGTCCATCGGACCGAGTACGGTTTCTGCTACTCGTTCAACTCGGCACTCGCGGACCCGCCACCGAGCGCAGGAGACGCAGCTACATCTGACGCGGTGCACGCGCCCGAGGAGGAACGGCCGCGCAGAGCGTCCGGATACGGCGAGTGGAGTGGCGTGAAGGTTACGATTCATTTGGGAAACGTAACCCAACCACCGGACTCGGGTAAGCGCGGGAATACCAACGAGCCGTGAGCCACCGACCGGCGGAGTGCTCCCGTAATATTGTACGTGCCGCCGCGAACCGATTTAATTTTACGTCCGGGATCCTGCAAACTCACTCGTCGTCGGGAGAGCTGCCACCAAGTCCCCCGACCCTCTTCCTCCCTTTCCAGTCCCACGTGACACACACACATACGCCCTTCTTCTTTCCTCCGAGCTCTCACTCGGTGCGCTAGCTGCTTTTTCAAGACACTTTGCACCACGTTCGCGCTTGAGCGCCACGCGATACACCTTCTAACCTTAAACGTATCACGCGCTTACTTCTACTCGACTACTTCTAATCAATCACTATCGGTAGAAATACTTTGTTGACGCACGCGTAATTGGATTTGGCGAAAGATCAGTGCTCGCGCGCTCGCCGAGAAGTCTACTCGCACTGAGTTTCACGGTAGGTTGATTAAACGATCTGACTTACCTCAACACTGGCAGGTTTAAAAGCCGCGGGGAAGTTGCTGTGGCCAGATGTAATTGGAGGAGTAGAATAGATGAACTGCGGCGCGTGGTGGTTGCACCTTAGAACCACCGTCAGCTGCGGAAGCTCAAAGGGAGGCGATTCCTTTTAAGGAACGGCGCGGCTGCAGTTCGCGGAGAAATGAGCCTTGTAAAGGCGGGAGAAGAGGCTCGCTGAAGGCACCGGTCTTTATGTTCCGGCATATTCCCCGCGAGTTAGGAGCAGCACCGGTCTGGTGATTACACAACTTTATCATGAAAGTGCTCGAATTCCACGCTCCTTTCATCAACCGCTTGGCGCTTGCAAGCTCGGCTTACTGTGCTGGTCAGTAATTGCGCGTGCCACTTACATAATTAACGTTAAGCTGTATTCCGCGGTCTTTGACTGGAGAAATCCCATGGTCCGACGGTATTTGAGGCCGGTCTCAACGATCTCTAGTGAAAAAGCGAAAGGGGGGATTTCGCGCGGTTGTAATTGAACCTGTCGCCGGGTTATCCCAGCGAGATGGACGATCCGGAAGTAACCGAGAACAGAGAAATTCAGTTCGCCCTGAGCGAATGTAAGAGCTTTACGCTTTTAGTTTTCTTCGTTGTAGCTGAACTGGGGAAATTGTTCAACGGTTTCGCATTGCAACGAAGAATTAAGTTTCCTGAAGGAAGGAATCCCTCTCCTCGTCTCTGCCATCTAGGAAGACAGAGCGTCATTTTCACCAGGAAAAGCCGTCCATTTTTTAGCGAATTATAGACCCGTCACCAAGTATGCGGTCCCGGGGGAAGGCGTAGAGGGAAACGCGCTAGAGAGGATATGGATTCCTCTCGACGAAAGGGTGCGGGGAGTAGAGTAAGTTTTATGGGAGTTGTACGAAACGACTTGGCCGATTGAATGGCTACTCGGTCATCAGAGTAGTAAACTCCGGGCTCGGCGCGAGTCACCGCAGCAAATTCCAGGCAATTTAACTGCCCCACTACTACTAAAGTGGCAGGAAGCTTTTCTCCGTACTCCGCTGATAGTTTCATTTCACGTGCAAGTGGCAGGAAAGGTAGCAGCCTCGCGTCGTACGTTCCTTATCGCGGCGGGGTGAATTTTTCCCCGGGTAACGATAACCGCGCGAGAGCCGTGTGACGTTAAAGGCCAACTTGCCACGAGAGTTCTGGCAGTATGCGCATTAGAAGTAGCAGACCCTGCCGCTTTAGCCGCGCGATAAGTTCATTCGAGAGTTTGTCCTATTTGCGCCGGACAAAAGCTTACGGGACACATAGTTTCCTGTAATCACGAGCGAGCGAGGGAGAGCGGCTGGAAGCTCCTTCTTTTTGCGCGCGGCTCTCCGAGCGAGTGGAAAATGTGGCTCTTTTGAAACACTCGTCCGATAACGCGCGCCGAGGCAAAACACGCGCTCCCGCTGAAAAGGGGAACAGGCTTGGCCGGAACTTTGGTATGCGGTGGGTGGAAAGCGTTTTTGGAAAATAATTTTCCTCGCATCCTCGGGAGGCAGGCACGTAGCGCGTTAGCGCGCCCCGCGTACACGGCGCCACCAACTAATTAACACAATGCTGCACTACATATGTTGTAATGCCGCGGAGCGGAATCCACGTTCCTCTTCATATTCACCGACGCGATGACGGGGACAGTGCGCCGAGGGTGCGCCGGCCGGGGCTAACGGGGAATATGCAGATAATTCGCAGTCTCGCATTTGACGCGGGCGCAGAGTCGTCAAGTGGCACGTCGGTATCTGCACGCAAGATCGGAGAAAGCGTTTTGGAAAAAGTAGTCTCACTCAAACTATCTCGGTCGCTTTCAATAGTACAACGACCAATTCATACGATTGTACTATTACATACATACATACATACATACATATTATGTACAGATTTATTCACTTGCCTCTCACTCGCCAGCATCAGTTATACCCTATTCTGTATAGGATAGTTACAATATAATTGTGTATAATTCAAATAACCAAATAATTTCCAATTATCGCAAAACAGGTTATACCCGAATACAAATACGAACCCGTATACAAAATCATTTTGGCATTACGGTTGAATCATTCGGGCAAAATGATTGAAACAGAAATGCACTACCCCGGCGCGTATGTAGACGTTTCTGCGGTTAAACAAAGGGGAATGCCCATTTGCAAAGCGGCATTGGAAAGATCGATGTCCTCTTGAACGGCTCTAATGGACGTTTGATGGACTGCTCCGGCCCCCTTGTTGCAGAGGAAATTCCCGGGGTGGTGTTGATGGTGAGTGAGCCGCGCGTATGGCCCAACAGCGGTAATATGATACCTGAGGGATCGCTGGTCAGCGTTTCGATCGACGCCGTCTCCGGATTCGCAACCAGTCCGGTCCTCGAGCTCGACGAAAAGAGGAGTCCCTGCCGGCACGTCCACACCGGCTTCTACAATCAGGAGACCTGCCTCTCCCTCTGCAAGCGGACATACGTCGTCCAATTCTGCGGCTGCAACCCTTCCTACTTCTTCCCCTCGAGTATGATTCCTGTAAATATGCCGGGAAATCCTCCGCGAACTTGTTATACTTCTCCACCCCATCGACCGCCCGCCATCTCTTCCCTCCCATCTATCTGCAATCTACGCGCGCTCCCTCGGCCCGGCCCCGCGCAATTCCATTCGACATTCGCCACAGTTCCTCGCCGCGTGAGCGCGCGCGCGCGTGTGTGTTGGTATGCAAAGTACACGGACGAACGCGGCGAGGCCAACTCATCGGCGCACTCGCTGCTTTCGAGCGAGAACGAGAGCGTATTCGTAACTGTGCAACTCGGAATTTTTAATTAGTCGGCCTTATTAGGCCGGCAGTTTCGTCGCGCACGTTCTACCGACTCTTTCCATAGTGGCACTTAAACAAAAGTTTCAAACGCCCCGGCTAGGCTGTTTCGAGATCGATCGGGAGCCCCGACCCTTCAATGTTCCCCGTTCGCCCACCGCGTCTCTCCTGCACATATCGCTCGCATCAAGCATCCACACACTTTTCAGGCTCCGCTCGAGAGTGCAATGTCCAGGACTTTTCTTGCTTAATCGATTACAACGGTAAGCAACTCGAGCCTCTCGCCGGATCGACCGCTTGACATCTGCGTGACTGTGTGCTTACCGGAAAAGAGTTTTGTAGACCGAAATACTTGCTCGTAGTTTGGTCAATGCCGGTGTTATGACTACACTCGCGTGTTCGTGTTCAGCCCTCGAGTCTAGTTATTCTCGTTTGCCATTTATGTATTTCTATGATATTCATCAGTCTGTAGGATATTCAGTTACAAATAATACTTTTTATTTTCGTGGGATGGGAATATGTTTGAATGAAGACTTGGCTTGGTTTAATGTATGATCCCTCGCTCCGCACTGTTATAACTTTTTTGTAGATTTTTGAAAGTCGGTAGATTTTTTGGAATATGAAGGGAAACTGCTTCGCGGTTTTATTTGTCTTGGATCCGAATAAGTCACGCAGGCGCATTGTGTCCGAAATGCGACCCTCTGCGACCCCATTTCTCCTACAACAAAATAATCGGCTTTATTCCGATACACAAGATGTCTTCAACGACTACTACGTGTTGAGCACCGATGATGAGAGCGAGCAGACCGGGATGGTATGCAACTGCCCACCGGAATGCGAGTACTACATCTACAACCCACTATTTTCGGCGGTGCCGCTGAAAAAGTCGCAGGACATCATGCTGGACGTCCACTTCGTCGGGCAAACCGGCCTCCGCTACAAGACGGACATAATCATAACGGATCTGGACCTTTTGGGTAAGGAGCCCACTGAATGGCCATATCGATTGCCGGAGGAGGGCGAGAAAGAGGACGGGAGGGGAAGTAGAAATATTAGAGGGAACTATATGTGTATTGCCAGGCAGTGTTCACCAGGTCGTAAAAACACGGCAATATATATTGTAGTGTACACCGGAACGAAGGGGCGTTTCTTGAGTGAATTTCCCCCGTCCGTTCGCGCGAGGGAGCACAATACTTCCGATAAGAACAACTCGACGTAACGCGAGGTCATTTGTTGTATTTATTTTAGCGAGGGGTGGAACGAGGTCGAGGATGACGGCGACGACGATCGCGGCGCGCAGCGAAAATTCCGTGAGAAATTAATTGAAAAGCGGCCCGACCTCTCAAGTACTTTCGGATTCAGTGAGGCGGTAATTGACATGGTGCTTACACGCCGCTCCCTCCCTTCCGGCCCTATTTCGCCCCTTCTCACATACTGTCTTTCTCTCTTTCGTGTTTTCGTCCCATTAAAGCCGGACAACCGCGCGGCACCTCGCGTTTTTTCGGTAGTGCACTAGTTACGCTGCGCTGCTGGAGCTTTTACCGGATTAGCATATTAACGAGGAAAGAAAGTGTGAATAAGCGAGTGGGCGAATGAGTGAGCGATTAAACGGTAATATGATGTCGAAGTCGCACTCAGTCGGATCTCTTTTGCAGTGTCTTTCGGCGGCATAATGGGCTTATTTCTCGGCGGCTCGTTACTCAGCGCGGTCGAGCTCATCTACTATTTGATGATCGCGCTGTTTTCCTGCATTCGTCTACTCGTCCGGCTCTGCTTCCGCATTGGCCTCCGCTACCGGGGAATGACGATGCATCCTGCTACGAAGAGTGCTAAGAGAGAAAGGCTGCCTAGTGCGAGGACTCTCCTTTCCATGAGTCACCCGAGCGCTGTGATCGCACCATTACCCATCCTGGATTTCAGCCCCGTCAAACCGAGATCGACAAGGATACCGATTTTCCTCAATTACAGCCCCATCGAGTCGCATTGTCAGAAATATTGAATTATTCGGAGGAAGCGACCTTTTAATAGCTTTCTTCTCCCGGCTGCCACGCCGGGTGGGAGGACCTTTTATCGATTCTTTACTTCCCCTAAATTGTTTTCTACAATTAGCATATATTGTGATCTTATTGAACGGCGGGGCTTTGATTATTGTTGAATTCAATTCCTACACTTGGAAACGGAAGATTGGATTGAAAAATATATTTATATCGACGAAAGTTCCGTTTCGTTGCATGTGGACTATCTAGCTGAGACGATGTTGCCACGCGTTTCTGCAATTTCCGGAGAGAAGATCGGCAAGGCGACTGCCGGTAAAGTGAAAGATGGAGGACACACGTACTGCGGATGCTGGCAGGGCCACGGTCGGGGAAGGTGGCATCGTGGAATCCTGGCTACGTCAGGGCAAGGGTCAAAAAGTTGGTGATCGGCGATCGCCGCTGCGATCTTCCAATGTCCCACTCGAGCTCTCTCGGACATGGAGGAAAATCTCGTTCCGCGCGGTGTTCGTGCGAGGCGAATCTCAAACTTGGATGGGACAGAAAAATGAAAAGCGGGAGATCTCGAGATTTTCTGTCACTCGCAGGATACTTGGCTTCGGGCCCGTAAATAACAAGATATCGCCTGCCGGGATGTTTCGGAGAAGCGCGCCGTCTCACATTGCTATCACGAAAACTTGTCTTTCGAACGAATTCCTTCCCTTAGGATAGTTTGGGCGAAAAAAGCGAGAAATGAGGAATCAGCCGTCCGATTTACCTTTCCGTCTCTCTCCGACGCGGGAAATATCGATGTGCAGTATCGAGGAAGATGTTTCCAACTTTTCCGGAAAAGGGGAAGCCGAAAATCGCTTGGAAACCTTCCAATGTACGAGTGCTATATATAGAGCAGAGTCAAGCTTTATAGTAAATTAAAGCCAAGCAAAGGATAATTCACCATCAGTGTCCCTGGCACTCCGCACTACCACCTCCCGAACTGCAATAATCCACCATCATCCCCAAGAAAGAAAATTCCCGGCTTATTCCGAATGTAAGTAGATCTTGGGAAAGAAACTCCTCGACAAAGCTGAAAGTCCAGATTCTCCGGCGGCCTGCAGTAGAACTAGAAAGGGGAAAAAATGGGAGGAAAGTCGGTGCACGGAACGGGAGAATGATGGGGCGAGCTAATGCAGGGTGGAGGAAATGCTGGGCGGGTCGGGTGGGCAGAATATCATAATCCTTCTAACCTGATATCCATGAAAAATCTCAATCCGGCTGATATATCAGACAGATGGAGAAAAATAGAGAGGACGGGGCTGCCCTGATAATAGCATTGTCGGCACAACGTGCCCTCTTGCATTGAGGAAATATTCCGGCTGGGTTTCTTATCGCCACTCTGCTCTCTCCTCCGACAAGTATTCCAAGAAAGCTGCTTTCGTGGCCTTTTTTCCCCGATCAGTCCCCGACTGCCAGGTCGCCTTTACCATTTATCACATTAGCCTTCGCGATCGCTACAATTAGATAAGTGGCCTCACGCATACACGAATACTCGAGTATGAACGTCGGCGAGTTGGCAGGTGACAGGTGAGTGAGGAGTTTAGGTTCGGGACGATATCTATTAACATCGCTGTCGGAATCGCGATCGGCAGTAATTTGAGGAATCTCCTGATGGCAGGGTGAGCAACGGGAGTTTGCCCTTCATCGGCCGAGTTCCGCAGGTACGTCAAGGGTTTAGAGTTTAGATAACAGCACACCCGAGAGTTACTCCAAACTTTCTCGCCTGCTTGGCTTGGCGGAGCTCGACCGTACCACGACTCTTCTTCTTCTTCTACTTCCCCTCGTTCTCTTACCGTGTTGAGCGTCCTTCCTGCTTCCTCCCTCGTCCTCTTTGCCTCCTCTTTCATCCACCCGGCTCGCTTCGAGCGAGGAAGCGAGCATTCTTCAACATGCTCTCGTGAGAGCGACCTCCTACCTTCCCTCTCTCTCTCTCTCTCTCTCTCTCTCTCTGGCTCTCTCATTCTTCCGCGGCTAAGTTTCTCCCTTGCTCTCTCATCTTTCAGCTCGAGCCGCCAACTTTTCAGCGACAGTTTGACAAAATGCAGATTTCCTACGTTTCCTTGACAACGATCGGTTTTTCTGCCGTCAGCTCTCGCTCCCTCGCAGCTGCTTTCCCTATGATTCCCTCCTGCCAAGCCCTCCTTCCTTCCTTCCTTCCTTCCTTCCGGCCACTTCCGCTTCATCGTCCTGCTGGAACGCAGTTCGCATCCTTAAGCTTCTTCCCTGACGAGTTTTTGAGAAAAACTCCCCACCCCCCTTCGCCCTCGCCTCATCGCTCCCTCTTCCTTGGCAAGCTGTCTAACGCTTTCGAAAGCCGTCAGTGATAGGAGGAAGGTGCTCCGCAGTCTTCGAGGTGCTTCTGCCTGTCTTTCAGTTCTCCTGAAGAAGTGCTGCGCCGTACTTGTACTTCGCTCTGTGGAGAGCGAGCTGTCATCGAGGATTTAACTGGAATAATATACCTTTTCGAAGACTCTTGTGCTCCTCCCTTCAAGATTACTAATTTAACTGTCTAACTCCTTTCCTTGTGTGTGTCCCTACGATTTGGTTAAACCAGCGGTGACTAGGAGGTTAGCTATTATGGTTCATGTGGGGAAATAGAATCCGGCTCGCTAGGGCGACAGTACACGGATAGATTCGGTGCAATGGTACTTGCTGGAATAATGGAAAAACGAGCGTGGAATCGCTCGGTTCTGTCCAAGCATCTGTCGCACAATGTACTGTCATAATTATTGGGATGCGTTCGATAGTTCGTAGCAGCGGTAGTGACAGAAACACGCGCGCGTGTCTGGTTAAATGCTGGAGGGCGATAATTGTGAAGACTAAATCCCTGTCGCGTACTGTTCATAGGTGTCAGTTGCGATTTCGCGGGGCATCAATCGCCAACATGGAATAGGACAACTGGACTTACTGTTTTTATTGCAGCTATATCCGACACTCCGTGTCCTGTCAGAATCCACGGATGAATCGAAGGTTTTTTTAGATTTTAATCAACAGATTTTGACGCAAAACAAAATATTACATGACACGAATAGAGCGACACGGTCAGGTGAAGCTGGCGCGTCGTGTGCAGTACATAGAACCGGAGGCTAATTCCGCGATGCTTCGTCCATAAGTCACCGCGGCCAGTGCGGCGAGGGGAGGCGAAACCTGCCTAATAATTTCTTGCGTTGATTAAACATCGAGCTTTTCATCTGACTGACTTTGACAAACGAGTGCGCACTAAACGAATGGGAAATAAATTATTCGCCGGCTCTCCTGAGCGCGACAAATTACTCGAATGTTCGACGAAATGTGGGCGACGCTCGCTGCACAGTGTCCCGGAACGCGGCCGTCATTTAATTGGCTTTCGATTCCGCGCAATATTTACGCGCGATATGATGATACAATGATTTTTGCAGCGGCGCGCGCGCTATCCAATTCCCCTCGCCCTGTCAAGTATCTACTTTTTCCCGATGGGGTCGCATTCTCTCGCTACAATGCTCGGAGGGACAGTTCCATTTTCTTGGAGGATTTCTTCCTCGAGACCCATGCTCGATCATCATCGGCGTTGTTTCACGCCCGATTATCGAGAAAAGCACAGCGGGAAGTGTGACGTCGTAATTAGAAGGCCAAGGGAGAAGCTACGCTCGCGCTAAGAAACTCGGCGAAGGCCAACACAATTCTCGGCCAAGCCGGCAATCGCCGAGCCTTGGGCCACTTTTCAAGAGCGAGCGTCTCACCGCGCCAAGTGTAGTTGCACTGCTCTCTCTCTTCCCGAGAGAGGAATAAATTAGCAGCGTCGTACTTTGAGAGCAGCCCCGTCGCGCTTACTGCGACAAGTAGAACTGCAGCATTTCCGAGCGGCCCTGCCGATCAGCAATCGACGAGGTTCCAGCAGTCGAGGGCAGACAAGCGGACACGTCGGCTGCTGAAAAGGCGGCGAGCCCAGCGCGCTAAAAAGTCTAACATCTTGGAGCGGCGAGGAGAAAAGTTTAAGCCCTGACTGATGATTCTAAAGCGGGGTGAAAAAATGCTTGACGTGCGTGGAGTATCTCCGGCTTTCATGCTGGATAAATCTTTTACGGCTGGCGGGCTTTCTGAAAGGAGATAAGGGCCCGTGCGCGGCGCGCAGGCCGCGACCGGAAAAGCTCCTTTTTTTCGAGGAAACCTCCACGACGCAGAGCGGTCGGACAGTGCAACTTCTCACCTTGGCCGCTCTCGCTTTGCCCTCCTTATTTTATCTCGGCTTCTTTCGCCTGTCGCCGCCTCTCCTCGCAAATAGTGCGTCCGTGCATTACTCACACTTACACAGGTCTATAAGCAAATGCAAGGGTGTCCGGCGGACGTGTCCGCTGCACGTATTCCGCGCGAGGTGCAATAGGAGTCGGGCTTAAGAAAGCGCAGCAAACAGTGCGCCCGGCACGCGCAATTCATCTTGGTGGAATCTCGTTGAAATGCAATATCTCGCTGTTTGTTCGTAAGATTCAGGGGGCTTGGCCTTCGCAGATCAGACGATACGTATTGCGCCTGGATGAAAGGAGAAACGAGCAAACAGCAACACCCGCACACACGCAACCAAGCGCAGCTGGGCTCGTAGAGGAGTTGGTAAGCGCGAAAATGCATAACTCCCAATTTGCGTTGGTGCTTGCTGCTCTCGGTGCCGGGTGAGCCATCCCAGCGAGCGCGGAAGCGAGGCACGCCCGATATTACTTTCGCAGTATCGACGTGCCGGAGCTATCTTAAATATAAAACGCTCGGTGTCGTCCTACCAAAGTGGGGCACAGTGCCTCCTGTCTTTCTCTCTCTTGATTGGCCGCGGAGCCGCGATGTTCAGCCGGCTTTCAGAGTTCGTTCTCGCATGTCTACCTTTCCGCGTCTTTTCACCCCGGCTCGTCAATAGGCGTCCCTGGCATCTTTTGTCGGGAGACAATGTGATGCCAGTGTAACTTGAAGGCGAACGATACTTTTTAGTCGTCCGCCTTCCTGGCTAGCCATTCAGCCCCCGCCGGATTCAGCAATCCGAGAGTTCCGCATGATTCCTACTCGGTCACGACTAGTATTGCCGGTCGATCCAAGAGGAAGCATAAACTGTCAGACCTTTCAGACTCTCCGCCGAGTCTAGCCGAGCGCCGTCCTCCCGCGGATTAGAGCGCTGGGGGGATGCACTTTTCCCCGGCGAGATTTACACCGCTAAAGAACATCAGCCCGCCGTGCCGGGGGATGATAAGTCCGCGCGCGGCAGAGGATTACGCTCAACGGGCTTTCCCCTTATTACTCATGTATAAATAATAGCGCACGCATTCGTACAGCTTGTAAACGCGGTCACGTCCTCCGCGCAACTGGAATTCCAACTGATACTCGCCGGCACAGAGAGTGCAGCGAAAATTAACAGTCCGCAGAGAGAGAGAACTTTCTGTTGCTCGGCTCCGAGAACTTGCTCGCACAACCCCTTTCATTCCGCGCTATCGGACTTAGCGGGCTTGACACCATTTAATTCGCGGAAACTTTCCCCACGCCAAATCCCGTGATCCCCGCCTTCGACATTGTTGGTTAACAGAGACGCTCGGGACACGAGGATGTTAGAGAGTCGCCCGGTCAAAGTTTGCCGATGACCGCGTTTCAAAGTCAAAGCAATCCGTGCCCCGACTCGGACCCTCTAGCCTACTTGATAGATAGCGGGGCCGAGGGCTGAGGAACTCCAGGGGCGGAAGGACATCCGTTTCTGTTTCATCTGCTCTGCATGCGGAGCAAGTCTTGAAAGAGAAAACTCCTTGAATGGGCTCGAAAGGATAGTTTTCACTGGAAGGTGGAGGCTAACTTTCCCCTGGCATTCAACCGCTGGCTCCTCTTTGACGGTGCTTTAAACCCCTTAGGGAGCTAAGGTAGAACAGTCACTGTCGAATCGGTATGAGCGTATTGTCACAGTTGTCGTATTATACCAGAGCAGCTGGTGCTCCACGTAGTTACTTCCTCGGAATGCTCTTTCCATTCGATAGGGCGCGCGTGGGCCGAGGGGGGCGAGCGGGGGCCGCTTTCGCGCGCTCATTACGGAGATTGTTCGAGCCGGGGGATGTTTGCGGGCTCACCGAAGGATTACTGCTGGCTCCTTTCGGCGGCAGGATTTTATCGGGCATTTTGCTTTGTCGAGGGCGTCATCGTAATTCCAGAGGCGCGCGCGGAGCCGATGAGAGATGGAGCGAGATGAGAGGAGACCGGGCATTGGTAATGGAGGATCTATCTGTGAAGTGAGTGTCGAGAGCGGAAGAGGACCTCTAAAGGATATTGTCACGTAGCTGCGAAGGCTGGCACTGTCGACATTCTGCCTCCTTTTAAAGCGGATGCCACGCTAGCCCTTCCTCGCCCGTTTCTTCAAGTTCTCCTTCACCCAGACATAGAGGGAGAGAGAGAGAGGGCAACTTTTCTCTTACACTCTCCGCGTCCCAACACTTGGCGTGCGGTGTCCTTAAACTCGAATTCTTCACCAATTCCTCCATTTCGAGCGAGGCACCTGAGTGAAGCAGGAGGAACAGTAAGTTCCCGCGGGCAAGAGAGTAGGGGGGTAAGCTCGATTCTTTATTTGGTTGGTGCGGGCGTGTGGTAGAAGCCGAAATCCCAAGCTTCCCTGGTTCGTATTTTCCTGGGATTGTGCGAAATCGAATTACACAAAACCCTGTCGGAGAATACTAATGTCGGTGTAGCGTTGACTACATGTATTCCCTCCAAAGGTGGAGACAGCGAAGCCTGTCTCGGCAAGCCGGAGTCACTTCAGTTACATGATAAACTGGCCGAAAGTGACCTTCTTTCTCTCACCCAATTTCTTCCAAATGAATTCCACCTTTTGCCGACGGATTCCAATTCGTACGAGGAGTAGGACCATCTTGGATCTGCGAGGCGTGCACTCGATGCTCGGGGCTGACGCTCGCGGCTGTAATGATTCATCAAGCGAGTCCCTCATTGACAAACACTCGAAGCGGGCCACCGCGGTGAGCCCTTAATTAATAAGCAGACGACGTATTTTGGCAGGGAGATCGGAGTTATTGGGGAAAATGATCATTATTGCCGCGTCTCCTATTCCTCTTAATTAACGTCGGGAAACGAGTGGCAACGCGAGACCGCCACGCCATGCCACGCCACCTTTATTCATCCATAATGAATCTTTCAAGTGGCCGCCCTCTCCAACACTCGCGGTTAACACATTGTTCACGGTAGACGTGAATCGGCCGCTCTCGCCCTCTTGCGCATTTGACGCATTATCCGCGAAAGTGCGACAAAAACCATTTCACACTCCCCGTGTGACAATGGGCTTCATTTTAAAGGGCGCGCGATTCGATCCCCGCTAATAATTATTCCCTCTATCTCTCCATCTTAATTAACGGTGTCATAACACATTCGGGGATTTACGCGCGCTCGTTGCCAGCTTTCCATCAGGCATTTCGCGAGGAGATAGCGATCGCTACTGCTTTTAAAGAGGATATGACGCGCTTTGGATACGCACTGGCTCTCGCCCACTTCCCTCAATTCCCAATCGACCCTACTACCCCCTCGATCGCTCCACTCGGCCACCCTCGCTCCAGCGATATAATATCCATACTTTTTAATCCCATCTCTCTATTAGAGCACGTCCCCTTTTAAAGTAAGGCTCGCGGGGAATACGCTCGCTATCCAAAAGTTCACCCTATATACTTGGTAGGGTCGAATTTATTTTCACGGTGCGCCGCGCCGAATACGAATGAGGACATTGAAAATTCTGCTTAGTGGGACTAGTTGTGTACAGACGCAGGGCTTCGGGAATAAGGGTGGCGGGAATTCGGGTGGCGCGGGAGAGAAGAAGCCCTGCGTTGCTCTCGTGTCTGCAACTTCTCCCATCCACCCTCGCCGCGACACCGGCTCACCACCCTCCCCGTCCCACTCATCGACTATCCTATCCTCCCGGCCAGGTTGCCGACGTTTCGCTTTTTCCCTCATTTCCGGCCGCCCTCCTCAACCAGACGCCGCTTCTGCCAGTGCTTCTCTCCAGCTTCCCTCTAGTCCGCGCTGCCATTTGTTCGGCTGGCGGCGTTGCCTCATTTTTTTACACCAGCGGCCTGTTCGCGCGTTCCCCCCCGAGGGTGGCTGGCAGGTGGAAGTAGGTGCATTTCTATCCTGAGTGAGGTTTGAGGCCGAGGGAAAGGGTGTGAAGGAAGGGGGGAAGGGAGGGAGAGAATGAGAGAGTAGGACGGTGATGGCGAGTGGAGGTGGTGGGTGCTGGAGGCTGGTGTATCGGTGGTCGGTGGTCCGTCGGCGTAATTCGAGCGGCGCAATACATCCGGGGCTTTCTGCTGGGGCGGCGATATCGACCGAAAACCGGGTAAATACACTCTCCCGGCTGTGCTGATGCGGTGCATCGCACCGCTGCGGGACAAGTATTTCAAGCGTACGCGTTACGAGACCGAGAAACAAACACGATACTCTCGCCCACACCTCTCCGTGGACAGCGCCGTCGTTCACGCGCCTTTCAAATCCCGCCGGTTGGCCGTATTTTCGAGACTCCGGACAATCTCCGCCCGCCGCCCCAGCTCGTGTGCATAACGCGCTAACTGCTAGGCGCGAGTACCGAATTATTTCGCATATTCATCGGGAGAACGAGCCAGCGCCACTCTCCTTCTAGGTCTCTCGCTCGACAAGCCCGACCCAACCTCACTCGACTCTCACCCCTCGACCAATTAACCACCTAATTAATATCAATTACCGCGCGATCGAGCGCCGAGAGCGCCCGCGACAGAGCTCTCCGAGGGAACAACGAATTTCACTGCCAGTGCATTTCCACCTAATACCCTCCGCCGCCGCCACTTCGAACCTATAATCGCCTCGCCGCGCCGCGCGGCGCCGAGAGCTGAGCGTGCGGGAGGAAAGCGAGCGAATATAATACAGCGGAGGGGTTGGCGGGCGCTCTCGAGGGGTTCATCTCGGTAGGGTAATTAAAATATCAAGTTTGAGTGGAGAGTGGCATGAAAAAGCTTGCCGGACTACGAATGGAGGGCTATTAGTTGCCGGCAATAAGAGTGGGGCTGGGGGCAACGTGAAGGCGATGGGGTTGCGCGGTGGATGAGAGGCAGGATATTTGCCTGTCTAAAGGTGTTCCGCTCTTGGGCCGGTGCCATCGCTCGGCTCGTTTCCTTCCCTCTCGAATGTTTGCCGATGAACGATCGCCCGCGGCGGAAAGAGCGAGGCAGACTCCCGGGAGAAAAAGAGGCGTGCGTCGAGCAAAGCGTGTTCCCGCGATCGGCTTTGATATCGACGTTATACCTCGGCCGGGATATTGCTACGTCGCGGTAGCCGTATCAAGCCGCTATCTGCGCCAGACACTTTGACGTTGTAATGACATAAGCGAGCGATCTTCGGCTTTTGGAGCATCAATATGGAAAAGCCCCGTCAAAGAGAGTAAGCAACGCCCAACCGAAAAGAAGCACCGCTGGAAGGGAGTCCGACCAAAAGAAATAGCGGCGGAGACTGCGCCGGCTTATTATACTCTCGAAGGCTAAACGACTGGAATTCTTTCTCCCCCCCGCGTTTCTGCTGGTTCGAACTTTTTCCCGACAGCAACGCTTGCGGGAGCAAAGAAACGCATCGAATCAAGAGGAAATCATAGCCATACTTGCACAGAAGGAAATAATCCTGCAGAGGCGGCTGGGAATACTTTGCCCATCAAAGAGGAGCCGCTACCTCAGTCGGCGTGGCTGGCTAGTGAGGAATTTAATATCGCTTTATTAGAAAGCAAACGAGTATCGAGTGTGGCTTGCACGGAAAAACACACCTCTCCAGCGTCTTACATACGTACTACTGCACTCCCGCGATCTTACGTGTGTCCGCGATATATCCGGGAACTTCTTTGAGGGACTTCACCGAGGGGAATTGAGAGAGTGCCGGGTCGAAGAAACGACAGATTTATCTGACAGCGACCAGACGAGATAGAGAGGCTCGTAGACAGTGAGCGCGGTTATACTCCACCTTTCCCTTCTTTCCACCCCCTTTAGTCCAGCCATGTTTTTTGCCTTCCAGTCAACTATAAACCTCGAATCAACATTATATAACAATCTCCCGTCGATTTAGCCCTCACCTTTCCCAGAGGCGTTACTGCGAACTCGGAGAAAAAGTCGAATGAAAATGTCGCGGCGAATTTAAGTATGATATAAAGGTGGTAAGCGTCGGGTATCAGCGAGCAGCTGCTAAACGAGTTTCTGACGATCCCGCAAACGACTTAGGTTTACTTTATCCTGCTCCCGCCGAGATCACTGCAATCCGTGACATCGGGATGGCAAACTTTTCATCGGTAGACGATCGGTCGAGCATCATCCTCTGACAATAAGTTACTTTACTCTGTTCTTATCGTATACAAGCGTCCTCCCCGAGGCCCAGTCTTTCCAATCGAGCCAATCGCTTTTTTAGGCTTCGCTCGAGACATTTACGCCGTCGGGGGAGTACAGCGACGGTTAATCCTTCAGAAGTGAAAGAATGTCTGAAATTCGAGGCAAGTATCATCGCGATGAGACTTAGCGAAGAAGCAAAGAACTGAGGATACTACCACAGAAGTGCGTTTTCCGATTACAGCTTGAAACTTGGGGAAAGCCGAGGATAGCCAGGGGGCCGCGCGCTCGCTAAAGTAAAAAGTAAACGCTCGAAAGTTGGTCGGGTAAAGAAAAATACCACTTTGTACCTTCTGAAATTTGCACGCTTCTACTATCCCCCTCTCTCTTTCTCTCTCAGTCACTCTCTGGCGGGTGAGTGAAGAGAGGTTTCCCCGAGTAACTCGTGGGACTAGCTTTGATTTACGAGGCACATAGCATGCCATGCATCCTAGGCTGCAAGTAGCCTAAGTACCAGCGGCAGCTCGGATAATGTCATTCGAAATTTCGTGCAAGTTGCATCGCGGCCTCGAGTGCCGCCGGGATTATACTGACGATCTAGCCGTAATTCCTCCCAGGGCGTCCCGGCAACACTTGCCATATATCATTCTTCAGTGCCCGAAACGATTTCGCCGCGTAAAAGTGGAAATGTCGCCGCATTATTCATGCATGCGTCGTGATGTTGCTGCAAATGGAAATGCGGCGGTTTTAAAGCGCGCGCACGCGAGTTAAAATGATGTTTGCAACCGTCCGGTTGAGTGGTAGGCGGATAGGCAGGCAAAGTAAGCGAACGAAATGCATAATGTAACAGGAATTATGATCTTTCAGGAGTGTACACGGCGGTAAAGCAAGGGGCGGGGGGCAGGGATAGTAGTAGGTTCCATCCGTTTGGAGCGCATTAGCCAGGCGCGAAATTCCGCCGGTGTTTCTGAGGATGCTAAGGTTGAGGAAGAACAAAGTTGCCAGGGAACTTAGGGAGTCCCCGTGGGCGATGCGACGCGACGCTTTCAAACTGCCACCGTCAAGAGCTTCCTTGCGAAACTAGTGGTTACATTCCGTCCGCCTCACACGGGGGCCACCTCCCTTCTCCTTTATTCCGCTTCCCGTCGCCGCCACCCTTTCGCGCCCTTCCCGGGCCCTCTCATCCGACCAATTTCAACTACGAATTCGCAATCCTCCGCCATCCCCTCCGCATCAATCTCTCTCCCTCACTTTCCCTATTAATTATTATGCGGAACCCCAGGCAACTCTCGCCGTGCTAGCATCATCCGGGCTCAAGGGCTTAAACGTTCGAGTGCTAGCACTTTTTATCTATCTCCAGCAAGGACCTTTACCACTCAAGTGCAACTGGTTTAGTTGCACCTGTTTAGTCGGCCCTTTACGTCTCTCGCTTCTTTCCCTTCCTCTCGTATCTCCAGCCATTTTTATCTCTGCGCCTTAAGTCGCGCCGGGAAAAACAGTGACAAACGTTCGAGCGAGACGTTTTACCATGCGGGTGTTCTGGATTCATGGTCGTTTAAGGTGTGTCGCCGCGGAAAACTAAGCTTGCGCTCTCGCTGGGATGCGCTTTCGCAAAAAATGTCCACCCTCCGTCGTAACGCGGAGGCCGAGAGAGGAAAACTGGCCGAGGGAACATGGATTTTGTATAATTATTAATTGGTAAGTAGAAATTGAAGTAGGAGGACGGTGGGAAAGGCGGGTATTGCATTTCATCGCCGGCTGCCACGCCAAGCACGTAGAATTGAAACTCGCAATTACTAATTCCATCGTGCACGGCACCGACGGCGCCTTCTCAGCACGCCGTCAGCGTCGCTGGGAAGCGAAACAACGCTAAATGTAACCGCGTAGCCCACCACTTTCGCGAGCTAACGAACCGCAAGCACGGGAGCCCGCCTGCGTTCGTCTGTCTGCTCTTCACCTTTCTATACTCGCAAACCTATTAATAAGTAAAACGAAAGTCAGAATCATTAAAGAGCTACAGGAAGCATATCACTGACTGTATCTTCATTCTCGATCTCTGACTGTCGACGGTCGCCTATCCACTGGCGACGTGGTTACACCAGTAAAGTCAGAGGAAAACGGAAACCTACAGGGTGTTTGAAAACTGTCGCAAGTAGCTACAGCCATTTTCAAGCTATTTTCCAAAATCTCATTCGGTCCTCGCTTCCATATGATTTAAGAATAATTTAAACAACGATCCCCTGCTCCTTAAAGAACAAATCTCATTCCCCGGCACCGGTCCCACTTTATTCATGCACATATTTTATGGTTCTCTTGCAAAAAGATAGTTAAAGGAAAACTTTCAAACCAGCCACCATCTTTCCCGTCTTTATCCGATGAGATGGCTAGAGATATTTACGACATTTGCGGAACACCCTGTATAATGAGCATCGCGCTTTACGAGGAAACTGTTAATCCGGTAGACGCGAAGGCCAATCGGATGCGAAGTGCTTAGATCCATATAAACGACATTATTGCTCGGGGCCGTCAACGTTCGATCCCTGCGCCGCTCTCTCTCCCTCTCTCTCCCTCTCTGGGGACATAAATCGTTTCTTTACTCTCGGCTTCGGTGGATCGCGAGCTTTACGATCTGGCGATTAAGCGGATAAGGGTCGTCCGGGATCGCTGGTGCGTGCAGCTGGGCGCTCTCTGCTCTTCCGAGCGACGTCGACATAATTTACGAGCAGGACCTCAAAGGGCGACAGAATCCCACTGGCCGGGGATCGTCCCCTCACGCCTAAGTACGTATCGAAGAATCAAGTACGCGTATCTCCGCACAGCCGCCCTTAAGGACGATCTACTCCAACCCCGCCCAGCACTTTTTAAAGCAGGGGCTCGGAAGCCGTGCGATCGTCCGATACCAGTCTCGTCTCTCGTCGACTGATCGACATTCGACTGGAGGGGCTGAGTGATTAATTCATCGGAATTCGAGAAGTCTCCCCTTTTAGCCGGCTATACCCGACAGAGGAACCGGTGCCAGAGCGCCGAGTGAGTGGTTCGGGCCGAAGAAAGTCCCGAAGAATACGGAGTCAAGTGCGAAAGTGGAAGAAACGCCGGAGCGGCGGAAGGTGGTGGATTGGAAGTTAGCCGGTATGGGCTGAGGGAAAGGAATTGGGTCAGAGGGACTGCCGAAGAGGATGGTTTGCCTCAAGGACCGAGCAGGAATATCGCATTGCCGTCCTACACGAGTAACGGCTTTACACCGATAAGCTTCTCGTTTCCCCATCCATCCTGGACATCCTTGCGCATGAACCTCCCGGCTATATCCATGCCGCCAATATACACAGAGAAATCGGGATCGTTGCTCCCTGCCATGGCGAAGCGAGAGGAAACGGGGAGGAGAGTGGACTTGGCGTCAGGCTAGTCGAAATCCGACCAAGCGAAGCCTCGCTAAATCCAGTTTGGATTCGAGTCACAGCCATTCCGGCCTGCCGCGATTAAACTGTTCCCCGTTTTAGAATATAATAGTCTATGTATTTATAGTGGTAAGGCCGATCTTGATGAAGCAGGGGCTTGAAAAGGAGTTTTCCTTTCACTTTACCTCCTCCATTCATTATAATTTCATTAGGATAGCATCTTAGGTTTTAGCTGCTTGTTGGGTCGCAGTCTCGGCTCATGAATTCACCAGCAGGTTTACTTGTCCCGAATAGCGGTCTTCGATCGATACCAAACTTTGATCTTAATTTCGGGAAAGGTCGCAGCTCCAACGATGAATTGTATTTTTCTCAACAGTAAGAATTTTTATACAACAGTAAGAATAATATTACTTCCTGAAGGTATTGTCTGTTTGGGAGGATAAAAATGGAGGCCCGTGTCAAACCGGCCCAACGTGGTCACGTATAATCAGGTGTAGCGTTAAATGTATTGTGTGGTATAGCTGCGGCGGATACATAGGAGACACGTGTTATGACGAACGAGGCCTGACTCGCCCTTTTGACACACCATTATTTTCCTCCTGAACGACAAGGCCAGTAGTCGACACTATACATATATCCTGGGGTTTCCAAGTGCGCGGGCAGAACCAGCAGAACCAGTTCTCTTTCACTAGCAGATCGATGTCGCGTTTATTGGAGATTGGGCATAGGCTAACGTGCGCCAGGCACATCCAGCATAATTGCAGGTCAGCCCTACCGATTATTGATAATATAATCATATTTAACGATTTGAGCGGACAGCTGCATGGCCCGCGGACGTTAATTCGTACGGCGAGTATTGCGTTAGCCCCCGTGTCGAAGGGCGAAATTATTGCCTGACAATTACAGAGCTCGGCGCGCACGGGCGGCCAAACTAGATCCGCTCGGGGTGTCGGCTATAATCGGCGGATATGCGCAATTAGTGCGGGCAGCGTCGACGATAAGCGACTAGTCGACAGGCTCGTCGGTTAAAACTTGCCGGGGACTTTCTGTCGGCGAGGAAAGGTGTCTCCGGAGGAAGTAAGAGTCGAATCCCCGGGGAAAATTGAGGGCTCACCGGAGACGCTCGGTAGGTCGAGCACATTTCATATTAAAACTTAGTTAAACCGGCGATAAAAGCATCCAGGGAGAATGAAAGATGACGAGGAGAAGAGGGTAGGGGTGGGGCCGTGGGGGGAGAGAAAGAAGCCGCGGTGAGAAAGTGGGCCAGAGACAAAGTTGTCCGAGAGCGAGGACGAATGATGCGCGCGGGGAGGCCAAGCGATGAGGAGAAATTACAGGTGGCACGTAACGAGTGACAGCGGATCTGGTGGCCGGCGTGGGAAAGCTCATCATCGAGTAAGAGGAAATAAGAGAAAGAGTGCGAAAGTGTGAATGTAATCTCTCCGACAGTTCCGAGAGTGAGGGAGGGAGTGCGCGCGCGGGGGGAAAAAAGGAGCGGCCGGGATGAGTCTGTGGATGGAAATGGATAGAGTGAGAAAAAGGGAGAAAGCGAGAAAAGAGGTTCGGTCGAAGAGTGGGCGTCTTGGATCCCAGCCGACCTTATACGCTTCATCAATCTTCGCTTTTCGCGAGCGAGGACTAACGACGTCGCATCGCATCCCCGAGATAAACCGACTGACTAGCTGCCATCCCGCGGAAACTTGCTACTCCCCCGTCGCGTCGACGACGTCCCGACGCTACACAGTTATCGCCCGCCATACATATACCATCCTCCCCGAACTCCCCATTCTCTCCCGCCAAACCCAGCACAACGCCAACGAGGGTGAGAGGGAGAGAGAGAGAGAGAGAGAGAGAGAGGCGGCAAAGTGAGAGGTGGAAAAAATGTGCCAAACTGACGGCGCGCGGCAAGCTCGCACCGCAGAAATACAGAAGCGTACGCAGAGTGCGCGATGCTTTTTGATTACCTACTCTAGTAGCGGAATGAAGGCGAGGTCGCCCGGTAATATGTATAGAAGATAAACTTTGCCGGCCGAAAATGTAGCAATGTGGGAGAAGCGGTCAGCGAGAGAGGGGGGAGAGGGGGTGGTGGAAGTTAGGGGTAGAAAAAGAATTGGGTAGGTGCCGCCCGGGGCTGGTTGGTGGACAACGTGCCATTGCCACCGGTTAGAAGTCGAGATATGTATTGCTATTCCACGAACGTACGACCGCCAGGTTCCTTCTTTTTCCCCGTATCCTACCACAGCGAGGAGCTTTCGGGTCAGCGTCAAGCTCCTACTCTCTCCCCGCACCTTTCCCCCTCTCCTCTTCTTTCTCCTCGCTCTCCTGATTCCGCGACAAACGCTCGCATGACGGCTCTGTGGTTTTAAGTCGCTTTTTGCGAAGCGGGCTCTCCCTCGTTATCGCGGCTTTCCCTATCTCGTTAATGAGGATTGTCTTTTTTAACTGGGTCCCTGCGTGTATTTATTGCGTGCTCTGCGCCCGGCGAGCTTCTGTCCTACGAGCTCTCGGCTCTGTCGCTCGCTCGTCATCCCCACTAATCTCCTCTGTTATCGTTTCTCCATTCGTCCTCTCTCGCCGCCGATCGAACAAAGCTGCAGAGAATACGAGAAATGGGGTGCGAACGGGAGGCGGGCGCCGAGTGGGAGTGCTTTTCATATATTTGACCCAAGTTTGAGCCTTTGAAAGTGCGGATGCGATCGCGAGCCGCTCGTAAATCCTTCCCTCTTAAAAGTATGCAGGCGAGCACCTCTCCCAGACCCAGATACCACCCTTACTTCCCTCACCCCTCACCTTCGGCTCTCGCAGATAAGTCCTCGTTTCCCAAACTTTCCCACTCCCACCTCTATATCACCATCCACCCACTGGATACATTTTCACCATCTTTCTCCTGATACTCGAGCGTTGTGTTCGCCTGCGTGTTCGCCCGCCGACACATTCTCCCCTTTGGGAGACCCTTTAAGTACGCGGCCCGATAGTCCGCGCGCGGAAAGAGAGAATTTATGGATTCGCATCGGCGAAACCCCGAAACACACTGGCAGGTCTTATGCAATGTTCAATATGTTGGCGGACTCGATTTGATCGATTTCCTAGAGTCTGGAGGGAGGGCGGGAGCGCGTGCAAGTGCACTATTCCCTTTATCGCGCTGGCGAGAGTTTCGATTTCCCAGGTAGAAAAATACCGAGGAATGGAAGATTAATTAGCGCCCGGCCGGCTAATACTTTAATCGCGCCGATCCCCTTTATCTTCCGCGCGCTCGTCTCGTGAGGAATATCTTAGCGTTCCGGCGGGCAAGACTAGTGCGCGCGTCAAAGTGTATTATGGTGGGAAGGCACTTTAAACTCCCCCATCGATCCCCGAACGACCGTTAACCGCGTTAAACTCCCGATCCATCCTTCAACAGCGATTTAATAAGCCCGGCGCGCGTTTGCGTGCGGCCCCGCAGCCCTCTCGTCTAACTCCTCCCGCCTTCGCACCAAGCATACCCATTCTCCCGGGAGGTTCGCTCTCCGCCTCTCAGCCACTACGCCTCGCCGCCGAGCAGTAAAGTTTTTTGCCGCCAGTCCTAATAGGAAGCTCATAAGCTGCGCCCGCGTTGCAACAGGAATTCGTCGATATCGCGAAATTTCCACGATATCTGCCGAGGAGATCTCGAGGCTCGTTAGCGCCGAGCACAAAAACTACCCCCTCGATCCCAGCCGCCCTGGCTGCCTGGTGAGCGAGCGGTGGCGGCGAAGGTGTGGGGCTCCCGCCGGCAAGAAACGATCGCGGGAAACGATATTTTAGCCGGCAGAGGCAATAAAAGTCCCCCCTCCGAAGTCCACGGTGGCCACTGATAGCAATTATCAGATGGATCGTCCCACCAATCGCGCGACAGTTCCATGAACTCTGCGGGATAGCCGCGCCGGCTCAAGTCCCTGCTAGGAAGACACACTCCATAGTACACACACGCGGCAAGATGACACTCCAATCGTCCTTTCCCCGGGCGGATGTACCAACGAGGCTATTCCACCGGGACTAATTACCTTTCCAAAATCACCGGGGAGAATTGCCAGCGCCAGCCATTCTCTCAAATAGGGGAATAGCTCTTTGATGCGTGCAATCACGGTTTCGGGGTGGGGCAGGCGCATGGAAATACCTCCGACTGATATTAGCTCATACCGTCGCATAATTGGCCGAAATATTCGTTAAGAGCTAATAGACACGAATGACGCACGGGCGCGCACTCTCCCAGTGATTTCATGGCAAAACCGGAAAGAGAGGAAAGGATTCCATCTTGCCGCGGGCGGATTTACGATCCGGAGATTCCTTTGGTTTATGGTAACTCGTATATATTCCGGGCTACGTCTCTGGCGGATACACTTTTGCCGGAATTCGCCAAGTTTTAATTATTCCAGTTTCGTGACTGTAAATAATGAGGCTGAGGATGGTGGGCCGAGTGGGATAGGGCGCGCTCGGCAGCTTAAACGATTCGGCACTTAACGCGATATGGAGCTCACGCCCGTTTCCGCTTCCCGGGCGGAAAGTTCGCGCGGACGAGCCAGTTTAATCATATTAACTGCTTCGAATGAGCCTAAAGAATCGCGACCGCGCTAATAAGCAATTTGCCGCCGACTGTCGGGAATTCTTTCGGCGCGTCGATAATCTGGGGGGAAGGGCGATGCTCGTTACAAGTTAATTACTTGCGGTAACCAGTGGTGCGATGGCCACCCGGCACTCGGGGAAAAGCCCGGAGCAGAGCTAATAAGAAGCTTCCCCAACTAGCGCTATATCGGTTTCCACGAAATTTTATCAGATCCTTCGCACTCACGCTCGAACTCGCTTTAACAGGGAACATTCCTACCATGGCAGGAGGCTCTAGCCGAGAAAACCGCATTCGTGAAACAAGTCTCAGTTTCATTTAATTCCTGACTCTCAAATCCATAATATGATAAAATGTGGGGAAGCCGATCTTGAGAAAGCACTGGCTAGAGAAGATGAAGACATTTCTTTTCTAACCAACTTCAAAACGGGTGAAGCACGTACTATATTCACTAAGTTCAAATACAACAGACCATATCTTTTACTTTTCAGCGCATATTTGGTTTTCGCCATTCTTTACAATTGATCAAAACACTCGTTTAGTAATTATAATATAAACTGAAGCGATTAAGACAGACATCTCAGGTTCTGCCTGCTAAGAAGAAGCCGCAAAGTGCGATCACAGTTCCCGCTATGCTTAATTCTCCGAAGGAGAAGACAGAATTTGCAAGAATGGACACGGGGCAGCGGTGTCTGCTCGACTAAATAGCAAGTAGATAGTCCAAGTGTACCAGGAGGCTCGTCGCAAGAGTAGAGCGTAGCGGCTGATTAATTTGAGGATCAGGTCCATCGTGGGTGTCTGGCTGTCGCGGGAGGTTAGCGGCTACCGACGGGAGAGAGAAGCCAGGATCACAAGTGCGGCAGCAAGCAGCAATTCGCTCGAGGGTACAATCAATGGAAGGCCGAGAGCGGCCGAGCGGGGGGCGGATGATGTATGTTGGAAATTCCAGGGCCGGCGGAAGAGGAGCTATGGCCGGATTCGGAATGGGAGAAGCAGGCGGCAAGCAGCCGCAGGCTCGCCGGGGGAGGATAAAGATGGAGAGGAGAAACCGGCAGGGAAGAGCATACAAAAGGCATCGACTGCGAAAAGGACAGAGGGAAAAGCGGGAGTCTCTGGGGTGTGTGGTCAGGGTGTAGGACGTATAGATAGATGCCAGCTATAGTACAGTGAGTGGCAGTGGCGCCGGGACAAGTTAGATTTGTCCGCCGCCCCGAGACAAAAGATCGCCCTTTATCTTATACTTCGATTGTTTTCCACCTCCCTCGGCGCCTCTGCCATGCGAAATGCACCATTCGCTTTCTGACACGACGCGTGGTCGCGATCAGGAGACTCGGTAGAGTCTCGCGCCAAATAGTAGTACCTTGTACGACGCGCGTCAGCCGAGGCTATATTGTCCCGAAGTGTACCTGTTATCCATAGTTAACAAACTTTCGGCTTCATTTATACAAAACTAACAGCTCCGAGAATTTATTTACGAATGTTGTATTTCATCATTTCTTTTTCGGAATCCAATGAGCCAGGACTCAAGTGGATCGGTCCAGTCGTTCCGGAGATATGAATTCTCCTGTTATTTTTTCTCGTGGAAAAGATAAAGCGGATTAAGACTCAGACTTGACAATATGCCCCTCACATTTTCCACATGAGCGGGCGCCACTGCGAAGTGCTGCGGAGTGCTGTGCAGATAATATGGTTTTACACCGCAAAATGAACATCTGATCCGCAAGGAGGTATCCTTAAGGGGCTAGACTCAGGTATAGTAGTGGCGCTGTTTTATCGGCACAAATTGGCCAAATCATGCTTCGGGGATCCCGCTTTTACTCCCTTATATGGAATGATTTTGGGTCGGAAAAGGTCTCAATCGAAAGATGAAAGATGCGTACAGCGCGGCTGATTCGTGGTTTTGCAAGATTAGGACGCTGCTCAATTATATTAATGTGCGAAGTGTTGTGAAATCAGCGGTGGGTGTACAACTTTTAGCATATTATTATGACCAAAAAGCATCGGAATCTTACAAAACCACGAATCAGCCGCGCTGTACGCATCTTTCATCTTTCGATTGAGACCTTTTCCGACCCAAAATCGTTCCATATAAGGGAGTAAAAGCGGGATCCCCGAGGCATGATTTTTGAGGTTCTGTGGCCACGTTGTTGATATGCAGAGCGGTCTAGCTGAGTACTTTAGTTCGGCCAGCGCGATCGAGGTGGCGCGTAAGTGAAAGGGCTATTCTGCACCCTAGCCTGTCAAAACATAGTTATTTGACAGCAAGCTATCGGGTTAGGTTAGTCACCTGCTGACGGGATGCAGAGTGATTCTGCAATGCAGACTTATTCTGATATATGATTTTTAGTTGCAACATATATAAATGCAAAGAAGAACGGTCCGGTTGTTCGTGGTTTTATGGGAATGCATTGTTACTTGGTGAATTGCAATGTTTCAAACCAAAATGAGTGCAGCACTCTTTCAACTCATTTACCAGATGCCTTGTCATGGAAATATTTGTATGCCCTTGTAATAATTTGAGTTAGTTTATGTCTAAGAGCCTGCAAAAATATGTTCGTTTGGATATTATAAACTGTAGTTACCAAACAGTTGGCAAGTGCAGTCGTTTGGAGAATAATTTCATGTTTCAGAATCTTGGTAACGCATGGGAGGTACAACATGCAAGTCTCCTCAAACGTAACTTTGAAAGATGCTGCGTAACAGTATATACTTTGGAAATGGTTGTTTCTAGAATGGGCGCTCTAATCAACATCTTGATTTGCACATTTACTTTTTGGGATATTAGCTGTAGTATAAACTAGATCCAAGTAGAGTCATCTATGTGTTTGGTAGAAAATGCCTTTTGCTGGGTTGATTGTTTGTTATTCAACAGCCTATGTAACGTATTGATGTTATCAATCATGCTAGTTTCCATTTCATATATCAGGTACTAAGGCTAGTAACTGCATAAGGGGAGAACGTATTTGTTGAAGTATTGTTCATAGTACTTCTCAGAGTATTGTTACGCAGAATTCATATTTCAACTCAAAGGTATGGTTGAGAACCTGCCACACCTTTACAGTTTGTAAGATCCATAAGCCTCAAATTATTGTGCAAATGTGTGCTGACTAAAATTGAATAGGCTATGCTTACCAAGATTTTGATTTTGTTATCATCAGTTTTTTGAAACTCACAAACAGTGAGCGAAGCACACTTTCAAAGTTTGAAACAGTCCTATCTATATTCCCATAAACAATGATGCCCGAAAATATCATATATCATGTCTGTCATTCATCAGTGAAATGAAGTAGACTGTCTAATTCCGATTCCTAATAAGCCTATGTAATAAATAATTGGAAAAATTTATTTATATTGCCAAATGTATAGCAATGCATTGAATTGAATTGAATTTATAAAAATGTAAAGAAAAAAAGTGTAAAATACATGAACGAGACGGAATCGAACTTGTTCTTTTCAAGTGCAAATCCATCACTTTACCCATAGCACTACTTGCACGACTAATATAATACTTCTCTATTACAGTAAAAGAATTGTGATTCTTCTATGTGCTTTTAGTAATATTTCGAACAAACAAATATTTATAGTAAGGCCATTTCATATTATACGGACTGATAAGATACAGAATGTAATATAGGCTCTACAGTCATCTGAGTGAGACAGTCTTATTCTACCGGGTATTCGAGCGAAACAGTACCGCGCGGCTTGATACATGTGTGTGCGTGCGAAGTATGTGTGCGCCTAGGGCTCGAGCCTTGGCCGGAACATCGGGACTCGGGAGCAGCCCGCAGCTCGAGATCGCAGGAGCGATAAGCAGGTGACGCAATCAAGGGAGCCAAAACAAATGAACCCAAGCTGGCCGCTGGGTCGCGCGATAGACTTTGAGTGCAGCTCCATCTCGACCTTTAAAAACTGTTGGTAATACAGTGAGGGGCCAGATCTCGTGACGTCATTTCGGAGTCTAGCCCCTTAACCTGTGACGTCGCGCAAATTCCTGGAATTTTCGGGACCCCTCGATTTAAGAATACCTCCTAGCATATCATGTATTCCTGTTAAAATACCAGATACTTTCCAGACATTTTCGACCGATTTTAGAATCTGGTAACAGGGACACATGATCCGCAAGGAGGTATCCTTAGCCTGTGACGTCACGCAAATTCCTGGAATTTCCGGGGCCTCTCGATTTAAGGATACCTCCTAGCATATCATGTATTCCTGTTGCAATATCAGATACTTTCCAGACATTTTCGACCGAATTTAGACTTTGGTAACAGGAACACATGATCCGCAAGGAGGTATCCTTAGCCTGTGACGTCACGCAAATTCCTGGAATTTCCGGGGCCTCTCGATTTAAGGATACCTCCTAGCATATCATGTATTCCTGTTAAAATATCAGATACTTTCCAGACATTTTCGACCGATTTTAGACTCTGGTAACAAGAACACATGATCCGCAAGGAGGTATCCTTAGCCTGTGACGTCACGCAAATTCCTGGCATTTCCGGGGCCTCTCGATTTAACGATACCTCCTAGCATATCATGTATTCCTGTTAAAATATCAGATACTTTCCAGACATTTTCGACCGATTTTAGACTCTGGTAACAAGAACACATGATCCGCAAGGAGGTATCCTTAGCCTGTGACGTCACGCAAATTCCTGGAATTTCCGGGGCCTCTCGATTTAAGGATACCTCCTAGCATATCATGTATTCCTGTTGCAATATCAGATACTTTCCAGACATTTTCGACCGAATTTAGACTTTGGTAACAGGAACACATGATCCGCAAGGAGGTATCCTTAGCCTGTGACGTCACGCAAATTCCTGGAATTTCCGGGGCCTCTCGATTTAAGGATACCTCCTAGCATATCATGTATTCCTGTTAAAATATCAGATACTTTCCAGACATTTTCGACCGATTTTAGACTCTGGTAACAAGAACACATGATCCGCAAGGAGGTATCCTTAGCCTGTGACGTCACGCAAATTCCTGGCATTTCCGGGGCCTCTCGATTTAACGATACCTCCTAGCATATCATGTATTCCTGTTAAAATATCAGATACTTTCCAGACATTTTCGACCGATTTTAGACTCTGGTAACAAGAACACATGATCCGCAAGGAGGTATCCTTAGCCTGTGACGTCACGCAAATTCCTGGCATTTCCGGGGCCTCTCGATTTAACGATACCTCCTAGCATATCATGTATTCCTGTTAAAATATCAGATACTTTCCAGACATTTTCGACCGATTTTAGACTCTGGTAACAGGAACACATGATCCGCAAGGAGGTATCCTTAACCTTTGACGTCACGCAAATTCCTGGAATTTCCGGGGCCTATCGATTTAAAAATACCTCCTAGCATATCATGTACCCCAAAATACATTAAAATGTAAAGAAAAGCGCCAAGTAGTTTAATGATTCACATAAAAGGTATGTTGTTGAACTACGTTGTCCAAAAATGAAATAGATATCACACAAGAAAGCCAAGTTTTCAATCAAAGATACCACACGTTAATCAATTAATTAACTTGTATCTCTAACTTTAACACTTGGCATTTTTGGACAACGTAATTCAGGAAGATACTTTTTATGTGTATATGACATTCCATAGCTGCTAGTCCCGGCTGTAAGGCCCATATCTAATTGCAATGCCGGTATTGGTACATTACACAGGAATTATATTATGAGTCTGTGGATTTCCTGCGACCGAAAGATCGCAGGATTCTACTCAAGGTTGATAGAATCAAAGCTTGAAGAAAATGATTAAAATATCTTTTACATAGAACCCCTAATGGTTGTAACGCGCTACTGGTCATATGAATTCCGAGGGTATATTTCCCAACGCCGAAATGTAACTGCAATTTTCGCACTCAAAACTCCAAACTGTAAACGTCGTGTCGGCGATAAGAATTTCTAACATTTTAATAAATCTATATTTAAGGTAACGGATCCAATTCAGTTTCCTAACAGAGCCAAAGTCAGGTCATAGACCTCATTGGGGCACAGGCTGTTCTCAGAATACTCAACACCCGTTTAGATGGTCGGCTATGCGTTATTCTTATCGCTTGGCTACGTTTCATAACCATAGCGTCAGTCGACGCTCCCGGCTAAGTCTGTAAGAGGACGTAAATTTCATTTCGGCCTCTGGCACGATCTACTTCACGACGACATTATGCCTTCTATCGCCCTCGACCGCCGATATTATAATTATTTAAGTTACATTGAAGGTAGGATCCTTGTTTAATAATATTCGATATTTACCGTGCACGCGTTGCAGGCTTGCAAATGGCGTGGTTACGAAATTTATGATCCCCCGTATTCCCGGTTTGTTTAATTGATCGGGGGATTTTAATTGGGAGTCCGTACCTTTCAGCATTAGCCAGCATCGGTAGATGGTATGTACCGCGCCACTTGACCAAGTTTTTCATAAATCATTTTGACAGTCCAGAATGCGCCACGATCTGTTTGATTACGCTCGAGCACGCCCGTCGCTATCGCGCTCGTAATGATTGTCATGGAATCGCCGGCAAATTTGGTAATTTCGGAGGCGATATTTATTAGCGGAGCGGGCTCGATGCTGTAATCGATTTGGAGAGCGCTGCCAGTGTCGACTGGGCACGGCAGCAGCGAAGCCCTGTCTCGCCCCGACAACAGTTTTCACGGTTTATTGCTTCGTTCGCGGAGGTTGATGGGATCACACAGGCTTTTCGCCCGGCCAATCTGCCCTTTGACGGAATCAATGAAATCGCTTTGTGTGATTACTCAGTATAGCGGGCGGCTGGCTTCCATTGTTGCTCGCGATTAGACGTCGATGTAATTAAACTTGGCTCGGCCGCGCCCGTGCCAAGCGGTCACGCGCACCGCTTCATCATAGCAATTGCTGCCGAAAACAGGCTGGAATTTACAACTATTTTTGTCCCGTCGGTTTACGCTCGAATTGGAATGTCCCTGTCGACTGTGCGTGGGAGAGTGAGAGAGAAAGGGGGAATCCAGCGGACACTAAATCTGTTGCTTTCAATCTATTCTTTTAATCACCGAGATTGAACGCACGTGCTTCATAGTGGAAACATTGTCCGGCACCTCGTTTCTTTTTCCGATTGACCCTTGAAATCTTCTGATTTCGATCGATCGGCTACACCACAGAGAGCTGACAGCCCCAACAACCGGCTTTTATTTCCCACTGCCAAGGTGTGCACGTCCGCTGTAATGCGAAGAGCGGTTTATAAAATCGATCCGATTTGTTAACCGATAAATGAGATAAATTGGCCGAAACAAATCGGACCGTCCCAGCGGGCAATGCAAACCAGCGCAAGGGAAGAGGGCGGGGGGTCCCGGGATTCCCCCGACGCGATGGGTCGAATGACGAAAAAAAGGCCGGCCGTGCGGAATCATGATCAAAAACCGGACCGCTACCCACCGCGTACCAAAGAGCATTACGCATTGTAAATCCCGGCGCGTATCACCCACCGAATAATTCAGGCCTGGCCGATCAATGATGATTAATAATGCAAAGTTCGCGGGAGGAGACTCCGAACGGCGGGAGCAGCCAGCCAGCAGTCGCAATCAGCTGCTGCGAATATATCTTAGGAATAAATATTCTACATTTCGATTGGCGGCGCACGGTGATTGATCGGTGAGAGTGAAAAAGTGTATCGAGAGTATTAGAATGGGCCGGGGACGACAGTAGAGATGATGGAAAAAATGCGTGCGCGGACTAATGCAGCCTCGGGAAATCCGATTTGAACTGGAGCCTGAAAGGTTGCCGGCTATGATGAATCATTCCACCCGGGCCCCGGTCAATAGTGGATTTTGAGAGATTGTCGCGATTTTTCATTAGAGCAGTGTGTTTACTCGGCCAAAGCGACGGAGAGGGAGAAAATTCATCGTCAAAGTATTGCGGCGGATCGCTGTGTCGACGCACACCCTCGCCCGCGTAAACTGATCGTTGAACTTCCGGCTGGCACGCCGAGTTGTCCTCGTGCCAATATTCCCATTAATTTTCGACCTTTCGACATCGACGAGTAATTATTTCGAGATTTCCCTTTGTACCTGCAGCGAAACGAACTCGCACCCTTTTCGCATACGCCGCGCGGGAGAAAAACTTTTTCCTCGAATTCCTGAAACCATTGGACATGTCGAGTGCTGGCGATTTTTCGGATTTATTTGATAGTCGATATTAGGAGCGCGTGATCTCTTTACGCTGAATTCGCCTCGCCAGTACCAATTCGGACATTGGCAATGGGTAGGTATGGTGCAATATTGCTAAATCAATTGGGTCAGCCCGCTAATGGTGGGAAGTTAGCCGACTGGCCGAGTTCCTCGGCATTTATGCGGCGTTATAATCACCAGACCATTGTGCCTCGTGCTTTCCTCGCGTAAGCACCGATTTCATCAGGAGTGGAAGAATTTTCGCTTTTATTCCAACTGCCGCCCTGAAATGCCTGGAGAATTAACCGATTTCCAGTAGAATCTCTCCCCGGATTTACGATCCTTACGATCCACCTCCCCACCCCTCCACCTCTCCATGCTTTCGTAAATTGTGCGAGGTTATCGTGTATCCGAAATCTTTCGAGTTGGCGGAACTTAGTCCGAGAGCTGCCCTCATCCCCTATTAAACTTTTCCATTTCCATCGATTCGAACTTGCTACCGGCGGGAGCACTCACTTACCCTACTCTCCTCTTCCTATGCAACTGTGAACTGGGGCTGTCTTATCCCCGGGAATCTTTGGACCCACTTACCAAAGGATATAAAGTGTTCGGATGATTCGGGGTGGGGGAAATTTGGGTGTGAATGTTGTATGATCCAAGATTCGAGACTCTCGGTGAGTAGCTCGGCTTTGGTGTATGGGCTTTCGTTCAGGGTAGAGAGAGAGTAAGGTTATTAATGTCCCTGGGGAGTACTCGGTGCCATGCTCCAGGTCGCCGTGATGCCGTGTTGCCCTGGCATGCCAAGGGATATGCTTGCCGTTGCCGGCTGGTATGAGTGCCGTCTGATAAAGAGTTGCACGAGCAAGATGGATGAGACGAGATAAGGACGGCTACGAGGCGAGCCCGCCAACCAAGAAAAACCTGGCCATCATAGCGAACGAACGATCCTTCTTACCGCTCGCTCTCCCGGCCTCCTCTTTCCCAGCCGCGACAGCATTTATGATCCGTCCGTCCTTAGGTTTAATTAAAAATAAAGCCACTCTGCAAATACAACAGCGCCATCTTGGATTCTTTAAACAGAGGGGCCACAAAATGGCGCATAGATTCGCCAAAATTTCCCGTCGCCCAGCCACCGTTGGGTCTAATAAAAGCTTCAAGTGCGTAAAGTCGACTTTTCAACAGAGTTGCACACCTTCATTTGCCAAGTCTGAGAAGCTATGGGCCTCATCGTGTCTCGTCCTTTAAGGTTCCTCATACTACAAGCCGCTTTGATGCAGGCTTTTCTCAGAACCAATCCGTCGTCAACCTAAATATCCTCCGTGCGTTCTTATATTGCTCGACTGCGTTTCATAAAATTGAGCGACAGCATCGCCAGCAGCTGCTCCCGGCTAAATCCCTCCCGGGAATAAGGCACAGAATAAATAAATTGGTCTGGAATGAAGATCTCCAATGTCTCCATCAGTAAAGCACATATTTGACTAAATCATTGCAAGTGTCACACTCTCGTCGAACTTCCAATCGGATACTTCTATTCAAAGCTGGATAATTAAAGTAGCGGCTCGGGCGCTGGCACGGGGCGATCGGCTGAAAATTTATGCAGCCGAGGGAAAGAGCCTGCGGCGGAGGTTCGAGCGAAGCAATTAGCGTGTCAATGACAAATTATCCCTGGGTATTGACAGGGCGCGGCGCGGGCGGCGCAGCCCGCGGCGACGGCTCCCAACGCGCATCGACGATAAATCCACGTCGAGGATTCAAATTAAGTCTTTAAGACTGGTATTGCGATGAAAAGATGATCCCGGTGGATCGGATTCTCCATTCGGGATTCACACTGTCTCTCGTGCAGCCTATTCAGACCTGAGCTCCGCTTCCCAGCTCTAGACAGTGTAGAAATACGACTAGGTGGTACGTGATGGGTCCAGTCGAGTTCAGCCACGTGTGCATGTATACGTGTAGAGTGTAGACTTGGCTGTGCCGATAAGAGGCTTACCGACTAGCGGCCAGAGGTAATCGAGTCTTCTTCAATTTTGTATTAGAGCAGACCGGCCAGGCCAGATAGGCCGGGCCGAGCTGCCACCGGTGCCGATGTAGGCGCCGGATATATCCGAGCGTACGCCGTGACCGTTCGCCTCTTTCCTCGAGAAATTGAGTCGCCTGCCGACGGCGGCTCGTCCCAAAGAAGGTCCGGTCGCTCCAATTTTAAATCGCCAAGGCAAAATAGGATTGGCCGGATAGCAGGAAGTGCATCGTCAGCGTTCCAGTTCCTCCTCCGCTCGCAGAGGTAAGCCCGCATAAGTGCCGCTTAACCCAATTACCGCGGGCTTAAAAATTAATTTCATTTTTTTTTCTTCGCCCGCTATCCTTCCATCTGCTCAACTACCTCTTATCCCGGGGAGGAAACGTCTTCGAGCTCTTCAAACTTGAAACGTTTCTAGTATTACTAATCGGGGGGCTCACGTGTCGGAGGAGATTTTGTCGAGCTTGGATACCCTTATAATGCCGAGCCGGTTTTAATGAGTCGACAACGGCGCAGTGTGTATTACCTGGGGCTAAGCGAGGATATCTCTCCTGGGCAGTAGTTGCCTGATAACACAATAATAGGATCGATCCATTTAACACTTCTCATTAAGGACCACAGCCGCGTAAGTCCACTGCTGCTAATGCGCGCGAGCGTGTTTGCGTTTTCCACTGCGAGGAGAGAGACCTGTGTACCAGAAGCGCAGCGGTACAATGTGTAAACCCAATTTCAAAGCTCCTACCGCCAAACCGACACGACAATCCGGCTTTCGTCCGGCGAACGGAAAACACATTTAGAATCAGTACACCTCCAGAATTGCGTGAATTCTCTCCGGCGTTGCTTGCCCCCGCGGTTCAGTATCCACTGGTCAGAGTATCACGAAGGCCACTCGCCCGCCTGAAATCTGAAACTGCACGCGCTCGACGCTGCAAATACGAGGGAACCTCGAGGGCGCAATCGACTCCTCGATAGCCCTGGTGATAAGATGCGCCGAGGATTCTCGGTAATACTGCAAACTGAATGGGATTAGAATGAAGAGGCGTCCCTCGAAATTAGCGGGTGCTTTAACGATGGAGTTAGAAGGTGCGGGAGATTCGAAGGGAAAGTTTGCCGGCGTTTACCTTCGAGTTGCAGGAAGGCGAGCGCGCGCGCGCGCGCGGATGGGTAGGCGTTGAAGCCTGAAATGGTAAGATTGTTCCTGAAATTGGAAGTGACACGGCCCGGTGGATGGTGTCGGGGGGGGGGGGGGGGGGGGGGAGGCGGGAGGGGGCGTAGATGTACGCGTGTCGTTCAAAGACGTAGGGAAGTTGCACGAGCCCGGTGTTCCCATCCCTCCTCTCGCCGGTTTCCAGTCAACGAGAGAGTCAATATTAACTGAAGCAGCGAGATGAATAGTAGTGCTCGGCAGCTCGGCCAAACTTGAAGCAGCGCCGATAAAACGAAAGTTACGCTCGGAGCGAGTGGCGGGTGAGAGGTGGGCGCGCGAGGTCGATGGGGGATGATTCGAGGGGCCGCCGCCGCCGCTGCGACCTCCTCGAGTGTTAGCTCCCAGTATATTTCCATTTAATTTTCGGCAATATCGCGTCGCCGGCATGGCAATGCAACGGCGGCGGCCAAGTGCGGGCGTGTGCGACGCGAGGAAGCGCAAGGCGTGACGAGAGCCGACAGGACACCGCACCGGCAATCTCATCCGGTTCGGGATGAAAAGCGAGGGTGAATGCGCGCTACTAGAACGGCGCGCGCGGTCGCTCCGGTCGGCTCTGGCGCACCAACGATTACAGCGGGCGACGAGGACGAGCTTGTCAGAGTACCTAGCTGGTAATATTATACGCTTTGTCGGCGCGGGAGCGATGCGAGCGCCTGTTATCGAAATAGCTATACGTCATGCCGTAATAATGTCAGCCGGGCTAGAATGCTTTGTCGCGCGTTATAGAGCCGCATACCGCAATATTGATATCGCATCATTTCCGTCGGTGCGCTGCAAGAGAGGAACATGCGAGTCGAGTGGGTACATACCGTGTACCTGGCGAGCTGGGCCGCGCAGCTAGAGCCACCAGGAGAGTACGGTGCGACCAGCTTCTGTGTCTATGTACCTACTGTACCTGGGCAACGACGCTCCCGTCAGCAGAGTGTCGCGCGACCCGCGTGAACGTCCAAAGTTCAAAGTCCAAAGCAAGCAAGGATTTGTAATTCATAACGTCCTGTATTCCCTAATAGGGAGCGCGTGCGCGCAAAAGGAAAGCGGAAGGGGGGAGAGAGGGAGAGAGGGAGGGGGGCGGCGTGTTCTGCTCTCCCTTCGAAATTGAATTCTCGTTAACTCGCTGTAATACCCTGCGAACGTAATGCAAGCGTCAACCTGACGGATGTAGCGTCACTTTTCACCAGATTATCGAACGGAACTCTCGAGGGCCGGGCATGCCATCGTAAATTTCTATGCCCGGGCACTTCCATCTAACTTTATTTAAATCCGGCTGGAATTGCCGGGTGGCAATATATCGGCGATTTACGAGGTGCGAGGCACCTTCTCTCTGCAGTGTTCCGCGAATATATTCCCTTATTTTCCGTCAACTCCCCTAATTGGCCTGTGTCGATTTTCAGCGGCGCAACGCGCCGCGTACCACTCTTGCACTCCGCGCGGCAAGTGGGATACGGCGCGACGGCTCTCGATCCTTGCTCCCTGTCAGTGCATCATTCATTTTTATCGCCTACGCCCTGTGCAGATTGAAATGCGCCAGTTCCCCGTTGATATCTAGTGGAAAGCGGCGAGTTTATTACTGCGCTACGTGTCAGTTGGCAGGTAGATACAATTCGCAATCGTTTTAGGGTACATTTCGCACGGGGAATTAATCGAGTACTGAATTAATGTTTACACGGTGTTAACCCTCGAAATTGAGGAGAGCGAGGGCTCGAGTTGCGCGTTGTAACGCGATATCCATCCCGGGCCCATTATTCTATTGTACCGAGAAGCGCCGGTATTAATATGAATTTGTTGGGGGAAAAATGAAAGGGTCAATTGGAGCGCGCCAGCATCCGCAGCGAATATTCATAACTTACTCATTAGGAAGCGGACGTTTCCGCAGTGCAATGAGCCGCCACTCTACACATCGACGGCCGATGAAATACGGGAGTACTGTAAACGCGCATTATACGTTCGGTGCACTTGGAAATCATTCCCAATTGGATTCTGCTGCCGACACCGGTGCCCAGTAATTTTTGCGGCGAGTGCATTACATTCCTGGCGATTCCCGCACTCCCGGCAATCAGCATGCCAAACAATACCGGTGGGTTCTGCCTTCTCCATTCACAGCATTGTCGGGCTGGCTCTTCCGTCACGCCTACCTATTCTCCGCCGTTAGTCATTGTACACGCGGCCACTACATTGACATGCATATTTTAGCCGAGTCTAGCGGCGCTGCCGCCGTCGAGTGCGGCCGGGGAACAGGCGGTGTGTTATACATATGATGTAGCCGAAATTTTCCGATCAATCCAGCCTAGATCGTGTCTCTCTGGCCTCACCGCATTTCCATGCATCGCCAGTCGTACTCCGCTGCTTTCAATCTCCCCAACTTGGCCGGAACGCTCCCGTCCCACTATGTAGTTGTTTGTGGCTGGACTATTTGACGAGTGTTGACAGCTATTACCGAGTTCGCGCTATCCAAGCGGATCCCCACGGAGTAACTTGCCCGGCGAAGAATATCTCGTCGCTACTCGCAACTCCCGACGAGCACCGACCCCGATTCAATAGGGCGGTACTCCTGCGGCTTATTTGTGGCCTCGAGCAATTTCGAGATAGCACAATGAACTCTCGCAATCGCAGTTTAATCGCGGCGACCGCGGTACTCCGCCGATAAATCAAAACTGTATCGGGAAACTTTCCCTCGGCTTCGCGTCTTCATGCTGTAAGTTCATTCGGAATTCGAAACTGATCGCGCTCCCGAGTCCAATGAAGTTCGATGGCGGACAATAAATTTCGCGGACTTGGAGAGAGGAAGAAAGAGAGCGGAGAAAGCGCAGCAACTTGGGCCGGGCTAAATGAAACGGCTGGATGGAAAAAGTGAAGTTCCTGTGAATATTCCATTCACGAAGCATTATCTGGCACGTGTCTGCACGCTGGTGAGATATTGTGACCAGGCCGAGGATATTCCAATCAACGGGTACTTCTATTTGTATAGGCATCTCATTGTCGGAGACTGAAAGATGGGTGCTGGTGTCGGATGAAACGAAAGCCCGTGAGTCGACCCGAGATATCAAGAAATATAGTGAAGAGTCCTATAGTGGCGGAAGTAGGTCCTCGCAGCGTTACAAGGATTTTATGAGTCCGGTGCTCGTAACCCTGGGAGTTGGCCAGCAGCAGCGCATAGCGACACAGCATAGTGAAAATCCTTGTCGGCCAAGGCAGGTACTGCAATAAAACTGCTCCTCTTTTGCTGCTGCCATTCTGCAGATTTCCCAGCATTCCCGCTACAGAATATTCTTATGGCCTTACTGGAACGGCTGCACCGGCCAATCAAGTCCTTTCAAGCGATCCTAGTTAGCATCCAAATGGAGCTGGTGGGATTAGAATGCATTACATGTCAGGATGGGAGATGCGGGCCCGTGGCAAAGGAAACATCTCGCACGTCGTCGAATTGACTTTTAATTCGTATCTTTATGTAAAATATTTACAATAACATGATAAAGCTACGTCGGAGAAAATGCAACCCATTATATCCAGTCGCATGTACTTTTAATATGTCGGCTAAAAAACGCTGAAAATAAAACGAGGCCTGAAAGTTTCGCAGTGTAATAATTGGATGAGTGCGAACAAATCTAAAGATCAAACTCCACGAATATGACGCCTGGCATAATCTTAGTGCGAGACGTATGTTGAATGTTTTTACTCGGCTGTGCGAGTATTTACGGAAGAACGCTTGGCCAGCACACGAACGATTCTCTTACAGCTAATATAATCCCGTCTCTTAAGAAATATGAATGTACGACTCGCTCGACCTAAGACAATCTACGGCCAATTATCTATCGATCCAAAGTAAATAAATCAGGTTGAGGATTAACTTTCTCTTCAAATCCGTCGTACATCGGCACAAATAGCGAATACTAAAAATAAATGTAAATGTCCGATGATGTAGTAATACACTATTAGTTAGGTATAGTCATCTCTCTTTTAGTACGGGTAATAGTTAGTGCATTCTCAACTGCCTCACCTCTTTACACGTACTTCAGTTAACATAAAAATAGGCACTAGAAGCAAAGTCACACAACATATTAGGAACGTGAAGGGACGGGAATTGAGACTTGACAATGTCTTCATAGCGATCTCCCATAGTGGTCTGTCAACTAACCAGGGGCGTTATTTATCGCCCTCTTCTCCATAAAACAAACTAAATTTGAAGGGTTTCGCTGGAAATGGGGTAGGACTGCACTCGAAACCAGAATGTCAGTATTTTACATGGGCTGGCTGGAACTAGCCTCAGTAACAATTTCCTGCTCAGTCTCTCGTATTTCATTATCGATATTCGGCGGTGGTTCCAATTGGGTCTCGATCGTGAGAGTTTCGATAATCTTGGCGAATGGCTTTACTGTTAATCTAGGAGTACTTTCCGTAACGTTTGGTTCCTTTGCGACTCCATGGACAATCGCTAGATTTTTCTGCAAAGCAGCATGAAAATCCTGACTCAGTTTGGGCTCTGGTTTCTTTTCCCACACAATTTTCAGATCCTCGGAGCCATTCTCGGTAGGGCTGATATCATTGTTACTTACATTTGAACCTTCCGTGTGAACGTCCTTCGAGTGCTTATTCAAAGAGACCGCATTGTCGATGGGAATGTTGCATATATTACATTTGAAATTGGCGGTTACATCTGAATTCGACGAAGTATTACTCGTAGACACTTGATTCGGGGTGGTGGGGTCCATCACAATTACTCCCTGCGGGTGTTCCGTTCTGCAGTGTGCATGGTATGGCAAGAAATTCTCAAAAGACATGCAACATGAGTAACAGGAAAAACCCAAGCCTGTGGAGGTCTTCTTCGATGAAGTAGAGATTGCCTTTGCTGCAGTAGCAGACCCAGCGTCAGTCTTAGCTTCCTTATTTAGATTCGGCTTCATCTCGTTTTGGACTCTTTCTACCCCTTCAGTGGAATCGAGTTCCGGTACGTGTGTTGTGCTCTCGGATTGCAAAGGTGCTTTCGGCCGTTGAGGTTGAGTTATTGTGGATGGCTGATCGTTCGCAACCGGTTCAATGGTCTTTACTTCCCGCTGCTTTGGCTGATCGGTTGAGTTAATTGTAGACCGCTGGTTATTATTAATGGTATTTGCCAGATCTTTGTCCTTGTGGAAATGCCTGATGTGCGCACGATCTGCCGTCGCTGTCCGGAAGCATTCGTTACAGTATTGACAAGTGTATCGGTACTCGGTGGAGCCTTCATCAATTCTTTGGTGTTTACGACGGTGCTCTTGGTAGAAAGCATCGCAAGGGAATCGTCGTGGGCAAATGTCACACACGTAACTGCCACGGTTTAAGTACTTGATGATATGCAACACCATACTCCTCCGGCTATTAGATCTGATGTTGCATTCGGCACAACGGTACTCTTCATCGTCTGATGGCTCATCTTTTAGAGTCATCAGAGCCTTAAGCAAGTTGGTTATACTCTGGCCTTGCGAATCTATAACCACCGTCTTCTTTTTCCGCTGTGGTTGTACAGCTTCCGCACTAGGTTTATACTTTATCACGGAATTCAAAATCAGCTTATTAAAGCTACTATCTGCATTAGAGTCAGCGGGCACTTCCAGAATAAAACAATCGTTCTCAGGCTCTGCACTAGTGTTGGATATCACAACAGATGTGACTTTCCCTAGCTCATGCCCATTAAGGCTCGCCTCATTAAAAACATCAGAATTATTTTCCACCGCAGTATTGGAGGTACTCTCAGTGTCCCTGTTAGAAAGATCCACAGGTGCGTCTAAATTATCATTAACAATATCCTCTGAGATAGGTTCTGGTGTCGGGGCTTGATCAGTGTCTTTGTCCACAGTGTTCGTTAGATTATCAAGTAGGCGTCTGGTAGACAAGCAGCCACGTTTAGCGAGGATGTTTTGAAAGCTTTCGTATCCGTGAAAGTGTAGCATGTGGATTCTTACATTGGTGGCACTGGTCAACCCTTCTTGACATATAGGACAATGGTGTTCAGCGAGGATGGTATTAATTCTCGAATGCTTCATCTTGTGCTGGTAGAGGCGCGCCGGCTCGGCGAACTTCCGATGGCAAACCGCACAACTGTACTCGCCAATGTTTGAGTTCGCGAACAAGTGTTCTCGTAAATCTATCTCTTTCTCAAATGTCATACCACATACTAGACATTTTAGACTTTCGGAGTCTGGCTTCCCGCCGCTAGCCGGATCGAGCCGTTCGGGCTTCCTTGCCCCGATGGCCCGATCGACATTCTGCTCGAGAGCAGCAATCAGCTCATATCGCTGACTACTTTCTTCAGGATGGACATGTTTCTCGTGGCAGACTAATGCGGAAGCAGCAATAAAAACTTCCATACACTGTTTGCATTTGTACGCACTTGCAACGGACGGTCCTATGTGATTCAGGGAATAATGCTGCTTTAACAGCGAGATCGTCCGGCATCTCTTGTCGCATCCATTACAAAGATACTTGCCGTTAAGTGAATATTCGGTTTCATGGGCAATAAGATCCGTCTCGTTCGTGAAGAACATTTGACAAATGTTACAGGCATAAATGGCGAAGGCAATTTGCCTACATTCTATAGTAGGTACGGAGGTGATTTCTATGGAGGAACCACTTGTATGTTCCTGCGACGAAGCCGCCAACAACTGCGAAGACTCGCTCGAGTGGACGTGTAGCTTGTGCGCGTGGAAATGTGATTCCTGGTTAAAACCTTCGTTGCAAGAATCACAGGTGTAGGCGTAAGATTTCCGGGTAGCCTCGGGATAGTGGACTAGTTTGCTGTGATGGTGAAACATGTACAATCCATCGAAGGTTTGGCCGCAGAATGTACAAGTGAACGATTGCCCTTTATAATAATACATGTTATGCTCGACGAATCTGTCGTAACTTTCGAAGACTACGTTGCACGTGTTGCAGGCGGTATTAACGTTCCAAACTTGTTCCTCATTCAGCCAAGTTTGTTCGGGAACAACTATAATTTGAGACGGATGGAAATGCTTCTCATGTATCTGTCGGTGGTCTGCACTGTTGAAAGCCTGATTACAGAATTTGCAGTTGTTTCTGTGTTTTCCTAGGTAGTTTTGGGTATGAGTCATATGTATGTGCTGTTCAAGAAGCCGTTTATTCGGCAGGGCAAGTGAGCAGACGCTACACTGGTGGTTTAGTTCTCCTCCATAAGTTTGGGTGTGATTATTCAACTTTGTTATGTTGCTAAATTTAATATTACACACGGGGCATTCGACATTAGTAACGACGGACGTGAGCGATGGTGTGATATTTGCAGGTGTCACAATTACTTTCTCTGCTTGGCTTTCAGCAGACTTATTTTTGATTTCAGGACTAATCTTCGTATTTTTGCTGGGCCGATGCTGCTCAACTGTAGGAATTGAAACCCTCGGCGACACTTCATTGGCTGGTTTCTTTGGAGTCTGTGCTTCCGTTCGTGTCGCTGTTGATGGGACTTCTTTGTTGTTTGCGGACTCCTTTGAGACAGACTTGCTTGGAGACTGCGTTACCGATGAGTAATTCTCAGTTAATAATTTGTCATTGGCGTGGGACTCTTCACTACTTGGTGGGGTAATAGACTTTGCGTCAGTGGAAGAGACTTTTTGACTGTCTTTCCAAGTCCGAGAAGAACATATATTCTCATGCTGTGTCAGGCAGGAAGACAACCAAAATCGTTTCCCACACTTGGAACACAAATGGTTCTTTTGGAAAGCATTACACTTCATGATAACATCCACTGGAAAGCGGTCATGTTTACCACGTAACACTTTAAGGCAATGAATAAGTAAATGACGCTGAAGAAGCGAACGGCTGCTAAAGCTCTCTCTGCAGACGCAACACACAGTTCGCTTGAATATTGTATGTTGCCGCAAATAATGGTGAAGTAGTTTATACTTTGAAGTATAGCGTGCATTACATATGCTAGATATGTATGCTATGTGAAACAATTCCTTATGTTCATTTAAATTCTTCTTCGAGGAGAACCGTTTGGTACATATCTTACAGTGGTATGGCTTGCTATTGGATTTTAAGCCACTTTTCTCGGGTTGGTGCTCCGCTTTCACTTCTTGATTTGCTTCTATGCTTGGCCCATTCAACTGTTGTAATCCTGGTTCTTGAAGACTCTTCAAAGGAACAGTTGGGTCGTGTATTTCCTGTGGAACTTCTAACATTCCATCCTCTTGGGAAACCGACTCGATTATTTTGTTAATGGAATCATATCTGACTAGGTGAACGTAGCATTCTTTAATGCCAAACATCGCTTTTAATTTGTTGTCATTTATTCGCCTTTCTTGTCTTGTCCTTTTCGGTGTGTTACATTCATTTTCATCCGACACCCTCTCCACTTCAGAATATATTCTCTTACGTTTTATGGAGGAGTCCAAATAGGAAAAAGTATCTGGCGTGTAAACTGCTGGTCGCGTTGGTCGAAGACTGTATGGGGTACTTTGTCTGGCCGTGATACATCGAACCTCGTCGTCCAATGGCTCCTGTTTGACGTGTCTTGAACTGTTTAATAGTTCCATCATTACCGCCGTATTAGTGTGTATCTGGACGAAAGGCCTTGGAGTCTTATCAGGACACACTCTGCTATTTCCAGTGCTCTTGACGGACTCTGTTCCAGTGGCTTCATTCTTTTGCAATGGAAGACTCTCTACCTTCTTACCGGAAAGTGTAAGAAATTCCATAAGTGTCGTCTGCCGCATCTTTTTCACAGGAGTAATTAGTGGTTCATTGGTTGATGCATCAGCAGTATCATTTTTGCTGACATTGGAAGTTTGTGGGCTGGTTCGATTTTGGTCGACCTGTCCACTTGGTGATTTTGTTGAAACACAAGAAATATTCAAAGGTATCTTTGGCAAGCTAGATCTGCTTCTGGATGTCGTTGGTCCTTTTGATTTGGGTGAACCTGTAAGCCACTTTGGTGGTTCTGGGCTCATTTTAATTGAATCTGGTTGGTATATTTTATCCGAATGCACATGAAATATGTGTGCTTGTAAAATGTATTTTGTTCGAAAAAATTTCTTACAAAAATTACAGGCAACATCTTGCACTTGTCTCTTCCCTTTACAACTTTCACCGTGGTAAGTAAAACTGCGCTTATCGGCAAATAATGTTTTACACTTCTTGCATGGATACAGAATTCCAGGAGATCGTAATTGTTGATGCCGCTCTAGTTGCGCAATATTTTTCATTGGTAAAAAGCATATATTGCACTGCAATCCATTCTCCTCTTCCAGCTGCCATTTCTTCTCCCTCTTGGGTTTTACATTCTGCTTAGTTAAATTGGATTGTTGCAGATGGTCACTCGTTTTAACCAAATTATTGCCTTCTTTTGTTGGTTTGGCAGATTGGTTTGAATGTTGTGCCGTGCCTTTCGATTGTTTATCCTCACTGCGTACACGGCCTTCGGCATACTCAGTTTTAGACTTGGATCGCTTTGCCCTTCTGCGCTTTGTGTATCCATCACCAGACCTCCGCTTTTTCTTCAACACAAGTTTTTTCGACACACACTCATTTTCTTTGTTGTTTAAGGAAGAACTTGTTGTCACAGTTGGTTTTGCTTTCTCATCGCAAGTATAACTCACATTGTCTTCTCGAGGCGATGTTGTTTCATTGTTTGTGTAGTCGCTATCTGGATCTGGTGGCTCTTCCTTGATCTTCACCTCATTTTCCAGAGACTGTGAATAAAAGAAGCAAATCTGCCAACATCTTGCATGTACAATCATCCTTCCCGACTGATATGGAACGGATGGCTTGACAGTAAAGTAACGTGCAAATACACCAGGTGTATAACTAGACTCTCCACCCAATACAATTAATTACAAAGATGTAGTTCTACCAATATCATGGACTCAATACAAAAAAAATTGATAGTATAACAAAGTAGAATCATATGTTACGATTTCAGAACAATTCCATATAACCTGTATAACCGAATTCGGCCACGATTTTCCATCAAGCATTACGTATATCCAACATAGCGTAAAATACTTTCGACAAAGTCTACGAAACCCGCATTCCTTTCTTTAAAAAAACATTCCAATAATCCCAACTCCACAAAGTGTCATGCAATAAACTTAACAAATGCAAATGTTCAAATGCAAATTGAAGGTACTTACATTAAGTTTCTCATACAAGGTATTATCAGCAACAATGGAATGAACTCCTCTTTCATAGATCAGTGCTCGGGCCATTTTAACCTCTTCTCGGGAGATGCCTTGGCATTTTCAGACGGCGACTCTCCGTGCAGGTATCTGCGCATACGAAGTTATTCTTTGTTATCAGTCTCGCCAGCAATGCGAATCCCCACAAGGATAGTCAGTCCCGTCAGCATTCAACTACCGCTGCACTTATGCTAAACACTTACCAGTTCCGTGTGGGAAACTCGGCTGGCATGGATGGACATCCCATCGTCGGCTCCTGCTATGTGAATGATGTGAATCGTAGGTCGACCAATTGGCGCACTTTCACCGCGTGCAGGAGACGCGGAAGCTGCTGTACGCGTAGACTCGTGTCAGGTGGCAGTGGTCAAAAAATCCCGCGATTTTCCTGTCCCACTGCATATGCCGGGAACAACCAGTCCAATCAACGCCAATAGAACGAATGCCGTGCGCTATTTACGACTGTCGACAGCGTCTACGATAGACTGCTCGCGGTCGGCAGCTTTTTAGTCCGCGAGGAGACCCGTGGATTATTTCCGTTGTTCTTGGGAGAAAACATTAACAGATCATCATAGCAGATGCTAAAAGAAGGTTCGGAGAATGGCGATGCTTGTAAATAAAGGATTTTGTCTTTTGACCTTCGCACTGCTTCGCACTGCTCTACGTACACAGTCTTAAAATCCTACAGGAATTCCACGCCACAGCTGTACTACCCGTCCTGCGCGAACTTGCCCAACCGAATCGTGGCAAGTGCAGCCAACTTCACAGGTTCACGGCAGGCCCGTGCCAGCTGTGAGAGTTGCAGTGGATTTGAGAGACTGCCAGCTAATATCAGCTGATCCAGCAATCTTTTATTGACTTGATGCTTCCACTGCGTACTATTGTTACTATGCGTTATTCATTCTTTCCAATTCTTGTAAAATGGTTTCCCAATGGAAAACTGTGTTTAAATGTATATTATCATGAAAATTAATATTAATAAAGTATTCGTGTATTTGGTTACTCGGGCATATGTTGTTGGCGTCGGGAAATTCTCGATGTCCCACTAGGTGTTCATTATTCACGAGCAATGGGGTGGAAGGATTAGGAGATCAAGTATCTCGAGTTTCATTTGAGAGAACCGGGTGAACTCTTTAGTGGCGAGAACTATTAGCATTACCAGGCAGACCAGCACCTATTTAGGAAAGCGATCTACGCGATGCAGTTGGCCTGGTGTGGTTATGGCGCGGGCGGAACAGAGTACAAGCTGGAAGCAGTGTAAAATCTCATTCAAATATTCCATTGAATTATGCATTTCGGGCGTATCAGGCGGTTTCCGAGGGATGGACGGATGGGAATATGTGCGGTGTAGAGAACAACCGTAAGAAGCAACGAATGCGAGGAAAAGCCGCGGGGCAGCGGCACACTTGGTTGAAGCGAGATAGATTCAGGGTGGAGTCGGCGCCCTCTCGTCGTGGTTTTCTCATGAAGGATTCAGGATCACGCATTAGAATTAATTTCGTCCCGTTTTCCAGCAGGGCCTTCTGTGTACTACGAACGAGAGCTGTACCGTGCCGCTTCTACTCATCGTTGCACTTGCTTTCCACGCTGCTACACAAACGTATCGCCCGTGGTATGTACTACATACATTTATTACGACTTGCAAAATACGCAACTGTTTCTCAATTATCTATTCTAATTAATGTCAGTAATTGTTAACGAGCTGGGGATCGAGATGATTATCCACTGTGATTGAGGACTGCTGGACGAGGTATATACTTATATCCTTGCTGGGGGAGACAGGGTCGTGTGAGGGAAATCGAGTATGTTCCTGAAGTAATTTCGCCGACAAATCGGTGATATAGCCAAGAGGCAGGGCGAAGTGGAATATTCAGGGTATCTCATTATGATTTAACTCTGGTCGGAACTGGTCGGGGCTTCGCTCCCAGGAGAAAGGAAGAGGAGGAGGAGGCGGCGAGTCGGCGCGTGTTGTACGCTCTGATGTAACTGCAGCGTATCCCAAGCACGGCAGACGCAACCAACTGGCGCTCGCATTAGGAATGAATAATTTCGCGCTATGAATTTTTCCGGAGTATGTCGCGGCGTCGCCTCGTTGTTGCTGGCGTCGGGCTCGCCGTCGGCGTCGCGTCTGGATCGGGCAGCGTGTCCCGGGACACGAGTCATGTAAAACAACGAGTTATAAACACCACGCCGGCGGCAGCCGCATCCATCATCGGCGCACTCTGTCCCGAGCTATCCCCGGCGAGGGTGCAAGCAACTGGCTCCAATTAAAACGACTGCACGCCACTCCGCCTCGCTCCAATCTCATTCTCTCCCCTTTTCCTCTCCCTCTTTCTCACAGTCTTTTCACTCCTAAATTCGCACTCTGTCTATCCCTCCTCGACCTCCTGCCGCAACCATTCAACACACGACACAACACATCGCGCCAGAACTCCAGCGCTGAACTATGCAGACACCGACTCGGCGGGAAATTGTTTCGCGCGGCTAGAACAGTGTAAAGGCTATCCACCGCCAAGGTAAAAGTGTGGATTTTACACAATGTATTGGAATGCTATTACGAGGATGACCCGATAAAATCGCGGAGCTTTTTCCTCGGCTTGTAACAAAGTTACGGACTGCAGGAGTTCGCCCATTGAATGCGATATTAAAATGAGTGAAAACTTTCCGCGGGATATCAGGGATCCGAGGATACCGGGATGATATCTCGGCCGGTCTGGAATGGAAGGAAGCCCGGGGAAGTTCGCTCGGCGAATATCGCCGATCAAAATATATCAATGTAGCCAGCGGTATTAATAAAGTTTCTTTAATTGCTGAAATGTTGGAGCTGATCGAAGGAGGAGTGTAATTGGTTCGCTTCGCACAAGGGTACATACAAAAGGTGAAAGAGAAGCCGGAGAGGACGAGGAGGCTGTTTGTATGTATAGGTGAGGGGCGAAGGTCGGGGGCTGGCTCTTGGGGGTTGAGTGAGGCTGTTGTCGCAGTGGTAGTAGCGTGGAGACTCCGAGGCGCATCCACTTGGGCGGTGAGCGACGTGGAAACTTCCAGAAGCTGTCCAAGTTTTCTAAGTAATTAAAACCACTTAACACGATTTCACCTAACTTTCTGATATCGCTGCGAGAAATCAGTTTTAAATTGTTCCCGTGAGAGGGGAGGGCGCCACTTCGCGCTCCCGCCTCCGTCGAGTCATGACTCCTCACAACTTTTAATTATGTCATCCGAATATTCCCCGCCAATTGTGAGATGCTGTACGTCTCCGCTAAAGCACCAAACGCGCCAACACCTCCACATTAAAGACACATTAGTGTAAATTCAATTCAGACTTGCCAATTAATTAATAACAAACAGCTGGATCTTCGGCTAGTGAAGTACGGGGTGATTCACTTGCCTTTGAACCGGTAATGATGGATATAGGCCGTTGAGTCTTTTCCACGCACTGAAATTTATTTATAATATAAAATTGTACCAATAATCGAAAGAATTATGACTTGATTGTGAGGGGGATGATTAAAGGGCAAGTCACTCACCCTGTACTATTTCCCCGCAACAGTTTTCCTCTTGGCAGGTAAGTTAGTTAAGTTGGAGGCTGCGAATCGCTAATACACCCTGGCTAATCGTTTCAGTGGAACGAAGGAACATAATACAGTCTTGATCTCAAGACCCCTCGAATCTGTATGGACTACAGTAGGATTTGATCCTAATCCTTGGAGCGCACCTACTTACAGGAAATCCTATTAGAGAACCCTAGGGCATGACGTTAGTCAGTATCGGCTGCCTCCTCGAGCATCTACCCCCGCCGAACTACGAGTACATACAACCACTAGATCATTATGGATGGTAAGCAGCCTGTAAGTTAGTGGCCCGTGAGAATCCGGGCCGTCTTTAATCTGCACAGTGATTATAGGGCAAGCATCTCCGCCGAGAAGGAGCCCCAGCCTCGCGCCGGACTTTCATTATAATTCACCGACTGTCTCGGGATGCGGAACTTCCAGTGAAATATCTGTCGGCGAACAAGCGGCATCGTTCCGCGATGTATCAAATGCAGGCGCACCCCGGCTTCTCCCCCACTTTCTCGGAGGGAGAGAGCGAGCAATGCAATGAAAACGACGCTAGGAAACCGGAGTAAATAGTTCAATTACAGGAAAGTACTGCTGGGAGCAGAATCAAAAGAGGAGATCATAGCTCACAGCCAAGTCCAGCCCGTGGGGAATCTAACAACAACAGGACACTGCCTCTTACGCCAATGGAAATGGTCCTCCAATAACAGCGTGTCAGATACCCGACAGTTTACTTTTAAAATGTGTCGATCATCCCGCTTTCCTAGAAATTCATAAGGATAAGAAACCCGAGGACATGCGTTTTAAAGAACGTATGCTTACCCACACATGCATGCTAACGAGTAGAAAATACATGCGCACATGCGTGGGTAAGTATATGTTTAATGTGAGCCGTGCTTTATTCAGTCGACGGGATTCTCCCATAACGATATACTTTTTCCAATAATCTCGCAGGACGTGCTTCCACCCTGTAATCGGTCTTTGCATGTTCGATCCATAATGGGGGCCACTGGAGACGACGCGTACCATACACGTCAAGCTAATGTAAAGTGCACATGAAAGGGGAAACGAGGCTGGAGCAGGGGGGGGGGGCTAAGATGGATGGGGGATAATAACGACAGCGATGGTCTGCTTGTGTCACCAGTAAGGCGATATCCCGCGGATGTAATACCTATATCCGTAAGATGGATTCGTGTCTTATTATAAGGAAAAGGCGAGAAACCTATTTCTCACCAGGTTCCCCTGACTTAACTGGAGCGCGCTCACCGCCCCCACCACCCCCAAGCCGATCGTGGATTCCAGTGTCACAGGAATGAATCGACTTTTACGGCTGCGCTCAGCCTGGCCAGGCCCGACCCGGCCGTTTCTCAGAGGGAATTAATCTCCTCTCGATAACAGGGAGGGGCACCAGGAACCGATAGCCGGCCGAGCCGGCCGCGAACAAAAGGAGAGCGATTGCTTCGGATTCGGATGCAGAACTCCTGGAATCGAGTGCTTAACGCGGCTCAGCCCTTTGCTCACTCCTCTAGTGTCTAGGTCTAGACAGCCGGCTGCGAGAGCTCTTAGCCCGTTCTCGCAGCCGCTGCTTTAAACGAACATTCGCTAGCTCCCCAACTCCGGCAAAATGGTGGGAAGTGGAACATTTTCCATGAGCAATAAGTACATTAGTACAGCGTCGACGCGCTGCGAAGTCGGGTGCGCGTGTCCATGGATACTGTTCGATTCGAATGCTAATGCACGGTGATTCGAGGAGGTCGGCGAGTTATTGAAGGTACCGCGTTGAGGATTAAGTTCGCCACGTAAAAGGGCGATCACTAACGGGAGGCCGGAATCGCGCCGGTTATTTATGATCTGCATCGAAATTCGAGTCACCGTCAGCGTCGTAAGATCGCGTCGGCCTTAGATCGATGGGGTTGGATCAGGAAGCAGGGAGGGTAACGATTGGCGCTCGCCACCCGATACAAGTGGAGCTACCCACCTAGCCGGAGCCACCACGGAAGCGATAAGCATCGGGTTTGGGGAAATACGATGGATTTCGTAAAGGCCAACTCTCCTATCTGCGCGTAACGGCCACCCGTAACAGGGGCCATTCCTTCCGTTCGGTTTGCGGCATGCGGCATGCCTTCGCCCGATACGATACGTTCCGATTGACTACCGCCTGCAAAGCCCCAATGGCCCCAAATGAACCATACCCTGGCTTGCCCTGCTCTGTCCACTCCGATACGCCACCGCCGAGCGGACCGTATCCTCACGTGACACGTCACACATCAAGGATCTAAGAGTTTCGCCTCTCGGCGCTTGTAATGTCCTATTAAAAGTCCCGACATACCAACCAGATACACGAACTATGCTAATAACTGCAACTCCCCAACTACCACATCCTCCGCTTCCACCGAACAATCGCCAAGCCCTTCCTCCGTGGACCAACATTCCAGATAAACCAGCTAAAAGTACACACAGCTGTTCAAGCACTGCACCATCGCACTCGAGAAGCACCCCCAACTTTTCCACCCTACATAGCAGATGCCCTGCTCTCATCACCAAAAAACCGAGTTTGATAGCATCATCTTATGCAATTATTCAAGTGCGAAACCGTGTAATTGTTATTATGTATAATCTCAACAAGGTTCTGGCACGGAAGCCATCGTGCAATTTGCAAGTTGTCCCTCGGGCAAATGGGGTCACTTGATCACTTTGCCCGAATTTGGTGAATAGAACGTCAGGGAATAAGTGGTCGGGCGCATTTAGACGGGCAGGACAATCGAGCGATAATGACACCCTTTCAACTAAATCCATAATGTTTGACACGCGGCGTGAAACAATGGCTGTGCATCTCCCGAATTCGATTATGCATTAAATTATTCTGTGGGCTGCATCGTCCATGAAGAGTCGAGCGCGTTTACCGATGCTCGAGACGCAGTTTTCACTATACCATCGGATGGAGTAGGAAGCAAGGCTGCAGATAACGCGCGTCTTGCGCAGCAATTATTCGCAATGGACACCGATGGAAGCTGAATGGGACAGGAAGATTCCTGTAAAATCATCAAATCCTGACAATGGACTCGGATACTAGACAAATTTATATTTAGAAGGAATTGTCAGAATGCGGAAACCTACCCACATGGCATAAAAGTCAGCTCAGACTTGTTATGGGTGACTTTATTCGAGAAAAGTTCTTCGTGAGGTCTGCTTGACGTTTGTGTTTGCCGGGTATCCTACTCCGATAAGAGAAGAAGCTTCGAGGGCTCAGATTCGGCCAAATACGGATTTTGTCCTTTATTTTCAGGAGTGTTTCACTATAAATGTTGTAGAAGGAGAGGAAAAACGAGGGAGGAACGTTGAGAATGGATGAAGAGGAGATTGCCATTCAATAGAAAGACGTTGCTACGTGAAAGTGCTTTATTCCTTTCGGAGATCGTTCATCATAGACATCGGCGTCGGGAATGCCGCTCTCATTTTTTCATATATGTATATATATGTATATATTATATAGATATATATATGTATATAGATAGATATACATACACATACATATATATATATATACATACTCTAATAAGCGATCCTAATTATCGAGTAAAGTACCGTCTGATATTAAAAAATACGCATGTATATGTACATATACAATTACAACACACGCCAGGACGGCAGGAATCCTGGTCCAGCGAGACCCTAATAATGGATTTAAAACGAAGGTTGAATGTACAGTATACACATTTACACTTATCGTTTCAGCAATAACAATTTTATTGTACGTAGATTGCAAAAATGAAATAAACCATGACAGTGGTACATCGCGTATTGGACGGAAAGGCCCAAAACACTGCGCAGAAGTGTGAGAGGAAATTATAGATTTAAATTCGGTCGAGGTGCGATTGCTTTTTCAATATCTCCCTCTCTCTCTCTCTCTCTCTCTTTCTTCCTCTCGATCTCGCTCTCGCTCTTCCAGTCACTCATCGTTTATTACTCTTTTTTTCACCATGTATTCCCGAACTCGTGCACACCTAAATCTCAGTCATCATTCAATCGACCTGTCATTCCGTCATTCAATCACACTTGGACTTAATCGCCGATATGAAGTTGGCGCGCTCTCATATCCCATTCTCAGCTAACACGTCGACCTTCTTCATTCAGGCAGACTCTCGGTGTCCTCGTTTTTACGTTTGCGCAGCCGTTGTGTCTCGATCTCCTCGCTTCCTCGTCGCGGTCTTTTAATGTCTGCCTCTCTTGTATCTCTAATTGTAAGTAAAAGCGGCCGATTCTGTTGCAAGAAACACAAACGGAGAGAGAGAGTAAAATCTCGAATACGAGAGTTTACTGAAGAATGTGTCGGAAACGGATTCTCGGTTTATAAAAAATCTATGTCGAAGCGTGCCCCGCCCTGATACCGGGCCCGGGCGTACAGCGTCGCGCATATTCTTCCTTCGTATTCTTCATCCGGTTCTTTCGTGATGCTGCATCCAGATTTCTCTCTGTTGGATATCTTTGGTAATTGCCACTTCGAGATGCCCCTACGTAGTAATAATGGTTTGGTATTCCTCTTGTTCCGTGTTATATTACAATAATTAACATCGTGTCACATACAGACTTACACACTAACGATATGACTACAGCTCCAAACCAGCAGAGCGTTCATCGATGAAGAAGTGAGAATAATTATTTACCACTCTTCTCACGTCCTTCATTTCTTCCTTCGACTTCGAGTAACTCTCCATCTCGGCATTGCTCATTACGGAGGGAAGGTAGATGGGTGTAGTACATATCTCTAACCTTTTCCATTCCTTCCTTACAAATCGTGCCAGTACCTTCTGCTCCCAAATACCCTCGGTTCTCCCCAACCCCCCTCCCGCCACATTTCTCGCTCCATCATTCCACCCCTCTTGCACCCCCGCCCATTCACTCAGACATCATGCGCTTCAATCTGACATTTCAGCCTTCCGCTCCTACCTTTCTCATGGTGGATGCTGCCAGTCAATCTACTTATTTTTAGACTCGACCCTTGCAGGCCTGGAAGAGAAATTGTCAGGCACAAGGTAGAAGAAAGTATAATACTGCTCCCTCCCTCTTCGACTGAATATATCCATCGACTCGCGTCTTTTTTTCCTCCCCCGAAAGAACGATCTCCACGGGCGTCACGTTACTCCTGTGAGGCCGACCTTCCTCCTCCTCCCCTCCGCCTGGATTTCATTCCTTATAATCAATTCGTTAGTTCGTTTCGCAGTCTGGCTCCTTTTTCCTCTCCTCCCCGATATAAATCTCGCTCGTCGACCGTTGCTCCTTCATCCGTCCCCGCTTCTCCCGATAAACCGACGCAGTTTGAGTGTGAGCCTCTCCCTCTTTCCTCACTTTCCTGTCTTTTGTTCTCGGTTCTCGTCTATGCGCACGCGACATTGCCCATTCGATTGTACGAAGGCATCGTGTTAGGGAACTATCGAGATTATATGTATAGTATTAGTACGCGTACGACTATTATAGGTAGTTTCAATGACTTCCTCCTTAATGACTGATTGAACGACCGATCGATACGAATAACGTTTAAAATACATCAGCTGACACGGCTCCAGAGCACTCGCTGCCTTCTATTTTTCCTCCTCTCTTTGTTAAAGACTAGAATGCGGGGATTCCGGCACAAACAAGGAATGTCGTAGTACATTATATCAACATTTAATAAAATATCTGAAACATTAACAAATAGACTATATGAGTACTACATGACTGCCCTTATAATTGTATAGCTAAGTCGATAAGTAGTAATCATTTCCCTCGTCTTCCATCCCGATCGATCTTAAATCGGCGAGTACGCAATAAGTTTTAACTTGGCTCTCCATTGAGTTCTCCTAACCTCCCGTTCGACCCATCACTCTCACACTCTCGTTAGTCCAACTTGTCACTGAGATACTACTCTTTCTCTCTTCTTTCGCACTCTTTCTTTCGGCCAAATTCCCAATCAAACTCCCGAGGAAACACTTCCACTATCCTGACATTCCACCCCTTGCAGACCCGCGTGTGCTTTCTTTTCCCGGCCCCTCTCCCCGATCGTCCGGACAGTGTGATTTTACTTTCATTCTCAGCATGAAACGATCTCCAAATTAGCGTGTTAGAAAAAGTCGCTGGCATTCGACTTGTACCCGCGGCGATCCACCGGCAAGCTCGAGCATGGAATTCCCCCGGCGAAGGGTCCGAAGGGAAAGTCGTAACCTCTTTCGTGCATGTACGTAGATACGTGCGGAGAGGCTGGGAAGGGCGGAGAACGAAACGCGATGATTACCACTTTGAACTCGCCATTGAGAAAGACAGGTCGGATGTCGGATCGTGCTGCTAATGAGATGCAGTAATGCGAATGGGAATTAATCGGCGAGACTGTTGAGAGGAGCGTGATCGAGTTGAGGCGGTCAACCGCGAGGAAAGAAGTGCAGTGTTCTTTCTCGACGCTAAATCCCGTAACCATAACTACGGTGGCCGTAATCCCTAATTCCCCCGCGAAATGTGATTTACCTCTCGTGTACTACGTGTGTCGGGTAGGCGACGCGCGTCGCTGACTTTATTTTACTTTGTTTACTGCCTACAGATGCTTCGCTTATATCCCCCCTTCTCCGGTATAATGGACATTACAACGTAAATAGCCTAGATCTCGTCGTACAAATAAGTTGATCGATATTAATCGTTGCCCTGAGTGCCTTGGTACCCGGCTTGCGAACGGAACATCACTTCCGTGCGTTGATACTCGGTTTCCCGATTCCCTCCGTTCTCTAACCTTGATCCATCGTAGCTACTTACTGTAGACTTGTCATTTATCACTTACACTCTCTCTCTCTTTCTTGCTTCTTCTCTTTCTTCCTTGCTAACTCTCGTTCACTCACACATTCAGAAATACGCGTTGTCTCTCACACCCGCTCTCGCTCACGATTCCTCTTTCGCTCGTTCACTCTCTCCTCTTCTTGCGCTCCGCCGTTCGCTCAGATTACACATCTCACCCTCTCTCGCACGGTCATTCTAGATTTTAGTGTTCTCATCCGCGTGCGTGTCTCGCGACCGACGTTCTGCCATCTCTTAGAACTTAGAAGCGGCCAACCGAAAAATTGAAGCGTCTCGATCGATCAGTTGCCAATGCAGCGCGCGCGCTCTCCTATGGTCCTTGCAGAGGACCAACAATAACGAGAGCCGATTCTTTCCTCGCCGATCGTCGGGGAGATTTCGACGTCTCCAATGACGAATCTCTCTGAGACGCCAGTCACTCGCATGTGTATGCGTGCGCGTGTGGGTGTGTGTGTAGTCGTTGCAATGACTGTCTCCGAGTAAACGGAGAGCAAGCAGGACGGCATGCACCTCCGTCGTTATACACTCTTTGTCCCGCTCTAAAGTGAGCAACTCTCCCCGTGTAACAGATGTAAGATAATTCCTATGCAGCGTCGATATACACGTGTACTACACGAACGATTAGCTGCGTGAGCTCATCATCGCGAGAAAGCTCTGGTTGCTCAGCTTAGGACGGACGAATCGTTGTAACCAAGGTTGCTAGTCAGAGAGGAGCGTCGCAATGAGCCGGGCATATTCCGTCCAGGGGGAAAGAATCGGCCTCTCTCACGAGGATAAGAAGTGGCAGTCGAACTGACGGCTCGTTGAGAACTGGGCAGGAGCAAGTGCGCGCACCCGTAGGAAACCAGCATTGCGAGGCGAGGCGAGGAGATTTGGGCAGCTCGACAAAGAATGCGATGTCAGTTCGGGCTAAGAAGAGAGAAGATTGATGCCAATGACGGGAACGGGGTGCGCTTGATCGTACTTCGATTTTACTACCGAAGATTTTGGCTCGATCGAATAAAGAGAGAGAGAGAGAGAGAGAGGGGGGAGGGTATAGCGGGGAAGGAGATCGCGCAGGATCGCGAAGGCACGTCGACATTTCAGTGGGTTTTGTGGGCGCACTGCAATCGGCAATTGATCGACAGTCTCGAATTGCGATCACGTGGAAATATTACATATTTTGATCCTTTTTCGATTTCGTAACCGCGGCGCTTGGTAAGCGCGCGTGCTCGTGTGTACGGCGCCTTTACAAAAGGTCAAATATAGAAATAGTTAGTTTTACAAAATGCTCAGTTTGTATTTGTCACCGAAGGACGAAAAAAAAGATTCTCTCGCAGCTTTCAGTGGTTCGTTAGAAAAATTAGCCATTTGTTCTTTTTGGTTAATAATATTTACGTTATAGAATCACTTTGCACAGGCGAAAAATAGATATATGTATGGTGGGGTGTCGGTGTATGCTGTTTTGTTGCTGCTGCTGTATCTGGATGTGTGTAGGTGTGTAGGTGTGTAGGTGTGTCTCGCTGTGGCCGTTGCCACTTCCCTCTATTTCCCCTTGTCCCTTTATCTTCTCGATGCATGCCTTTCCTTGGCGTGCGGGCAGAATGCGTATCATGCGTTAATGCGTACATGGGCGAAATCGACCAGGATCGATCGATGCGAGTGGCAAGTGTGGGTAGTGGGGTGTGGTTATGTAGGGGCGTATGTGAGGCTGTCGGCTGGTGTTGTAACCCGCGTTTGGGGCTGCCCTTGTCTTTTTGTGTTTTATTTAATGCTTTTTATTATCGTGTCCCATTCAGTAAGGCGATCGGCGTAGCATTTTTGTTTCTTATAAGTGCTTATAAACGTAATATTTGAATGCGGGCCAGGTGGCTCTTAGCGTAACCCGGGGCAACTCGGCAGGATCTTTATCTGAGCTAGTACCGTTAAGAGTATGTATAGTATTTTTGTATTTATACACGTGTTTTCATTTTTCGCTTGATAATATTTATATAATATATCCTGTAGTAATTCTTTTATCCACTTTTTTTTGTTAAAATGCGTACAAACGGAGATGCGGAATCATAATATGTATAACGTACCGAGGGAGACGTGGCGTTCGTTTTCTCTTATCGATTATTCTCATTATTCATTATTCAGTATTCAGTATTCAGTATTATTAATATTATTATTATTATTATTACTATTATTTATTTGTATTCAGTATTATTATTAATTACTTGTCGTTAATTATTACTATGGTTTATGTGTATTGTTATTCATTTATTATTACTAATTTAGTATTATTATTCTTGTTGTTCTTTCTCTCGTTTTAATATTATCATTTTTTGCTTTAGTAGTGTTTCGCGTGACTCGTCGTTAGTAAAGAATTTCTGCGTGCTCGCTGACTGCTCCGCGCCCTCCTTCGCGCGGCTTGCTCGAGAATTCGTGCGCTCCAAAGTTTGAATTCCGATGAGGGCCTGCGAGGTCCATCGATGGGTTATGTATTACTTCGCGGTCTGTGTTCTCCTATTATTAGCCTGGTTATTAGACGGCCGACGTTCGCGTTTGTTTCTCAGACTCCAACTCGGAGAGCTCGAGAGCCCCCGCCGGGGATTTCACACAAAGCCAATCCGACGTGCTACGCGACAATTAGTGCACATGCGTCTTCTTCCTTCCGTTTTAAATTACTTTAGTTTGAAGCTTCACACAGCCAGAAAATGAAAAGCACTTAAAACAGTGCTCAACACTATATAAATGAGTTTTCTCTCGATTAATTAATTAATTCATTAACTAATTAATAAAACGGGTTTATCTTTTGACCGACTAGAGTGGCAGGGATGGCCGCCACCGAGTGCAGCCCGCAAGATTTCCAAATTTTTTCCCTTTAGCCTATTAATTGTAAGTAGCTTAGCTCGAAGGTCACTCGTGTGTCTGTGTCGGCCTGTCTGTCTCTCGGTGTGTGGTGTCGTGTTGCGTGTTTTTCCTTGCGTCTGCCTGTGTCTCTGTGTGTGTGTCTGTGTGTGTATACGTAGTAACATTAGTACTTTCTACTCTCGTAATGAAGGATTCCTTAGCCTCTTTCCCTGTTTTAACTTACAATTGTGAGCGACATTGCTTTATTCTCTCCACCCCCTACTCTCAGCATTCGCCTCTCGTCCTCCTCCTCCTTCTCCGCTAAAGTTACAGTTAAATGTATGCGCTTACACATGCCTAATTATGTATATGCATACGTGTACGTATTATATATATATCGCATATACACATGTATATGTACATCCACCCTCTATACATGTATATATTTATATATATAAATGTATAATCGACGAGCTGCGGCCGGTGATCCGATTGTCAGCCGGTCGCCCCTCTTTTCTCACCCCCACCCCCCAACCCCCTAACCAACCCAATCCCATATCCCCCTATGCATTTACAATGTAATACTTAACACTCATTGTCAGTGTGGCTGAAAATTATTGAAAACTTCAATAATAACAAACGTTAGTTTTTTTTTAATAATTACGTTAATGCAATGGTTTTCAATCGTCAATCGTAATATCTAAATATATCACTTGAAAGCGTTCGGCTCGATCTACGAGCGGTCGCACTCCTTTTCTGCTCTATCTTCGATATCCGCTTTTGTCGCCTAGTGAACTATTACGTGTTTCTTGCGTTACGAAGAGCAACCATCGAGCATCCCCTGCTGCTCCAATCCGCCGTCCTCCAATCCCTCTCTTTCCCACGCCAAGTGTATGATATTGGTTTTCCTACTCTGCCTTGTTCTGCTTAATTTCACTGCCTTGGCTCAAGTTCTCCTCGGGATTCTGGCTCTTTTCTTACAATGCTCCAGTAATCTTGCGCTCTATTGGTTCCCTCGAGATGCGACGCAGGTCAGGTACGCCTGACACGGCTGTGTTGCCGGTGCAGCAGGGGCTAGTCGAGAAGGAGGTGCCAGCACTAAACTTAATCTCTTTTCGTTAGGTATTCGACAGAGGAGCTAAAACCAGCCTCATTATGACTTTATGCGAGTTTAATGAAGAAAGAGAAATCGAGGTTACGCGCTCGCGGCACCCACCTGCCTTCTTTCGTACGAGACCTCTCGGCTTTCGACTGTGTGTAGTGTTCTGAGAGCTTGCTTGCCCTCCCTCTCACAACCCCTTCTTCCTTTTCTCTCTCTCCCGTTCTACAGCGACAGCGGAATATAATTCTAACCTCGTAGTAGCGAAACTATGCAGAATGCACGGCTAGTTACTTCGGAATGCATGCTCCCTCTTTCTCACTCTTTCATTCTTTCTCTCTCTCTCTCTCTCTCTCTCTCTCTCTCCCTCTCTCTCGCTCTCTCGCTCTCTCGCTCTATTTGTCAAGCTCTCCCCCGATCGCATCGCTCATCCTCCTGCCTAAGTTACCTCTTCTATCGCCTTTCTTTGGCTCTCCGCGCTTTGTTACTAGTGTCTTCCCCTCTTACACCCGGCTACCTCACGCCATTCTCGCTCGCTCTCCCACTCCCTCTCTCTCTCCCTCTCTCGAATTCGTAATCAAGCGAGATACATCACGCGCGATTCGTTGCTTCCGTTTCTTGGGCCGATCGAATCTCGCTGGGTTCGCTGGGTGCTCGCTTGTGTTTAACGATCATGCGGCTACGATCGGTAATTAGGATATAAGTCAGACTTGGTGCGGGTTCCAAGAGTGGAGGAAGCGCGACGAGTTTAATTCGACGTTCGACGTCCGACATCCGCCCTTCTCCTGCTTACACGTTGCCTCCTCCTCTTGCAAAATGGAGAGATATCCACGTGGTCGGTGAAATACTCGTCTCCTTTAACATAGTATACTCGCATTCTTCATTCGCCGCATTGTGTCGCAGATCACCTCGAAACCCCCGGGTTTTCCCTACGCCGAACTTTGTTGGACCGAACTTTAGATACAATGGCTCTTGTTGCGTGACGCAGGTGAGTTCCCCGCCACCGAAGTGCGCCAATGTTTACGGATATCGCTTATGAATTAATCTGCCGCTAGGTTGGGGCTCGTCGCCTCGGTTATATCGGCCCACGGTCATCGGCTCCAGTGTGTTCGAGGGAGGAAGTTACGCGGGCGAGACTGAGGAATTGCGGGGTTCGGTGGCAGGTGCTCACTGCTGGCGGTCACTCGATTAGTGTCAAGCGTTGTACGAGTCTGCCGATGGAGAAACACCTTTGGAAAAACGAAGACGGAGTTGACATCTGAGCCTGTACGCTGTACGCATCACTCTGCGAGCTCCGAAAACCCTGTGCGGTGAAACCGTACTATCTAACCAGCTATCTACCTACCTAATTATCTGCTTATATGCTTCCTCTAACCCCCTACCCACCTAGAGACCTAACTATCTAACCCAGTGAGTACCTATGTATCCCGATATCTGGGTACAGATGTCTAACAGAACGGTTCATCTGTGCCTAAATACATTATCATAGCGCGACTCCAGTACCGTCCTAATGGTAGTAACTATAGTCTCAGCGGTATCGATATTAACGGGTATTTGTTACTGGTAAGAGCGGTAGTTAATAGTAGTAGTGTCATAGTTCAATAATAGTTTAGCAATAGTCGTAGACTTAGAGTAGTAATAAGAATAGTAGTCGTAGAAGGTAATAATGGCGAGAGTGATGGTAAGAGTAAGAGCTTCTCCGTTTCACAGCGATAGGTAGTAGAAGTTTAAGTAAAATAGTAGCGGTGGCGCGGTGACGGCGACGGCGGCGGCAGCTGTAGTAATTAGTGGTAGTCGCACTACAGTAGTATCAACGGCAGAATTAAGTAGGACTAACGCTACCCGG